>QLNU02014802.1:94822042-94848579 GCA_006491805.2 Dysdera silvatica
TTCCATTTAACAAAGTTTTCTATTTAACGAAATTTTCGGCGGAACCTTGACTTTGAATGGCATTAACATGCAAATTTGTCTCCATGTTACGAAAAACAATTTCTATATAACGAAGTTCTTTTTATAAAGAATTTGATTTTTTTAATTTACCTTTTACAATTTTTCAGCGGGATGGTTAGGTAGAAGGGGTAGTTGAGGATTTTAAGCAAAAAGACGGAGGTGAGGTAGCCTTCTGTATTGTGGACATAGGGTCAGTTGTGATAAATAATTCTATTGTTCTAAACTGGGAACTTCGAAGCAGCGGGGATGTATCACTCTGCAGGTGTGGCTAAGCCACGAAATTTGCTTCTCGCACATACGTGTTGCATTGTTGAAGAAAATGTTATAGATGACGTGTTCCGATATTTACAAAAGTGTGAGAATTTCTATGAACAAAACGTTTTTTATAAGAAACCTGTACAAAGCAAAATTAGTGATTATTTCTCTGTTTCAAATATGTTGTATGAGGATCATACAGATATAAAGTAATCCTCAGTCTTTACTTTTGTTATTAATTTGTGCGTACTTGTATACGAAAAATATTTAAATTCGTAAGAAAAGAAGAGTCTACTGAATTTAGTCTTTACTGTCCAAATTTAGCTTTTTTCATTTTATCGAAATTAAGTTTCAACATTTATGTTAATTTCTATTTAACGAATTTTCCTTATAACGAAGTTTTTCAGAGGAACGATGGCACTTCGTTAAATAGAGACTCGACTGTATATATATATATATACAAAAAATTGCAAATAGCTTTTATTGTATAACCCACTGCAGTTTCCACGTTGTTTAATAATGCGTTAATAACTAAAGTTATAGAATTGAAGTTATACAATAATATATTAAGTCCATATATGCATGTACAATCTTTTTCAAGGGAACAGTTATACATGCATGCCAGACACAATATAGAAATATGAGATATTCAAGATAATGTTTTTGATATACCAAGGAACCGTTTAACGAAACCTCTAAAAACCAATATTAACCGGTTCATAGATATTCAGATCCAGACATCACCCTGCAGATCAATGTTATTAACTAGAAATATTAAATGTGCAAAGATATAATAAAATGTACATGCACTGTCCGTTCACGAAAAGTAGTCCGATGGTACAGTTAGAAATAACGGGAGGTGACGTCACAAACGGCCTAGCCGATTACAGTAGAGGGGGACGTCATTTCAGAACTTGTTTTTTGGCGCAGACAAACGTCAGCTATTAACATACATAATAGCATAAACTTTTTAGTGCTCGCCCTTCATGCATCCCTTCATTTGGTATTCGGATGGTTAAACTAACCAGAGAATTAGGTATAGATTGTCGGAATATTGCTCCTACACATACTCATTTATTACCACCATGGATCATACAGACCCAAGACATCCATTGCGATCTGGTTAACCACAGCAAAAGCACTACACCTAATGCTTATTACCAGCAGTTATTTTCTGAATTTCGGGATCATTTTCAAGACTCCAATTTCATTTTTACAGATGGGTCCAAAACAGAAACAAATGTAGGTTCTGCATTTGTCATTAATAACAGTGCCATTGCAGAAAAAATCCCTCTATCATGTTCTATTTCCACAGTAGAACTTTATGCCATTTCCATGGCACTTGCGTATATTTCAACTCATAGCTTAACTCATTGTATCATCTGTACCGATTCTCAGAGCTCTTTAAGAGCACTGGAATCTTTTAAATATTCACCTCATCCTATTTTATCCAAAATCCATTCACAACTGCAGCACCTGCACAATCATTCCAATATTAAATTCTGCTGGATCCCTGCTCACATTGGTATCAAAGGGAATGAGGCTGCTGATGCAGCTGCGAAGGCAACGAACTCACCACTTGCTTCTAGCCAACTTCTTCCTTTCTCTGACCTGAAACCAATTATCAAGACCTGTGTGAATCAAAGGTGGCAAGAAGAATGGGATCATCAAACCAATAACAAATTGAATAATATTAAACATACAATTGGTAACTGGCCCTCCTCATACCGTAAAAATCGGAAAGAGGAGGTTCTCCTTGCTAGACTTCGCATTGGGCATTCCCATCTCACCCATAGACATCTGTTGGAAGGAAAACCAGCACCAATTTGCCAAGTGTGCAATGAACCCATGAGTGTTTTACACATTTTAACTCAATGCCCCTATTATAGACTTGCCCGCACTCTTACTTTTAACTCTTCATCACTGTCTGACATTTTAAATGACCATGCTGACCATACGCACGTTTTAAAATTTTTAAAAAGTACTGGTTTTTACTACAGTCTTTGATTTTACCATGTTTGGCGCAGTATAGCCCAGATGCTCTTGCGCCATAAAAAAGCCAAACAAACAAACAATTACATTAATGCACCCGCGAAAATTGCAGCTGGATTTCATAGATTCGAACATGTGTTGATTTGAAAATAATATATTAACATGAGAGAAAATGGCACGAGAAGACCAGGATACCCGGAACTTCCGTATTCCAAGATCTTTATTACATGTTCGATGCTTTACCCGTTGAGAAGTAGTATAGCCTACACTTAATTTACTTCCCTCATTAAAACGTATACCGATATTTATTAAGGTTTATGTATGTATAGGAGACAAGTTTAAGTGTGCATAAATGCTTTTTTTTATGAATGGAGTATTCGACATGTAATCGAAAGGTTCTAAAGCCATGCTTAGGTAGATTCGTACACTTTTCTTTCATAGTTATATATATGATTTTAAAATGTATCTATACCCTTTTGAGTACCAAAAAATATATAACAATATTATAAAACCGTTTGCATAAAATCCAAGCGTAATAAAATTAAGTTTCTCTTAACGTATTTGACTTGTAATCTGAAGTTTTCTTAAATTTATTTCACTTTTTAAAGCAGCAGCTTATATTTTTTGCAAAATACTGCTATTTTGCGAAAGAAATAATAAAATATGTATGGACACACAAATTTTCGTAGTTCCCAGTAGTAAATTAGTTTCTTTGAAACAAGGTTTATAGCACAAACTATTTTTAGAGCTTACAGGTTTGGCATAATAATTCTTCTTGTTCGAAAATATTAAACCTAGGTAAATATACTGTTATCCAGATCTGCTTACTTGTAAAATGTAAATTTGAAAAATTGTTGTGCATTCTCGAAGAACAACATATTCTTCGCCTCGTGTGGAAATTAATCGATTTCCAAAAAAAACCCGAAGAGACATGACAATTTAATGGATTAATATTACCCCAAAGTAGTTTAAGCAAACAATCTTACATTTTAAATTAGTATGAAATGAATTTATAAATGCGTAGTGATCTCTTAAACATACATTTTTTAATCAGAAAAACCTCATATTAAATGAGTTAAATGGAAATATAATCGCATTAAAATTATGAGAGTGAATACTTTCCTATTAATATTAATGAAAATATAAATCTTTTTGCAATTTATGTAGACATTGCCCAGGTTAGTTCTGTGGTGCTTAACCTACGGTAGATAGTCCGTAGAGCCAGGAGGCTGTGACAAATGCGCGAAAAAAATGTTTTCCACACTTTTTAAAACACTAATGTGAAAAAATACAATTGGAACTAAGTACGAGAGAGCCAATGTATTTCTCATTTACAACGTTTAAATAATTTGACTCAGTGAAATTTATTCAATTAGTTATTTGTTTGTTTGTTTTTTGGTTTTACGGCTCAAAGACTACAGTGGTCATGCTGCGCCGGGACCTACAGTTTTCCGAGGAATCCGAACCTCTTAAGGCCTGGGGAACCAAACCCCGGACTACAGTGAGCAGTGCGATCTTTTATGAGATCTCTGAGTAAGCGTTCTTTTTCAATTAGTTGAATGACAATAATATAATTCAACAGATAATAATATATTTTTAATTTAAGTTTATTTGTGAAAACTCGGAGGGTTGGCCTATACTTTTAATAAGGAAGGCGAAATCCAATCTTAACCAAGTAATCTCCATTCATATGTTAAAAATCTCGTAGTTTTTAGTTTTATGGAATTTTATTTTACTTAGGTTATTCAGAAATGAAGAGAAAGGTGGCATAGGGAGGAGGGAAGTTAGGAGATTCGAAAGGTTAGGTGTGAACTGCAAAAAGATTGTAAACTATTGATTTAGATCAAGAGCGGTCATCACACGGCCGCAGGCTACAATTCGGCCCGTTCACAGTACTAATCTGTACCGCCGACAGCCGTTTATAATAAAAAAATATTCCAAAATAAAGATGTTACGTTTTTTTCAGAAACAAAGGAAACCTGGGGATACAACATTTGTAAGTCCTTTCCATATCGCAAGTAAACAAACAAATAATCAGAAGAAACTCCGAAGCGAGGCTTCTAGTAAGCTTGCTTTCTTTCTTTTGTTTTTGTTTTTGCACGAGAAAAAGCTGGCCCGCGAGATCCGTGATAAAATGTTAAGTGGCCTGCTGCCCAAAAAGTTGGATAACGCTGATTTAGATAATTCGTTTGCATACTTATAATGCAAGGGTCATACTGCACAAGGATTTATGGTTTTCCGAGAAGCTCGAACATCTGCTCTCGAGGGAAAAACTTCTATGAGTTATAAAACGACAGGCGTCCCACCAGATCATTGAGAGCCAAAACCTGGACAGTGAAGGAAAGACAAATGCATTACCACCACATCACCGCATGTCAGTGAACCTCCATTTATTCGGGGGTATCGAACCTTCCTCTGATAGTCTAAGAACCACCTTACTAACTACAAGGAATAATGTTTATATAAGTCTGAATGTCATTATATCTGATACAGTTCTATTTTGCTTAGCGTTGGGTGATATTCCTCCCCCAAGTTTATTCATAGTGAAAATGTAACAAGGAAGTCCATCGAACTCCTAAACTCCTGAGAAAAATCCTTCTTGGGTTTAGAATAAATATTTATTTATGATATTAGTATCATCGAACGCTAAACTAATGATTATCATTCCGATTTCAGTTCCTTTCTCCTCTTTAGCAAATCTTTTAAAAGCAATAATACTTTAAATTTCATGCAAACTATGATAACTTAAAAACAATGCTTAATGGAGGATGAGTCTAGAGTTTGGTATAAAGGTAGGGGACGACAAGAAAAAAAATTACATTTGTTCATATCCGAAATTTCTTTTTAAATATAAATAGTTTTTGCATTGAATTGAGCCATGGAAACAGACCCATGAAATATCTGATACATTCAGAAACTTAGCTGTGATTGCATGTTTTCCAAATCTACCTTTTATAGTACATTTGGTACAGTTCCTTATTATTATAATAAAGGCGAAATGAAATAGTATCGACTGATTGTAAACAAGAATATGTAACTAATTGGTTGGTTGGGTGTATTTTTATGGCGCAAGGACAATGTTCTGAGCCATACTTAACATTTTGCGCCAAACGAGGCAAGCCCGTACATATGGTTGAATATGTAATTTCTTCAAAATCCTTGTTGCAAATGCTTTTATCTACGTTTCACTTTATGAAATTCCGTTCAAATATCCATTGCAACTCCTGTACTTAACATGTATCACAAACAAATGAACCCTTTTCCATTTCATTACCATTTTTTCATACATTTCAAATCTAATATCATGCATTTTTGTTTCTTGCATTATCATGATGATATTGTCAGCGTATGAGTGAAAATAACCGAAGTAGGCATAATTGCAACCATCTTCAAATCAACAGTGCTTGTCATGATCAGAGACATTAAATTCAATTTCACGGAGCAAAATAACCTTCAATGAAACGTATAAAAATCTCCTTTCATATAATATACATCGTGACTAATAAAAATGTCACTGAGTTAGTAGGACATTAAAGAACCTTCTGTAGATTCCTCTTGGTACATAAAAAGCTGCTTATAAAATCCAAGTTAAGAAAAAACTAGACAATGTTTTCTTTGCCTAAAAAATGCGTTTTTGATATTCAGCAAAAAATACATAAACCCTTGTTCATAAAATGCAGAATTTTTTTTAAGAAAACATAGAAGAATAGCTTTTTTATTAACAAATAGGAGTTTCTACATGTTTTTTCTTTTGCTGATTAAAAATAGCACATCATGCGTTATTATTATTACTCTAGAGGAAGAGAAAGAAGTTGTTGAGCTAACTACCTCAATTTGATGAGTAATTTGAGGCAATCTTTTACGCTAGAAAAAGTGCCCTTTATAAAAAAATATGTGAAACCTATGCCTCAAAATTGTTCATTAACATCGACTTCAGTTTCGCTTCAGCGACGCTGAAAACTAGCTTCGTAGAAGAGCTGCAAAATCACATACATCCTGCTTATTTATGCTTGCAACCTGAATGCCTGTGTTCAATTGCATTGTTTTACGGGGTAAAGGGAGAGAGGGGCAAAGTCCAGGCCGAGCAGAGACCAGGGCAGACTAGGTCGCCGGTGTGCCCTCGATTGGACAAAGACTCGTGCCCTCCTAAAATCCAAGGTATGCGTCCTTTCAGGAGACTAAGTCCGCCCCTGGCCGGGACATACAGCTTTCTGTGAAATCCGAATTTCTACTGTCAAGGGACTCGAACCCTAGACTACTTAAGGTACGAAGACCAAATGCCTTCTGCGATATCATTGGAAGTTGAACTTGTGCTCATGGCATAATAGACGAATGCATGAGCTTATTGGGGCGCCAGCCCACCTAACCCCGGGGCAGTACGCCCCCCACGAAAGATAGGATTGGCGCCTCCGAATTGCCAAGTATCCGAGCCCTCCGAAAATCCAAGGTATGCGACCTTTGTGAGGACCCAGTCCGTTAACATACAGTACGTCAGTTAATACGTAGGCGGTTCTCAATAAGCCAGTTTTTTGTAGGTCTACTATGTCAGTAATGTCCAGTTTTTCAAAGAAATTCTTTAAATTAGGTGTGATAGTCCCCAGTGCACCTATCACAATTGTGTTGGCTGTTACTTGTTAATTCCATAGTCTATTAATTTCTATTACAAGGTCACGATATTTGGAGATTTTTCCAATTATTATTGTTAAATATGAGTTGTTTTGGAAATGTCAGTATAGGGTATTAGACTGGTACTGTCAAGTATTGAAGACTCTTCGACTTCCTTTTATTTATTTATTTATTTATTTATTTATTTACGTATGTATGTGTGTGTGTGTGTGTGCGCGTTTAGGACCAATAGTAGAAATAGGCGTTCAGTAAAAGTTCGGCATACTGAAATTCTATTGTACATTATTTTACTTTTGTCGAGCAAGACGTCGACATATGTATCAATATATTAAAGTAAACAGAAGTTGGATCGAATACTACATTTAGACAATTTGACCACCTTCTTCACAAGTGTCTTAAATTACTTTCTCTGTGTGTTCAGGGTAAGTTGAAGTGTACTATTCTGTTGAAATGTCTTCGTTGAAACCATGTCCTTGCTAAAGTACAAGTACGCTGTGGTTTATGGCCAATATGTCTCTGAGACGCGCAACTTTTGAAGAGTAATTGCCCTGAATTAAGATTCATGGAAGAGAACAGCATATGTTTGACTTGAACTCTAATAATGTTCACCACATTTTCTGCTGCTTTACTGTCAAAAGATACGATAATATACCAGACTGTCCTTTTAGAGGACCATTGTCTTTTCGGACAGAGTGGAGGGTATTATTTTATCCGAAAGTCTCCGTCCGAAATATTTAAATTCATTAGGTAAGTTGGAAGGGCAAAGGTGGATGCAATTTTTTTTGGAGGTTGGAGAAAGTCGAAACTTGAAAACCGATTTAATCTATTTCGTGAAATTTGTTGCATATTTAGGTAAGTAATAATAAGAGGAAATTTATTAATAATTGATTTAGTAATAATAAATGCCAAGTCTGCAATAATTAAGTAATACTAAACGGAAATTCTGTAATAATCGCTTAAGAAATAATACATATTAAGTAAGAATAAGTGTTTTTATCGAGAGGGTCATGAATCTTCTATGCCTCCTCCCTGTATCCGCCAAAATGTAAATACAATTGGGCGTAAACGTTGGAACGTTAAATCCCTGAATATTTGAGAAATAAAAATAAGATCAGTGGTTTTACAAGGAATGTGGAATCCTTGATCTTATTACAGGCATATAATATTGGTTTGTTAGGTATGTATTGTCCTGGAGCAAAGGATTGATGCTTACACAAATAGACCGTTGTATTGTGGATGGATTCGTGGCCTTGACAAGCAGCTCTATGTTATCTTTAATCACGGTATCTTGAGCCGAATGAAGTGTATAATGACTACTTGTGAATGATGAATTTGAAAATGATGTAACAAACAAGTGAAAGAAAATCGCCTAAAGTCGATATTTAAATTTAGCGGGTTTCAATTAACATTAATTCGCTACTTTCTAGTCCACGCAAATCTCTAATCCGCAACTCTTCAATTTGGTTCAACTCTTCAATTTGGCGCAGTATAGCCCAGATGCTCTTGCGCCATAAAACATCCAAACAAACAAACAATCTTCAATCCGCAATTCTCAACATTAACAATAGCCATCATTATTGCATTTACTTTACGCTATAAACATAATTAGAGTCACTTTTAGCATATAAAGTGTTCCCAAGAAATTAATTATAGTTGAATTAAAAGATAAAACAGTCCCTTAAATTTTACCACAGTGATACATTTATCCCTATAACAAAATTGTATTACATTGTTACGTAAATTATAGTCCCTGAAATAAGAAATCAGGATAAAATTATTTTAATACATACATTCAACAAATATGGTTGATATTTATTACAGTCAATAATTTTTAAGATCAATAATTGTTAACTTTAATAAATATCAACTCTGGTGTCGCCTTTCTGATATTTGATTTCTTTGACCTGCCACTTTGGTTTAAAAAGGAGTCCAAGCACTGTACCATTAATTGCAAACTCATTCGAAGTGAAGTCTTATATTCACTTGCAAAAGGGACTTTAATTGTTGTCTCTAACTCAATAAAAAGAATATTTGACCGATTTTCAAGAGGTTGTGCGTTCAGTTCACACAAACAGCCAAGAAATCATTCTTTACTTTGCGAGTAATTTATCATTGAATACGTTTAAATTTACTTCGATTATTCAAGAAGCTTATTCTTCTTCTTTCGCTTTGCCATTTCCTATGTTATATGGGGTCGGCGTTATGGTCCTTTAATCTTCTCTTCCACAATCTTCTATCCAATGCCTCTTCTCTACTCCATCCATACTCTTCCAGATCTTCCGTCACTTTATCCTTCCATCTCAGCCGTGGTCTTCCCCTCTTCCTCTTACCCATTACCACCAGCTTATCCAATACCTTTCCCACATATTCCTCATTGCTCTGCTCCATATGCCCAAGCCATCTTAACCTATGTTCTTGTATTTTTTTCCTATGGGTCCAACCTTGACCGTACCTCTAATTAGGTTATTCCTTATTTTATCCCTCCTTCAAAATTCAAGAAGCTTATTATTATAAAACACAAAACATTGACGTTTTGTCTGAAGAAGTGTATTATTGATATTCACCAAAAATCTCTTGACTCCTTCTTCTTAGTATTCTTGAAATTTGAACCTTCGAAGTCACCACCAAATAAAATAAATGGCACGCATCGACTGTAATTATTGCTCTCCAGAGAAAAGAAGATTGTTCGGCTATGGGTACTTCGCTTTTGTTTCAGATAGAAGAGTTCTTTGGAAAATGTTCTGAAACACGTTTGAATTAGCCATGATTTTACTGTAAGACGGGATCTGTCTACTTTGCTTCAGTTGGACGTCTAATAAACTGGCGTAATGGAAATTTATGGAAAATTATGTGCGACTCTTCCATGGAAAGGACGCTTAAGTGTGGATAATGTAACATTAATTCTGTGGCATTCTTCCTAGACATTCTCACACGCTACAAGAAAATTAAAAATATGTCCTTAACGCCTCCTAAATGCAAAACTCTAAACCAAAAGTTACAATTCGGCTTAAATTCGTTAGTGGCATGCAAAGGCGACACTTCCCGAATAAACTAATTAGAGATGTCTGATTTAGGAATTAGATTTGCATGTATTTACTTAGGCTAATGGATGTAAATGAGCGACGAGACCTCGAAATAACTTGACAAACCTATCGTATATATTAAGTGAGAAGACATTTGTAATAAAAAATAAAAAATCTCAACTTTATCCTGATGTCAGGGCGTAAGTATCCTATCATTAGTGAAATAAATACTTAACACTGGAAAGGAAATTACAGTTATCTTTAAAAGGTCATCATCAGCATGTGTGCACCTGTTTTGTACATACAGAATTTTGTAGAAAAAAATTCTGTAATTAAAATCGAATCAAAGGAATATGAAAGCATATATTGGAGTAAATATTGAAAGTAGGGTGTGCCTTAGACTTTTCGGAAAAAATCTCCCGCTCTAAAAAATAAAAAATTAGAAATTAATTCTACATGTCCAACATTGAGTGATACAGTCCACGCAGAACCTTAGAACCTTTCTAAAACTTGGGACTGTTTACACAAATTTAAGTATGGGCTTGAAATAATTAAACAGAATAACTGAATATATACTGTAGTGTGTGTGTGTGTGTGATAGAAAAAGAAACAGGAGTTGTCCATTGTTTTTAAAATAGAAAAACGTGAAAAAAATTATAAACGGATAGATAATCGATATTTTAAATCGGGTCACAACAGACCATTAGAAAGCGAGGAATAATAAGCGAAAATAGCCTCAAAAATTCGTATAGATAATACAATCAAACCTCGTTAAGACGAACACGCTTAAGACGAATTACTTTTAATACGAACGTATTGTTTGTTTCCCTTCGTGGTCGTCTTAATGATGTTTGACTGTATTTGAAAATAGGTTGAATAACTCTGTAAATATGAATTACCAAAATCAAATATGCGTAAAAAAGTAAATTTTGGAGAGCTTTTTGCTTTTTACTTCGGCGTGAGTGTTTTGTGACGCAAGGACTTTTATCCTACTCAAGGGATTGCAGTGTGCCATAAGATCTAAGCCTTATTATCCAGGATATGACACCTCTTATACCTACACAAGGATCACTAGAAAAATGGGAATCTCTTAAAATCATCCTCAGGCAAAATTGGGTTTACTGAAAGACAGATAAGCTCGTTATCTTAAACAGTATCGCCATATATTTACGAGAGATTCAACTAAATCTGGATGTAGATAACGGCTACGTGAACGCATCGGTGATTCTAGTGTAACTCTTTGGGAGCCTGAAAAAAAGCTAAATGTGAATTTTACGTTCACCCTCCGGAAAATACATGAAGTACGACACGAGTAATAAAACATGTCTAGAAAAATGCATCAGAAATCAAAAGGCATGCGGTTATTACTAAAGTAAGCAGCAATAAATTAGCTTCTTTAGTAAAACTACATCCAAAGTTTAGATTCTGACAGCTGGCAACGATTCGTTAAAGGATGATCTATTTTCCGAGCCTGCGAAACCATAACCTCTTCTAATTTTCACAAATTTAAACTGGCAACTAGGCATGCGTAATCACCTATTACTCAGTTCGCTTTTGTTTGTTTTATAAAGCCAATTTAGATGATTTATTATTCGCTTGTTGTATTTGTTCCAAGCACAGAATAATGAATCTAATATATTCCCAGTATTCTAAAACCTTGTTTTAGTTTTTCAATTATGAAAAATGAAATCTATCACCATTGTATAATAAAGCTCTAATTCCTTTCATATAAATTCAGATGTTGTTTTGAGACCGTCGCAGATAAATCAATTAGTACATAGCCTAATTTATTTTAATCTATATCATAAGCACGGGCAGAAAAAAAGTAATAACTTTCGTTTTCCTAAACCAAATAACACAGTGATTATATAGTAATTAAGATAAAATTGTAATCCCTAGTTTGTAGTTCTATTTACATTTATGGATTACATTCATTTAGGTGGGTTTCACCACAAATGTAAATAAAGTTTACCAAACCTACATGTATTGGCAGAAAAACCATAAACCTTTGAGCCTAAAAACAGGATTAGGGAAGAGCCAACACATTCTGCTAGTGAGTAAGATATTTTTGATAAAATAATGACCAAAAGAAACGAATCTGATGCCTCATTGGGCAAGTCTTAGGTAAAATATAATGATACGAAAAAGGGTTTATATGAAAGTAAATTAGGTCTGCAACTTAGACTCTTAATTCTACACTATTCCAGCTGGCCTATCCATTTGTGCAAATTAGAAATCTGTAGAAGGACGCAAAGAACAAATCGAAGCTTTTGAAATGTGAACCTTACAAAAAATAATGAGAATAAAGCGCGCTGAGAAAATATTTCAAGCCAAGAAATTCTACGAAAACCTAGATCAAAAAGTGATATTATCAAAATGATGTTTCGAAAAAATTAGCACATTAGGGACACACAGTCAAATGTGAAAACACAAATTGTACTAATTAGCACCAGAGGAGGAAATTACGGGGAAGAATCCTAGAGGCAAAAGGAGAGAATGAGTGGATGGATGATTTAAAAGCCGGAACTACATGCAGAAATTTGTCCGTGAGTGTAGAGAAAGTGAACTGCGTGCGGTCCTTACAAACAGCCAATCTCCGATTTGGAGAAGACACATGAAAAATAACAAGAATGCTCATTAAAAATGGAAGAATTGAATATTCGATAAGCTTTGAAATTGAACAAACACCCCTTTATATGTACACTCATTGACAAAAAAAGACAGAAGTTGTTGGAGTTGGATGAAACTTCATAGGCATGAAGATAACATTGATATATGTAAGTAATTACAATAATAGGACAAAATGATAAATTCATTGGAGAAAATTGCACAATACAAAGCCACTTGAGTTGTCTTGTTGGTTAGCTGCTAATCAGGTTACAAGATTAGATACAGTCAGGCACGGAGGCATACAAGTTCCGTATGGTATACTCGACATATTTGTTCACAGATATTTGAACTGGGTCTCTAAATTCTGCACATTCGCAGATGACCGACCCTGACGTTCCAGCTTGTCCCATAAATGCTGGATCGGCGATGAATCTGGCGACCGAGCATGCCAAGGAATTTTGTCAACCTAGTGGAAGCATCCCTGCAAAATCTTCGCTCTGCGAGGGCGAGCATTATCCTTTTGAAAAATGCCTTCTGAGAGCCCTTTTACGAAAGCCAACACTTGTGTCAGCAGTAAACTCAAAAATTGCCTTTAGTTATCTCTGTATTTCTAATTATTTTACTTTTAGAATATGCCTTTCTTAAATGTGCAAGAAGCACGAAAGCTTTCAAATTCCAAATGTCTTTAATGAAATGATATTGAATATTAAAAAAGTGCGCCTAATTAGTGAAAATTATTATTTCTTAATATTATAAATATTTCAATTTTTATTGTTATTATTAAATTTTAAGTTTACCACATTGTCAGAGGTGAATCATTGAGCTTGTGTTCTAATTTAATAATGTTTTTTGTAATCAAGGGGGAAGGTAATGCAAAAGTATTTGTTCAATAGTAATGTCTTCATATACAAAAAAATAATAAACAATTTTATGTTCAGAGTTAAAAAATAATATTTCTTAGAAGCATGATATATTTTTTATTAATTTTTGATCTTGGCATTCCTTTCTATAACTTTAAGCACAGGATTTTCCATGGAAAATACGTAGTTTGGAGAGTCCGATTGATATTAAACCATCCTTTCTCAATGGCTACTTTTTCTTCAACCAAAAGGTATTGTCAGCCGTTGCCAACTGTGATATGTGTGTGATATGTTCCCGACAGGATTTAGATCAGGACCAATAAAGAATAGTCCAGAACCTAGATGCTTTCAGAACTGAACCACTGTTCCGTGGTGTTAGATAACAGGATCGAAGTATTATGAAACAGAAAGCTCCAGCCTGCGCTTCCTAAGGTTTCTTCTAAAGGTAACAAATTGGTTTCGTGAGACTCTTGGTATTTTTCTGAAGTTTTTCATTCAGAGACGCAAGAGGAGCCTGATTATTATAACAAAAGGCTCCCTGCACCATAACAGGTGTTTAATTATATTGCTTGTTGAATATGCTTCGTAGCTGCTTCCCCGAGTCACACCAATAGTATGAAAGACATCTGTGTAATCTATTCTATTCTTTTTTTCTAATTCTGTCATCTTTTCCATTTTTTCGTTATTGATAATTACATTTACATATTTACAGCTAAATAGACATATGATGACCCACTCGTTTTGGTCTCGCAAGATTGAGAGGGATCTTGCGTTTTTTAAGACATCCTGACATACTAACGCTCCTTTGAATAGCGTCTTTCAAAATTTAAATTCTTATTTGATTTCGATTTCACTGCTCAGATATATTTTGACTTGAAGATAAATTTTGAATTCTTCTATCCATATGCAAAGTGATTGCTTGTGACCTTCGGGAGCCAAATTTTGACATATTCTTCAATACGTGCAATAACTTGATAACTAAATAGTTTCAATCGAAATAAAGCAATCGTGATTTCAGAAATGAATTTTCCTTATATTTCCATATGATATATTTTCATTTCATCCGTACTCGAGAATTGCGATAAGTTTAATATTTTATTTTCAGTTAAAAGTGATTGATTTTCTTTGCTCAGAATAGTAACAAATTTCGCTTATTTTCTACTTTAGGACTCTCATATCCTCTTTTCATTTTATTTATGTGTTCTTGAAAATATTCGTAGAATTTGATTTGTGTTTAAAATTCTACAGTAGTCCAATTTAAATTTTCATTTTTTTTCTCTTTTTTCGGAACTTTTCTCCTCTCTTCAAATAAATACTTTCGCCGTTCTCAGATTTGTTCAGCCTCCACATTTCAGTTCTTTGTTTAAATCATTTTGTTTTTAATTTTTTTGATAAAAATTTTAAATTCACTCATATTTTTAATTAAACGTCCGCATTCTTTCTGTTATTAAACTACTTATTTTGCACAGAATGTGTTGCACTTTAAACATATCTCTTATCGATAAATTTAAAAGTGCCTATTCATTTCCATTTGACCGGACTCACTACATTTTATTTAACTATTTTTTATTTTATTTAGAAATTAGTTTCGTGCCAAAAAAAATTGCATTTTACTAAATGATACATTTTCTTTGATATTTGGAACATCAAATTCTGTGCTTCTTAATTAGATAGT
The DNA here is from genome assembly GCA_006491805.2 of Dysdera silvatica. Taxonomy (NCBI): domain Eukaryota; kingdom Metazoa; phylum Arthropoda; class Arachnida; order Araneae; family Dysderidae; genus Dysdera; species Dysdera silvatica. The sequence goes on from QLNU02014802.1 coordinate 94,837,144, forward strand.
AAAATTTTAATTCATAAACTTAGTGATTTTCAGAATTTCTGAGCAATTGTGTCGCTGTTGATTAAAAAAGGCTTCCAATAACTATAATTTAACTTTTTTTGTAATGCATTTAGTTTCAACAGCAAGGAAAATATATTGCTCTACTTTAAAAATCTGTAAAACGTGATTAATGAAGATTTTTGCATGAGTTACAAAGAAAAGAGCATTGAACAATAATTCTGGCGAAAGAAATTTTTGTGAGACGTTACTCATCATCATTATTATCTCACTATCATCATTATTATCTTATTATCATCATGGTTATCACTATTTTCTCAGTTCACATAATAATAATTTATTTTCTACACATTTGCACTGCAAACACATTTTTCCTATATCAGTATAAAAACATTATAGAACATAGGTAGCTTTCATACGCTTGCCACTAAATTCGACTAACCTAGTCGCCAAGCTGCCACTGGAGACTAGATTTTTGTGAAGTTGTTATTTCCCTAGTAGGATTTTTTTTATTAGGTTTCTAGGTTTTTTCACTGAGGTTGATGAGTACTATTAGTACCTTCCAAGTACGGTCTGTAGTGATTTCTCGTACGTTCGTCATTGTCTTAACAAAACTATTATTTTACCATTTTTAGAAGAAATCTGCCATTGCTAAGTCCATCCTGGGAAATTCATTTACACATCAGCACAATCTGTTTTCTTATTTCATCCACCTCTCTAGTTTGAAGACTTTCCATAGGTCCTTTATGGTATTTGAGAATCCACTATAGGATTTCAGTTGTTTATTACAACGATGTCTTCTGTGTTTTTGTTTTTTTTAACAATGTAATTTTCTACCCTTGTTTTCACTTTAACGATTCAATTTTCTCCCCTTGTTTTCACTTTAACGATTCAATTTTCTACCCTCGTTTTTACTTTAAAAATGTAATTTCCTACCCTTGTTTTTACTTTAACAGTGTAACTTTCTACCCTTGTTTTTATTTTGACTATGTAATCTTTTACTATTATTTTTAGTTTAATAATATAATCTTTTACTTTTGTTTTTACTTTAACAATATAATCTTCTGCCTTTTCTTTCATTTTAACGATGTAATTTTCTATTTCTTTTTGCCTTTTCATCCAAATATTTTTTTCGATCTCTCCTAGATGCTAATATAAAACACCTTCCACGCTATATTGAGTTGTTTTCAGTTTTTGTATTACTGTTTCCGTTAGACACCTTGTCCTTGATTCATAATAAAGGACTGGTAATGCACATTAACTGAAGAGGTTTTTTTTAAAACATAAAAGAAATTTTGACTTTAGGACAAAGCCATATCTACTATAAATGCCTTTCACTCACCTTTAATTAATACATCTGTTGAGTTCCTTCATAATGCTACCTCCCACTGATATCAGATTCATAAAATATATTTATATAAATAACTTTCGCATTGTTATATAAGAAAACTATGCAAACAAAACTCTTAAATACCGTAATAATATTTGTGGTATTGACTCATGTACACATACACACACACACATTTCATAATTAGCCTCACAGTGCGCTGTCGCCTAGGGGTCCTCTCGTAAATTTTATACAATTTTGAGCTCCCTGTGTTGTCACAACAAATTCTTACCGATTACTTCTTCACTGCAATCAGGCTGGTGGTTTCTGAAGCTTCAGGTTCCTCCAAAAAATATGGGTTCACTACTTTGTAGTGGGGTAAAAGTAAAGCAGTTGTTTATCGTTTCATTAACCCGGGTTCGGCTCCCTGCAGCATTGTAAAACCCTTTCCTTAGTCAGGGGGCTTGATTCCTTTAGCAGCATAGGTTCAGCTTGCTCAGAATAATGTAGATCCCAGTACAACCTAGCTTTTGCAATACTTGAGCACAAACTATTTCAGGAGATGAGGGATAGTACTTCATGGCACTTTTACCACATCCTAGTTTCATCGAGTTTCACTGACTTCACCATCATTTCATATTACCAGCATCATCGGCAACAACCATCTTCTGAAGGACAGGGGTCTCTTCAATCGCTAGCCATACTTCAAGTATGAAACAATTAGAGGGAATGGCCTCATGTATATTACACTTTTCAGCCGGATTCAGGAATGGAAGTATGCTTTGAAGAATCTAAATTTCTCATATTTAGTGAATCAAATCCCAAAAAACGGGATGCGTTCGCAGTTCAAATCCTTTCTATTTATGCGGCTTACTAATAGTTTACTTCTATGCCAACATACAAAAACTTTGGCGAAGTGCATTTCTGACCTACTTGGTTCTCATTGCAAATTGTCCTCAAGCCATTCAGTGATGTAGGAATAGCGCGTTTCTTTATCTTTCAAAATTTTCGAGTTTGAATTCTTATTGATACAGAGTTTGAGAGAGAGAGGGAGGAAGATTGTTTGTTTTTCTACAATCCATCTTTCCTGGTTTGATTGTCTAAACGATAGAGGCTGAAATCTCTGGAAAAACTGCAGCTTGTAGTTTAGCATGTTATTAGCTCACTTCACTCCATATAAATAAATAGTGTTCCATTATTTACAGATGTATTTCTGACCTGTATTTGCTTAGGTTACTAGAAGACCATGTCATTAAATTTTGTTATACATTCACGGAAGTATAAATCGGTTCAAGTTTTCGCGAAAACCCTTTTTCTGAATAACATGGCCATTTCATGAACAACATGAAATGACGCTACAGGAAATGTATGCCGATAAAAGATAAAAGGGTATTCGTACGCTATTGATTACTATTGAGAATACATCCGCTAAGAAAATACTGCTGAATAAGCATCTCCGGTAAAATATAAATCTAACTAAGCTTTCAGGTTCTGTTCCAACTACTAATTCGCATAATGGTAGTTTGATTCCACTGTATTCTCTCTTTGTTTTTGTCTTACCCTTAAACTTTTTATTTATACCTCATAAACAGTACTTCCATTTACTTAATACCTAAGCTGGTACATGAGCAGGAACTTGCTCCCAAACCAATGACTATTCGAGCAGAGTCTAAATCGACAAAATCAATTGTATCTCCATCCAATCTTCTGAAAGAAAGAAGGCCTCCAGAAATGAGGAGCGAAAGTAACAGTTGCTGCTTCCGCAGTAACAATATAAGCGGAAATTAGGGATGAAACAGATAAAAGAATGCAACCAAATGCCTTTTCTCCAGCTTTTCCTTATCGCTGCATATTCCTTTATCTATTTGAAAGTTGTATTGTTTCCTTTTCACTTTTTAAAGAATGCGGTTAAAAGATATCAATTGTTTTTTTCTGTGCAAGAAAGAATGCTGCACTGCTCATTTCATAAAAAATAAATAAAGATGGATGGATGGATGGATGGATGGAGGGAGGGAACGATCAAGACAAGGTGGGGGGGGGCCCAGCGCCTAGTAATCTTTGGGGCCACTTCCTCTAGCATTCGCAAGAAAATTATTCAATAAGTAAGTAATAAATATAAACTTTTGTTATATATATTATCTGCATAATCAATAGCTTAACCTCCCGTCAGGCTCGGCTTGTCAAATTGATACACGTTGAACATTTCTTTCTCTCATTTGTTACTGGTAGATGTCCGAGCCATGCACCCTTCAGTACCGTACTATCTTCCCATTCGTTATCTAGCAACAGCGTTTAGTGTTCCAATAGAAGATATGCGTTATATAGTATAAGTTATAGGCCTATAATAAGGTTTTATGAACTGTGTCTGCGGAAAAATATGTGGAATTATACAAAAATGACAAACCTAAAAATATATGACTGAGTAAAAAATAAAGAATTAAAAATAGTGCAAATATCTGTAAATAAATAACATTCACTGAATGATTGTTATCAAGGCTCAACTAATCGCGCATAACTGTAAAGCCAGGAAATAATGGCACTCATCTCTTCATAAAGGAAACCAATGAACTCAGTAGAAAATAAAATACTTCTATTGGCTAGCTGGAAAAATTTAGTCACAGATGTCGACTGGATTTATTAAGCTTTGTCTAAGGTCATAGGGGAAATGCATACCGGTTTTGTAAGGAGTGAAGTGCTGAACAATGTTTTCACTATATCAGCAAGGTGAGACGGACAGTGATTTCTTTTGATCTAAATGTTCATAATTGTGATCATGTATTATATAATGCATTAATGTGCAGCTGCTTATTTTTGCTTATATATTACTCAACATACCAAATTTTCCATTCTGTTCAATTAAATAACGAATATATCCCACTTGTTCCGACTTATGTATGTATTGTTATCCACTAGGCTATGATCCTGACATTCCAGGATATGAAAGATACGAAATGCTGGTCGACCCGACGCAATCCGAATATACACTGTTTGTTCACAACGCTCAATTGGAGGATGAAGGAGATTTTCAATGTCAGGTAAATATGAGAATATAGAAACTTTCATATATCTCTTTTTCCGCAATGAAGGAAAACAAAAGATACAACTTGGAAATTTTCAATTTTCGGATAACGCCTCCATTTTGTACGAAACCTGTTGTGTTTTGAAGGAGAAGTTAGATAGCTTGAGAATTTTCCCTGGATAGTTTATGTAAAAACGTTCTGGAAAATTTTCTTTATACCCTCCTGAAAAATATATATTTTTAAAGTTATGGGGTTTATGTTACGGACGTATAACTATAGGCATAGCCAGGATGATGTTTAGGAGATTTTAATCCCATCGCAATGGAATTTTCAATATTTAGTATAGGAATATATTTGTTTTAGTTCCGTAACCCCCTTGAGCCTATAACCCCCACGTATGAAGTTTCTGCCTAGGCCTGTGTGTACAACATATGATTGTTTGTGCGTCTATCAAAATTTTTAAGATGATTAATTAAAATAATACACTCCCCGTCCATTTATTGATTCATTTGCAGTAATCTTTCACAGTAAGTAAGTAACTTTTGTTCATTAGCGATTTATGCTCAAACTGATTGCATTTACAACACTACTGTATTGAATAATTTTACCTAATTTTGAATTTAATTTAAAGATTATGATTCCTTTGCATACGTAAATTAGAAGAGATTGCGATTGATGTTTCTGATATTTTCAAGTGTTTTTTACCCATCGCGCTTATTTTTTATGAAACTATAATTATTGTAATCATAAATGAAGTTGAAAATAGTCTAAAATTATTTGTTTGAAGAAATTTATTAAAATTATTTGCTGTCATTTTTTTCACTTTATTCAGCCACGTTAGGATTCTGAACAGACCAAACATAGAATATCAATAAAATTATGATAAACAATAGGTAATACCTTAAATTAATATATTTCAAATATACGTAGTTAGTAATTCGATTTGGTATTGAAAAATCGAATGAATCTGAAACAAAGAATTACCCCGGTGAAATTTAATAAAGTGCTAAACGTTTCTCGATGACCTAAACTTACCATCTGCTTCAGTAAGCACCAAATCGTTGTTTAAATTTTATTTGAATTTCATTTCTCACACAGTGTAATCGCCTAACATTATCATGACTTTATAAGTTTTTCTTTTTAGGTAGGGCCGAACAAAAATGAGAAACCGATTAGATCAGTTGCGAGACTTACTATTTTAGGTAAGTTGTCAATAGCGTTCTTCACAAAAGTTTTTATGAAGGATTTTCTCCTCCATGTAAATCGATGTTCATTCTAGTTAAAAAAAATTTCTTCTAGCACTCGTATCAGCAAGAATATACATAAATTCTTTTAAACGTTGATAGACAATTTTTCAGATATTTCAAAAATTGATTCATAAATAAGAACCAACATTTAACCCACATTAAGCGTTCCATGAAGTCATTACAATCTATGATACTTTAATGAATAAAATTCGTGGTGGGATTCGTTATCGCATGGTATGTCATCACTATTGTTGGTAATACCACAAGAATGATAATTCGTTGATCATTGGATCCTATCAATTACCTCAACAGTTTATTTTAAATTTAAAAAAAAATGTTGAGTTTATTCAGGAATAGACCCATGTTTAAATATGAATGAAATACTGCAACAAACATTGCAAAATTGCAGTTACACTGAGTGGTTAACGAAAAATATGAAAATGACAAGAGTGAGAATGCGATACATTTAACAAATTTTGAGTTAATCCTCATTCTAATAACAACACATTCTTTTCATCTAGAAGAAATCTCATATTGGTGTTGGGTAATATATAAATTTTGGTTTTCTGTGGTTGGTTTAAATCCTTGGGGAAAAGTATTGCCTTTGAAGCAGCAAGAATCTAGCAGTCCTTGCAAAATATACAAAAAAAAAGCAGCTTGGATAAACGCCACGAAGGGGACAAAGGGGAAAACATTATTTAAAATAAATGATAAATTATTATAACAGCGTAATCTTGCATCAATATTTTAAACTATATTTTTCTAAAATATTTTTTAAACATTTTATTCTTACAAATGGATCTTTTTTTTATGTTTGGTTTTATCTTCTTCGGGTTCTGCCTTATCCCAAAAGGTTTCTTTTATTAAAAATTAGCCGCTATTTTAAGGGAACACATGCAATCTTGGTCACACTCAAAGGAAGATGAATCTGACTTGGAAAAAGCAAATTGACATCGCTCAGAAAAGAATATTTCCTTGGGCAAGATCAAAAGAGTCTGTGGGAAATGGAATGGCTATAAAAACATGAAGTCCTTTAAGAATATGAAAAAATGAATGTGTTTGTAAGACATATGGAAAAACAACTCATTCAACATTCCTAAATTCTGAAATCATTGTAGGTTCCAAAGCAAATTTGAAGTATTTTTTATGTATTCGTGATTGCCGAAACGGCTAATATTTCCTTTAAGAAAAAAATATGATGTATGATATTATTACCCTTCACAGGGATAACACAATTGCCAAATAATGGTCAACACAGAAAAGCCTCCGGGGCGAGATTTTTGTGAGTTTTTCGTGGGGGAATTTATTATACAATAATTTTTGCCACCCACGTGTATGTAGCTCTAAACTAGAGTTTTTTTATTTTTGGAGAAAAAGGAAAAAAAATATTGTATAAAAAAATATGAACTAATGGAATGTATTTTTTAAGTAGAAAAGACTTAGATATAATAACTTATCCTATTATAACGCTGAGTTTTGCATCGCTATGTCTGCCAATTGCTGATCCGTAATCGAGGGTTTGATTCGCTGTGAGACAGGGGTTAGAATACCTTGGGAATTATGGGACCTTTAGCGTCAAGATTGGAGCCCTGCTTGTGTTATAAAATAGAAACACAATAAGGTTTTCGTAAGGATTTTAAACACCAATCTATGCAGAATAAATGTAGGAACACAAGCTTTAATCTTCCTTTAATGTAGAAACCCAAGTTTTACCCCCCCCCCTCTTTTGATGTAGAAACACAAGCTTTTATCTCCCTTTACTGCAGGAAGCCAAACCTTTACCTTCCTTTAATGTAGAAACCCAAGTTTTACCCCCCCCCCTCTTTTGATGTAGAAACACAAGCTTTTATCTCCCTTTACTGCAGGAAGCCAAACCTTTACTTCCTTTTAATTATGGAACCCAAAATTCTATTTCCCTTTTAATCTAGGAACCCAAACTTTTATATTCTTTTAGTGTAAGGAGCCAAATTTTTATTTAATTTTAATGTAGGAACCCACACTTTTATTTCCCTTTAATATGGGAACCCAAACTTTTATTTCGTTTTAATGTAGAAAACTAAACATTTATCTCCCTTTAAAGTAAGAAACCTGATTTTTATTTTCCTTTTATGTAGGAATCCAAATCATCATTTCCCTATATATAGGAAATATAGGAAATTAAGCTTTTATTTCCTTTTAATATGGGAACCCAAATTTTATTTCCCTTTAATGTAGAATCCCAAGCTTTTTTCACCAAGTACCATAACGTAAGGTTTATGGCAGTGGCTCCCAATCTTTTTCAAGCTGCGACCCACTTTCATAGTAGCCAAGCATCTTTTTCAAGCAGCGACCCACTTTTATGGTAGCCAAGCATCTTTTTCAAGCAGCGAGCCACTTTTATGGTAGCCAAGTAACTTTTTCAAGCAGCGACCCACTTTTATGGTAGCCAAGTATCTTTTTCAAGCAGCGACCCACTTTTATGGTAGCCAAGTAATACGCCACCACTTTTTATAGTAACCAAATAACCTCGATCCACCTATCTCCGCCGCCAACTCATTTGCAAATAAAAGCATTTTCGTGAGTAAACTCCTGTAATGTAAAAATTATAGCTCTAATACTTATCGCATATATATAAATATATATATACTAATTTATATTACAGATATAAAGTTAACAACCATTAGTAAAATATTGCAATGTGTGTAGCCATGTTGTTGTAAAAGCGTTGGAAACATTTGGTATGAAATTCCTTACAAAAATAATTGCAACTAAAATTGTTGCGGCGACCCTTCTGAAAGGTGTTCGTGACCCACAGGTTGCAAACCACTTGTTTGGAACATCCTTTCACCATACGAGTATTTGGAAAGTATACCCTGTATTGTACGTTTATGGTAAATAGCACTTCAGCAAGAATTACTGTATAACGAGGCCTTTAATTTAGTTAAAAATTGAGCACTGCAGAGTAACAGATTTGTTTTGAGTAATTTTATCAACAGACATTAAACAAATAATTTAGGAGTTATTCTCGGTATTTTGTCCTCTGTTATTCGAAGAAAGGATTTGTAATTGTGCAAATTTCAAAATAAAACGAATACTCCTATATGAACTCGAAATAAGCAAATAAAACGAAATTGACGAATAAAACGAAATTTAGAGGGTTTCAATTAAAATTGAATCTGGTTTGATCTTTTTAATAAATTTTGGTGAGTTGAAAATTGCAAATTGGCGAATTGGAATCTGACAAGTTGGAAATTGGCAGTTGTAGTTTACTTTCAATTCCAAATCGTCAATTTCAACTCGCTAAAATTTTGGCGAGTTTGAATTTGACGAGTTGTAGTTTATTTCCCAATTCCAAATTGACAATTTTCAACACTGTAATTCAGTAAATATGGAACCGGGTAAGTATTGAAACGGTTTCAAGACTTTGAAATGATTTCAGTACGAAGTTTCAGATTCCGCCGCTAGAGTTTACGTGTCTTCTACCCCCTATTTATATAGTGAAGAAATGGTCCGACCGATTTAAAATTTTGTATTTACATGTAACTAACTAATCGAGACTAATCAATTAAAATTAAAATCGAAGCTCTATCTCCCATAGGAGCGAAACTCGGCCGCGCATGCGTAGATCGACTTCAAATCAGGTATCCGTGATGAGAATGTCTGTTTGATCCCCCGTCCGAATTCAAAAGTGCTCGTCCGCCATTAACTAAATATACGCCATTAGTTCCCAATTTGGCCGCTACGGGCTAAATTTTATGAAATTCAATTCAAAACTTTGAACTGAATTCAAAAGATTCAACCGAGTTCAAAAAATTGTTTTATATAGACTCGCTTATGACGAGCAACTTAAATTGTTTAATAATTTGAATTGTTCGTTATAACCAATGTTCATATCCATGCTCGTTATAACCGAGTTTATATCCATGTTCGTTATAACCGAGTTCATATCCATGTTCGTTATAACCGAATCTATATCCATTCTATCAATGGCTACCATTATTGTATTTACGAAACACCTTTACCTTATCCATTTTATTGTGGACAGGTAAACAGAAAAATCAAAAGCAATAGCGAGTTCCATAGCCACTGGAATCATTTAATTACCATTATTTTAATTTAAGACTATTTTCCAGTGTAGCTGAATTACCGAGCTCCGTCTTTCGTTCCAGGTACGTCATCCTTAGTCCAATTGGCCGTGAAACACCGCTGTTAAATCCCTTGCATCATTCTCACCCAAACGCCGCTTCTTCATGACCATTTTATTAATTAACTTTCCGTTAATAAAGCAATCTCCTATTTAACTTTTACTTATTCCTTACCAAATTATTCCTCCCAAAAATCCCAAACTACTTCCCACTGATATGATATCTTTCAACATACTCTCGATTGGTGTGTATATATTTTCTCCTTGTTAGAGTACTTTCATACTTTTATTCCCGAAAAACAATGTTTTAAAACGCACGGAAGTGTGATGCAGACAATGTTGGTACTCCTAACACAGAAATCGGTTTGGTTTGGTAATTTAAAAACAAAGTTTATTGGTTTCAGTATTCAACTGATGTCCTCATATGCACATTCGACGAAATTACTTTAATTTTGACTTCCTTATTTTCTTTTCTTTAGAGAAAAATAATGAATTATTCTCGTTTATTATATCCTTAAGGCTATAATAAACGAGAATAATTCATTAAAATGTTTTATTAATAAAACACATAAAAGAATAAAGTCTAATATTACTTTTCCTCATTATGTTTTACATAATAAATATATATAAATTAATTTTTTCTTTTTCGTAATGACTATATTTTTAATAGTATTAATTAGCTTGCGCGTGAATACTTTCCTTCCTGTAGGCTAAACAAACAAACTAGCCAGCATCATTACAGAAAAATGGATAGGAATTTTCTTTCTCGTTAATATTCATGAAAGAGGAAACAAAATTTATCCTAAAAAAATAAACATGAATTTTTATTTAGCAAGAAAAACATTTACGCAAGAACGAATAACTTCTGTAAGGCCAAATGCTTGCATGAAAATAGTTTTTTAGCTTCCTTCTCATGGGGAATTATCTTTCGTCAGGCTTTAAAAAGTGTAGCTTTTTAGGAAACCTTATCTGGATATACGAAAACACACCTTATAGAAATTACTGTTATAGCGATATAAAGCGATTTTAAATAATTAAAAAAATATATACAGAGTCGAAGTTAGATTGAGGCTAGTGGAGACAGAGCCCCACTCTGCAATACTTTTTTTCGAAATAAATTAATTTAGGGTACATTTTAATTTATTGGTATAAATTGTACATGGCGATGTAAATTTTTGGTTTGACGTTAAAATATATTAAAATATATTTTCCATAGTACATCTTATTTATATCATTTTTTCATAGAGGATTGAGTTTTCATCAACTCTATAATAAGAATGGAGGAGTTTAAAATTTTGGTATACCTCCATAGAAAGTTTCAATGAAAATTTTGCTTTAAAAATTTATTTATTGATATTAAACATCGGTCTGATTGGGTATTTAATATTATTAAATATTCATAAATAAAATAATAAGGTCTTACTTTTTAGATTAAAATAATTTAATTTTTGGATTAGAAGAAAATATACTTGGGGTTTAGTTACATGTTATTTGTTATAAGGTTATAACTTGTTACTTGTTATACTAACTAACATGTTATTTATTATAATTTTTATCGTCACTTTCCGCTCATTCATTTCAACATTGTTATCATGAATTTCTATCTTGTAATACAACCCCTGAAAAAAGTTTGTAATCAATATGACCAATGGTCCATAAAATTTCGCCAAAATCGATAATGTGTTCTAAAGAAAATAAATTTATTAAACCGAATTGGTGTAT
>QLNU02014802.1:94848679-94864120 GCA_006491805.2 Dysdera silvatica
ACGGTATATAAATGTAAAAAAAAAATGTGTGATGCATGTGAGGGAAGTACATGCATACGAGATATACATACGGGATGTATATGTTATATGATATATGCATGCATGTATTCGTCTGTTTGAAAGGAAGTGTAAGATATTATAGGCAATATATATCAACTTGGTAAGATGATAAATAACGGTATATTGTCTTTGCCTTGCGTCATAAATAATATTTAATAATTTTGAGAGAGTAGTGAGTTTTTATTTTAGAGAATTTGAGCAAATACAATCCTATGAACCGCAAAAAGAGTTCAGTGTAATATTCTAATAATGTGTTTTCCTATACATCGAATTTGAGCTGTAAAATATATGCATACATTGCATATATGCATAAAAGGGTCCTTTAAATAGGACCTTTCTCTAATCAAAGGACTACTCTAAGGTACGAATAACAGCTTAGGTGATACAGGGTTAAAATATCGATACTTTAAAGTATATTGTAGTTTTCTAAACACGTGTGTGTGTGTAAGTATAGAAAAATACACTGAAATAAAATATTCGTTGTTTTAAACCAAGTTTTTTAATTCGGCAGTAATTCAAGCTATTTCAGGCTCCATATGTTTTGATGGATCAAATGAAATCTCGTTGCATTAACACACTGGGGTAATTGAGGAGTTGATAGGCGTCATTAACCTTATGGCGATGAACTTTCGTATATATGTATAAAGGAACATATGGAATTCTAGATCGGTAACCCCATCATAAACTAATCCTCTTGGGAACTTTCGGCGTCCCTTAATGCATTAACCAGTGGCGTAGAGTTATTTGTGCCCGTAGGGGTCGAACCCCTCAATATATTAAAATTAATTTCAATTTTACATATATTGTAATGTATAAATGTACATAATATATGCTTGAGCCCCTCATTCTCCAAATAATTTTGAAAACTCTTCGTTGACGGCATTAGCACAATATCCCAAATTTAACTTGTTTTTATAATTGAAAATGTTTTTTTTTATTCTAAGAAAAAAATGAAAAAAATATAGTATTACTGAATATATTATATAATATTTATGCAATATATGAATATTAATAATATAGAACTTGAAAATATCTTACAGTTTACCCCGTGTAAATTGTTTTGTTGTTCAATTTCTTTTCCTTCTGTCCTAAACAGATTATAAATTATTATTATGTGAATGTTTTAGAATCACTGTCTTTTATTTTATGTAAATAGTTCACTCCACATTTAATCCACTGAATTTCTTCATGAATTACTTAAGATCGAAAGGTCCAGACCATCAAATATAAAATTCCATGAATTGTTATTTTACGGAGTTACATAAAAATCTCCATGAAATATTATTCCCCTGGAAGCTTTATATTCCAAATAATATAAAGCGTATGCAAACAGAATTATTTTCTACCTAAACTCGAATATTTTCTTTTATCCCTTTCAAATTTTGTAGACATTCTTTTGTTTCGATGAATGTGTTCTGTGTGCGAAAGGAAAATATTTTATTTGAAATTGAATTGTTTACTTTGCTGCGCTTTCAATTTCCCAAAATGTAGAATCAAAAGAGATAGCGTATTATCTATATTTATTTAAGTGAATATCCCATTACAAAATATTTCAGAATTCAAGTAATAAAAGTTTTATACCTATAAAGTGATATAACAAATATAAAATATTTGTAAAACAATACGAGAACTCTGTACGTTGGAGGCAGAACCTTTTCTTTTTTTTGTAAACAGTGATATACGAGAGCCCGTATTTAATCAAACATTTTTCATTCGAATAAACCCATTTTCAAAACAGTTGTACCATTCAGAATTTGGTACAGCCGAAACGTGTGATTTATATGCTTCAACTGCGCCTTCTGGGCTGTTAAACCGTTGACCATATATTTTATGCTTGATCTCTGGGAATAAAAAAATCATTGGGTGCTAAGTTAGGTAAATAAAGGCAATGACTCATTAAATCAATATTTGTATGCTTTAAATAATTGATAGTTTGAAATGCGATGTGTGAGTTTGCATTGTCATGATGAAGACAGATGCTACGCTACAAATAATTTTTTTCTACTTTCAGCAACTATTTGTGGCAACATATTGTCGCATACCAATCAGCATTTACTGTTCTATGACCCTCCAATGCAAGGGTTATAACATGGCCAGATTTACCAAAAAATGAGGCAATCATTTTCTTTGAAGAACTTTGTGCACGAACAAGTTTTGTAGGCTTTTGTTCATTTTAGAAAGCCCAAACAGTAGATTGTTGTTTTGTTTGTGGTTTATAGGAATAAATGCAAGTTTCATGACCTGTTACAATGTGAAAAATATGTTTTGAGGCACCACAGTTTAATCTTTTCAAATTTTCCTTCCATCATTTGACACGAGCATCCTTTTGGCCTCGATTTAAATTATGTGGTATCCAATGAGCACATACCTTCTTGACGTTTAAATGCTCAAGCAAAATTGAATATACTAGGGTCCTTGAAATATTCAAAGGTGCCTCAATTTTAATGTGACATGACGATCTAAAGTGATTAGTTGTCGCACAGCATCAATGTTTTGTGGTGTCACAGCAGTTCTTAGTCAGCCTCCAAGAAACTCATCACTGAAACTCCTACGTCCAAAATGGAATACTTCAAACTAGTCGTAAATTAAACAACAATATTAATCAACTTTTTTGGTGTAGTTATACCAGCGCTGATACCATTACGTTAAAAAACGTTGATTAATATTTTTGTTTAAATTTATTCTGCATCGTGTTCGATTTATATAAACAGTTGTAAATCGTTGCGTTGAATGGTGCTTCATTACCAAAAGTCGAATTCATACGATCGGTACACTGTTGCTGTGTAAAACCTTGTGGAATATCATAATAAATTATGGTTCGAAAATCCCTTCGACTAAAATCCATGTTTTTTCACTACCTCATTAACTTTAAAGCAACGCCGTGTAAAAAGAATTTTATAGCGACTTCTCTAACAACTAGTGTTCACATGAGTGTTGCAGTTCTAAATAATCGTCAACAAAGAAAGCTGTGGTCTTTTGTGTTGTCAGATTCTGAAAATAAAACTACCAGCTTATATATTGCAGACTGTACTCAAATCCCATTCATTAGCAGAGAGTCACCGAACACAAAAATTGTTCGTTAAAGAGGAATGATCGAAAAAAAAGGGGGGGGGGAGTATTATTGTGAAAGGGTTTGTGCCCTGGATATTTTTAACCATATTTGAGAGGTGTTTGTAAAGAGAAATTTTACTGCACGGAATTCGTTATTCTTTATACACACACATATCATGGGCGCTACTGGGCATCAAGGATCGGAGACTTTTCTTCGTTATAGCCTTTATTTGAGACAGCTACAGTGGAACCTGGTAAAGTGATCACCTTTATAAATTGACCACCTGCATAAAGTGACCAGTTTTTTATAAGAGAGAATTGATGGAGATTTAATCATGCCTCTAATTAAGTCTGTCATGCATAGTGACCACCTCTGTATGATGACCATCGCAGTCCAGTCCCAAAGGTGGTCACTTCAGGCAGGTTCTACTGCATACATATTTTACGCTAAATTAAACGAACCCAAACCATTTGTTAGTTATAGCTATGAATTCGTTATATCCGTTTTTGCTATAACGGATAAATAGTATAATATATATAACGTTATATATAGCCTTCTATATAAAGAGTAGAACTTGACTATAACATCCATGAATATAACGAACTGATAACTAGAACAAGTAAATGATTTCGGCTGGTTTGTTTGAATACATACAGGCCTGCACAAAAGTTTAGACACAGAGGCAAATTATAAATAAAAGCGAGAATTTGCATTGAACTTCGCCGATATTGTATCTAAATAATCCTAGAACCAATAATAAATTGTGCAACTTAAAAGATTACCAAAAGTACTGAAACAAAATATCCCAACACCGTAATATTGGAATCTGCATGCCACAAATGTTTAGGCACATATGTCAGATTTATGCAAATTAACGGCGCGAAGTTCCCAAGTGATCGAAGGGGCGTTTCCCAGAGTTGTTATATAAGGCCTGAAATAATTTAGAATGCTTAGAACGATGCCGAAGTCAAAGCAATTTACGAATGACGAGATTTTGAAGATTTGGAGGCTGAAAACTAAAGGTAAATCTGTTACTCAAATTTCTGTTGCATTGAACCGTTCAAAGCGAGGCATTTATCGAGTGTTATCCCGGGGTGATCAGTATCAACCAAAATCACGATCTGGGAGGCCTCGAGTGACCAGCATTCGGGATGATAGACAAATACGAAGATTGGCTTCAAATGAAAGCCTGTCTGCAAATCAAATAAAAAACACGTTAGCAATGCGAGTGTCAAGAGAAACCATACGTAGAAGGATTGTAGAATGCAGGCATTTGAGATATGCAAAAATGCGCCGCAAGCCCTGCTTGCAATTACATCATAAACAAGCACGACTACAATGGGCAAGGCAGCACATATCATACAGTGACGAATGGCTGCAGGTGTTATTTAGTGATGAAAAAAAGTGGAACTTAGATGGTCCCGATGGCCTTTCGCACTACTGGCACGATCTTCGAAAACGCCCCTTAAGTCGGTTCAGCAGACGTCAAGGAGGAGGTTCAGTCATGGTTTGGGGAGCCTTTAGCTTCAATGGACAGACTTCTTTGGCGTTTTTGAATGGAAAACAAGATTCCAAGGCATACCAGGCAACTCTTGAAAGTCACCTATTACCTTTTGGCGAACTTTTATGTGGACGAAACTGGGTTTTCCAACAAGATAATGCGTCCATCCACACATCCAGGTCAACAAAAGAATGGATGAGCGCTAAAAATATTACAGTTCTCGATTGGCCTGCTCTTAGTCCTGACTGTAATCCCATCGAAAATGTATGGGGCATACTAACGAATGTTGTGTATGCCAATGGAAAGCAATATCCGTCCGTTTTAGAACTTAAAAAGGCTATAGAAGAAGCGTGGTTTAATTTTGAACCAGAAACCTTTCAAAATCTTGTGCTTTCAATGAACGACCGCGTATTTAATCTAATACGAAGTAATGGTGGCTACATTGATTATTAAAATTGTTCATTTCCTTATGCAAGTGCTAAAATTTATGTTTGTGCCTAAACTTTTGTGCCACATATTTTACTTATTTTAAGTTATATATTGCAGCAAGTTCGCTACTGATGTGATTTCTGTTCTCAAATTTTTAATTTGCATATTACATGTGTTCATACTTCGTAATATTAAAGTTCCTACTTCTTCAGTTTTAATAGTATTTTGTTATACTCAAATTTGTGTTGTGTCTAAACTTTTGTGCAGGCCTGTACTATGCTCGTGTATGGAACATCACGAGTATAATGATATATTTTGCGGGTATAATGAACCAACGTCTTCTTTGCTAATTCAATTTTTACCGTTATGTGTGAAAATTTTATACGATATTTTGTTTCCTTTAAAATTAAGACCCATACATTAAAATGGTTACAAATTAATTTCAGATTTTTTTACAGTGGTGAGAAAACACATTCCCACTCCCATGCCTCTGTCCTGGGAAAAGTAAAAATTTCAATATGGTCAATTTAAGTATTACAAAAGCTGCACCAAATCTTAAATCTCTTTTAAACCTTTAAAATGATAGTGCTTGCATCAGTATATTGATTTAAAATTTATGCATAATAACCATGAATAGTTATAAAAAATGATGATTTTTGACGAAAGGTTATATCCAATAACGGCTATCGTGAAGAAAACCCTCTAGTTTCTTAAGGTTTGCTAAAGTCGAGCTCAGTTATATATATATATACAATTTTTCACTCATTTGAATAAAAACTATCTATTGTAAGAAAATTAAATTGGCATTCTTCTTCGTTGAAGATCACAATTGTTTATGAGCAGATTTAGTTATCAGAGCCCTAGTGATCCAGTTGGTATAATTAAGTAGAGCCCTAAACTTCTAGGCCAACCTATCAGTCGCCATTTTGTTGTACAATTCCGGTTTCATTTACTTTAGCGACAAAGATTTTCTTCATTGGCGCAATGATCGCTATTTTGTCATAAAAACAATCAACAATCCGTGAATATAAACATTGATAGAGCTTTTAAAATGTCGCCAATAAATACAATTTCCAACCACCATCACGTGATACAATGGCAACAAACTGACGGATATGCGCCATCTTTTTTTTTTCTAGGCACCTTATAATTAAGTATTCTCGGTAGTAAGTAAATGCGTTGCGGGCTTCGCCGGCGTGATGCCCATATGGGGGAACGACTGCCATTATTTCTCATCCAGCTGTTTCTAACAGTAAAAACTCCTAGACACTAATATGGCCAAGCAACTGCCAATAAAAAAACGAAAAAAATCG
Organism: Dysdera silvatica; assembly: GCA_006491805.2. NCBI lineage: Eukaryota > Metazoa > Arthropoda > Arachnida > Araneae > Dysderidae > Dysdera > Dysdera silvatica. Next base: position 94,855,035 of record QLNU02014802.1, read on the forward strand.
AGTTAACCAATGGCGTATACTTTGGATCTTATATCACTTTCATAAAAAAAGGTGTGGTCTTTCCTTAAGGAAAAAAGCACTTACGCATGATTATATTTCTTAGAAATTAAAAATATTTTAAATTCAATTTTTTTTTTAAATTTCCATATAGTTCCACCGAAGTCCCTCTTGATCAACGATTTACCTGACGGAAGTGATGTCGTGGTCAGAGAAGGCGAAAAAGTAATACTTGTATGTCAAGCTCTAACCAGTAAACCAGCAACGATATTGAAATGGTACAGAAAAAGTGTTGAATTAATGCCAGGTGAGATTTGATAATTTTTAATCAAATTTTGAATTAATTTTCTTTGTTCTCATCATTTCTTATCCCTCTATAAGCATATGCATTAAAAGAAGAAAAAAATCAGTAGTCATATCTGTATTTTAGTTGCATGGGTTGTACTTTGTGTGACGTTTGTGGAAAATGTATCTATTCTTCCGAAACATTTTTCATTCACTATCTATAGTCTCAAAACTTCCTACATACAAAATAAAACATTAATTTATTGATTTAAATGCAAAATAAACATTTGAAATAAGCTGCCAATTGCTTTCTTCGGGCAGACTACTCTTTCTCTTCCCTTCCCTCCCTTACCTCTTCCCCTCTCCCTAATTCTAAGCCTTCACATAACAATATATCTTTCATATATCGAACACTTGTATATAGAAATTTTCCATGTATCAAAGTTTCGGTGAAGTCTCATGATGTGAAATCCCGGTTTATTCCACAGAAAAAGGTTTTCTGTAAATCGAATTTTTCTTATGGAATATTTGACTTCGATGTACGAAGGCTCTACTCTAGTTACAATCTCGGCCAGGAGCCACTAAATATCTAAAACCGGTCCAGAATATATGGCTTTTGTTAGCTTGCATTGTGTTGTAGATGTTGTAACTAGTGAGAAACACTTTGGCAATTGTTTTTACGAGTGAGAAATAATCATAAAAAATAAAAACCTGTAGTGACTTAACTCTTTTAGGAATTTTCTATCCAAATTAAATACATGCGCTAATGCAATGCTCCGCTATACCCAATATCACGGTTTCTCAAATGAGGATATAAATCTACGTAAAATTAAAAATATCTATTTTGTCATATAATAAAAATAAATTTACTGTTCTCCTTTATTCACTGAATTTATAAAATAACGTAAAATCTAGGTAATCGAACTGGAAACCATGGTTACGGCAATATGTGTAAGAAAGGCCTATGACAAGGTTATAAATGTCCACCTTAGTCGAAAGTTCTAGATTTTGAAACGTTAGTCGTTTGTTCGCCCAGCCTATTAGGAAATCCGGTACTTCTTACATACTTACATTTCCGACCTCCTGTTTAAATATCGCTAAAAAAGAAGCGTGCGTTTTGTACAGTGCGAGGTTTTGAAAGAAGCTCAAAAGAGGATCTTGAAAATTTTCTGAAATCGTTGTAATTTATTGTTTATTCTTATATAGTAATTAAAAATAATTTCTACATATTCATGTTGTTCAATAATTTCAGTATTAAATATCCTCATTGTTATTTGACAATTACATTCAATCCTTAACAAACTAAAAGCTAATTTAAATATGGCGAAGTCTCCAAGGGAATTTGAATAATTAATTCAATTCTGTCACCTTGACAGAAGACTGGTATCTCTGATTATAAGGTAACTGCGTAACCACAGGCTTTCTTTCGAAATTTTATCCTCTGCATCTTGAATATTATAAAGAAATTCTTTGGCTCCAAAAGGAGAAGTGTTTTTTGTCATCGTGTTATTTTTCTTCTCTACTGAAAGCTATTTTTTTCTTCGACACATGTTGTTGACAAACAGATTTCCGTTGGTCGGTCGAGCTCTGCTTCTTAGATTTTTTGTAGCGGGAGGAGGGTGCTGAAAAGTTTTTATTTGAATGTCTCCAGTTGACCATATGTTGCATCCCAGCAGTTGACTTCAAATGCTAGGGCTTATTTTAGGGAGTAATATACGCACAAGATTCCTTTCTTAAGAGTTTGTTTATCAAAAGTGCTTTTGAATTTCTTTTGTTTGGAGAATCCTCAGCCTTAGAATATATATCAAAGAAATTATTTCTAATTTATAGACTCTTTGTGACAATAATAAAAATGTGGATGTGTTTGAAGGAAATGTTCTTTAAAAATCAAGCTGTGAAAAAGACGTACATATTAAAGCAAACAGTGTTTTAGGCAGTTTGTTTTACAATAGTTGAGTAAAATCGAAAATCATAGCTTGATTTATAACAAATATTCAGTAATACGATATATGTACAAAACAACGTAAAGCAGGCAAAAAATCATTTTTATTACATTAGCCAGGCTTTCAGCTGCTCCATGGGACAGCCATCATCAGATGAGGAATGAAAATGATATCGAACATCGAATACAAACATTTAAAATAAAGTAAAGGATGGTGATGCGTGAAGGTGTAAAGAACAGTGTGTCGTAAAAAACATACAGACCATTATATATGATAGTAAAATGATTGTTAAATAGAAAAATAAAATGTATAGTGTGTAAAATTAAATAGTGGTAAATAAATAACGTTGTTGTTGGAGTCAAGGCAAGGTTTTAAATAAGTATTGCCAAGCATTGCTGATGTGGATGGGTCGTTCTGCATTACAAATAATTAAACGTTGGCTAAATATCTCTATAGCCTCTCTGAACCTTAACCTTTTCTCACTTTTTCCGGCTGGGGCTAGTATTTTGGTATGCTGAAACAGTGGGACGGCATCGTTTGTGCGTACAAACTGTACGAGGCTAGTGTTATTTCTATTAAGTCAAATGTCAGCCTTGTGTTCTTTTATCCTGGTGTGTAATAGTCTGAGTGTGTAACTGTTGTGATGAACGTTTGTGTGTTTTTGGATTTTTTTGAATTTTTGTATTTGAATATTATTTGAATAAGGTTGTTAATACTATAATTTTATACTGTTGGTGATGGGAGTAGATATAAAAAATTTGAATTATGAACTTGAGTAAAGATACTTTAGTCGTCAAGTCGACAAATTGACGACGATTAAAATACAACCACAGCCAAGGTTTATTGACGATAATGAATACTTCAAGGTTTGATTTCCAAATTCTACAACCAGGTTCGATTCACAGGATAATAGAATATATATAGCCAGGTTCAATTCGCATAATATATGGCGGGGTTCAATTCCTCAACTCAATAACTATGGATTTGATTTCCAAATTGTTAACTTAGAAATCAATTCCTTAGTTACAGTACATCCCAGTTAACAGATATATAGAATAAATAATAATTTATAAAGGCACGTGATAGGTTAGTATAGGGTAGAATATGGCTTTTTATTTGACAATATCTCTGGATCGGTGCCTGAAGGCAAACCATGGATCAATAAGAAAATATAATTGATTGTAAAATGTATTGGAATAAAGGTTTACACCCTTGCGGGTGCTTTTCGACATGCGCAATTTTGACCTTTTTTTTATGAAAAAAACCTACCATATCAGATTATTTAAAATATATATAAAAACAAAATGAAAGAACATTCAGGTGGCCAAATATATATTTAATTCTTCACGAAATTCTACTTCTACAATTAAATTAGGTTTGACATAATTTTTCTCGGTAGTATGTCGAATGAAACCACATGACCCATAATTATAATTCGTTTTAAAATAACAAAACAAAATTCTTTTCCATACAAAGAATTCTCCTTCAATAAAATTAAAATTATATTGTTATATTTATGCAAATCTTAAAGCATAAGTTCTTAGAAAATTAGCCCTAATCGGCTAATTTCACACCCAAAAAAAATTGACTTGTTAAATAATAATAATGTATCAATTTTTAGCAACAAGACATTGGGAGATTGGTAATTTTAAACACAGGAGAAAGTAAAGGAAAATTAATAATTAACTTACATTGCTCATGCACTTTATTGGAGAGGAAGGGCGAAAGGCAACCCTGCCCTTGTAGGAACATTATTTGGTCACCGTCATCTTGGTCACAAGTCTTGGCAACAAGTGAAGTTTTCGGTATCTAGAAGTTGGCGGAGGTTGTTTCCTTTAAGCCAAGGTTACCGCTTTTGCAAGTAGATGCAAAAGGAGGGGAGAGGATAGTGGAATGTCCACTGTTCCCCAACGTGTCTATATATATATATATACCTGTATATATATTTTTTTTATTTTTTAACCCTTTTCTATGGGTTGCAGTCATTGGCGAGTGCTCTGGTTTGCCAAATTTTCCGTTTCGCCATGGGAAACTGGTATGCAATGTCTCTATTTTACTGCTTTGGTTGAAGATTTATTACTTAACGTATTTTATGCATTTCTGGCCATTGCTGGAAGTTTAATGGTTTGCAGGTGACGGTTGGAACAAAAATCTCAGAGGGTTAGGCATTTTGAGGGTTAGGGTGTGAAATTATAAGGGATGTTAAAAAAGGGGCAAGTGGAAGAAGAACTGCAATTCCAAGAAAGTGGAAGTGGGTGTATATGAGTAACTTTAAGGGGAATTTATGGCTAGAAGCGTTGCCGAAAGAAAATGGCTAAAAATACTTCAAGTGCGATAAAAATTTATTTGGCAAAGTAAATGATTAAATTAATTCAAGTGGATTAAACACAAATTTATAATAAGCAATGACATATTATAATAATTATTATCTCTGTGATTTCAAAGCTACTTCTGTTGATCAATAGATTTTCTTTATTGACAATAATAAGAACAAAAAAAAAGAAATAAACAATAAGTATGGTTAATAACTCTTCATGAATATTAAGTTCACTAATCACATCTTCTTCGCTAAAATTTCTTTTAACATGCTTGAAAAAACACCAAAGTTAATATTTAAATTCTTCTTATGTGGCTTGTTATTGTGTATACAGTCCTTTTTATTTCTTCTCTGCATTGTAACTTATTTCTCTTATTTTCTTTAACTTATTATATACTTGGCATCACCTCAAAAGGAAACAAAGACCCAGACAGACAGAGTAATAAAACATAAAATGGGCACGCTTTGTCTTGCATTTTTTTTGTTTTTTTTTATTATGTGTTAAGTGAAAGGTGCATGGTCGAATTATGGGGTTATTTTAATGGGTTTAAATATTTAATTTAATTTGTTGAAAAAGATAATTTTGTTTCATAAATTGTCTACTCAACACTAATATAGAGAATGCTTAATTCGACTGTTACTAATATGCTAAATATTAAGTAGTATTAATCAGACGGTTACGGATTAAGTGTGATCAATATCAATAAACAAGATAGGGTTATACCTATTTAGCTGGGGTTTTACCTGTAAATAGCTAGTGAATAGCCAGGCGCTAAGATAGACATAAGGCTACTTGAAAACAATAACAATTCTTTAATGTATTTCCAAGATTTATAAAAACCACCATGATCCGTATAGTATACAAATAAACGTTGGGACGGCAATAAGAAACTGAGTCTGATATATTCAATGTAGCAGGAAGCTATAATGGCAATATACTAAGATTTTTTACGCTCATTGCATGACATCACAGCATATTACATATGCTTATGCAGCTATGTGAGCCCATGATTGCAAACTTTTTTAAAGCCGACACCAGTTAATCATTAAATTACACATACCGAACAGCTATATTTCACACACGTACATATGCAATATGCAGCAATATACAATGTTCGAAAGAAATAAAATTATTTCACTAAAAAAGCCTTCTCTCTGGCTACCTATTCGAAGACTCACAACAGTTTTAATAGACCCATAGAGATGCCTCCCCAATTTTCACCTCCATTCTTTTCACCCATTATCAACCATTTAAATAGATTGACACTTGTCTTTCTAACTCTACTCTTTTTTCCTCGATTAAAAGCACATTGAAAAAGTATAACCTCTCCTTTCCATACGAATGCAATCACAACATCTGGGATCTCCTTAAAAAAGATAGGGACCCCCTTAACACTACTGTAAAGGCAGGAGTTTATACCATACCCATACTTAGCAACACAACCGACACTTACATTCATTACTTCGTACGCTGGGTCTGGAAAAATGTTTTCCAACTTCTACCGGCGACTTTAAGGTTCGCGCTCATTTACACAAACTTAATCCTACTTTACCAACTCTCTCTCATCACGATTTTTTATCTCGGTCTTTCGATCTCTCACCTCGAAGATACGATCCGGAATCCTCTCCGACCTTATTTCTCCGGAGATCCGACCCGTTCTCCTCCAAAAAATCTCACATCACTCTCCCTCATCCATAAAGGGCACTCACGTCCATCAAGAGACGTCTAGCCAATCTCAGCTTTGATCAATTCTCCCTTCCAATCACGTCCTTTCCTCCTATCTCACCGACCACTCGACCTGCGGTTTCATTTGCCCGTTCGACCCTACGGAGCCTCCTTCTTCGTCCCGCCTTCCCTAAATTTCCTCTTCGATTTTTACGGCCTAACGGTATATTACTCCGGCGCACCGTCGACCTATATATCCTGCTATTGTTCTATAACTTTTTTCCCTGGCACCTTTTTTGAAATAACTTCTGTCTGGACCGCAAGCTGACCTTCACCACCATCCTATTCCCTATACTCAAGCCTAATTCATCTTCCAACCTCCAACTGTCATTTTTTCTCCAAGATTCCTTTAATATAAATTTTATTCCTGTATTAATTTCCACTTTACTATCATATCGTGAATAACGGTTCACGATATATTGTCCCCACTCCTGATAAAAAAAAACTTCGTTGCGTACACACCTGACGCAAGCAGTTTTTTTTCCTACCACTGAGGGTACGACTTTAGCCGCACGAGGAAAACCACTTACATAATTTCACCACAACCACCGAAAAATACAAACCAAGATGCATAATACACAAATTATAACACAATATATATACAGTACAATACAAACTATAAAATATAAACATAAACTATAAACACAATATGCCACAACAACACCTACACCTTTACATTAGATACATGTGTTCTTCCTTCGCTTTTCGCTCGCGGCCTTATAAACCAAGAAAACCGTACCTTCCTCTGGCCCTGACAGATAGGTATCTTGACTTTCGTTCTCATTACCCGGCATCACACAAAGCATCTGTCATTAGAGCCTTGCACCGACGAGCCTTTACACATTGTTGTAATGATGACCTTCGCAATGTTGAATTACGACGCAACAAAAGCGTGTTGAAAAAGAACGGTTACCCGACTAAATTTATCGCTCGTAACCAATGTGGTGTTTGTTAGTGGTGGAAACAGGAATGTAGAGGATGAGACTAGGAAGACATCAGTGGTTTTGCCATATGTGGCGGGTGTCTCAGAAAAGCTGTCTCGAATTCTCAGTTGTGTGAATGTTAAGACCTACTACAAACCTGTCTACACCCTGCGTGATCTATTACTTAAAGTTAAGGATCGCGTCCCTGAGGAGGAAAAATCTGGTGCTATTTACCAAATACCGTGTGGAGACTGTGACAAGGTGTATGTTGGACAGACGGGAAGATCGATACGTCTACGAGGGAAGGAGCATATGCGTGCGGTAGCTAGGGGAGACGATTCAAACCAGTTGGCTGAACATGTCTTCAGGGAGGGTCACGAACCAGATTGGCATTCGATGAAAATATTACATCAGAATGTGACGAATCTGGGGAGTAGACTTTTTCTGGAATCATGGGAAACCTACGGTTTGAGGAGTCGTGCAATAAACATCGCAAAACCTCTACCAGAACCTTACAGGATTTTCGCAAAGCCTCGAGTTGGGGTGATCATCTGACGTCAAAGAGTGCGCGGGGGCTTCTGACAGGTTTTCCGGCGGTCAGTTTCCCCAGCTGGAACTGCTCCGCACCAGATGACGTCAGATGGGGATTCCCAACATGCGGGTATATAAGCTTAGGACTTTCACGAACTCTTCATTCTGCCTTCACTTGACAAAGGGAGCAGTTGGCTCCCGAAACGTCGTGTTTTTAAACCTTACGCCAGTGTCGAAATAACTGTTTGTTATGGAATCTCCTGGTGAAACTCTGTATTGTTTCGTTATCACATAATTTTTTTCTTTAAAATCACTTGAGCCCCACCGTGAGTTTTGAATTGCTTCTCTACTGCTTACAACTACTAATAATAACTATTTCTGTTACATTTCATATGATTATTTTAAACTTTATGTTATTTTTTAATAAATAATTTGATTTCTCTTCGAAAATAGTATAACAACAGATATTCCTGCAAATAACAATTTACGTATATCTCGATATATTATATATTCGCCAGTTCATTATATTTTACTTTATTTTAATTTTAAAATAATGACTAGACTCTCATTTTTTCTGAAATTAATTAATATTTTTATACTTATTTCGTAATATTGGGGTTACCTTACATTATTGCTCATTAAATATATGCCTTTTTTAAAGTTAAACAATTTCTGTATTTTTGAGATTGGAACACCGATGTTTTTTGGTTATGAGCATCGATGTTTAGAAACTGATAGTTTACAAATATCTTTTTTATGATAAGGAAAAATGAGTTCAATGTTTTTAAAATTAAAATAACCATGATGTTTGGTCGATGTAGGCTCTTCTGCAATGGCGCTGGGAGAGACGCGTCGCGCGTTCGCTGGGTTCAGTTTCGTTTCATTAACGAAGTTTCAAAACAATATAGTGGACTGTATGATTAATTTATTTACATTTGTACAACTTGAAACTACACACTACAGACCTCGTGTCTGTAGGAATATCGGACATCGCGTCCTTTTAAGTGTGCTACTAATACATTAATTGATAACGCACTGGACCGCTCTATCGCAACAGCAGGGTCCGTCGAGGCTCGAGGAAGAGTTAAATTTGCAAATTGGCGCGGGATTGCCCCAGGGCCGGTTTCTCGCCAAATCTATATGTTGGCGTTAACACAGGATTTTAGGTTATAAACAAACTTTTTTAAAACATCGAATAAATGTCGATGTTTCGAGACAGTTATTTTTTAAACATCGATGGTACTTCGTTGATATTGAACATCGATGTTTTGCTATCGATGCTCATCCCTATCACCTATAGATCACGTAGTTAGGTACGGCAATACAAAGAATGTAATTATAACCCTCTTTGATACACTGTATGC
>QLNU02014802.1:94864220-94902788 GCA_006491805.2 Dysdera silvatica
TATTTATTTGTATATATATTTATATTTATTTTTTGATTATGTTTTAATTATTCTGTTAACCGTAAATGAGAAATTACATTCTCTCTCTCTATCTCGGCTCACGTACGGATACAGAAAAAGAGTTACTTTATTTTTGGTTTGAACAAAAGTGAGGTTGCAGAAAAAACGCAAAATCGACGTCTTTTAAGATAAATGTTTTGTACTTTTCTTTGATGGATTGTCGATATTCAAAGTCATATAGCTGACTAAGTTAAGTCGTGACTTACAAGCAGCGATAAAAAAAAATATGAAACATAAGGGATCTCACCTCTCGAAGTGTGGTTTAAAGTGAATCGGAATTTGTGAAAGGGATATATGTTATGTGTTAAATAAATGGAAAATATCTCTTTTTTACAAATTCCGATTCAATTGCTGTCAAGATTGAACAGTTAGAATTTTTTATGTTTATTATTTTATGTCTTCTTTTTTATCATCGTCCGAAGCCGAATCCCAAAATTAACAGAACGCAGGTGAACGCAATAACACTACGATATCGCAACAAAGCGTTTTAACTTATTACGCAGATTATCGTAAGTACTTTTTCCAAAGTGATTTAATGAGATGAAAGCAAGCAATCCAATCCACTACGGCTTACAAGGAAATAAAATTGTAAACTAGTAAAAGAGAACTGTACTTGATTCGCCCAAGAAGTTGCAAATCAGGGCATTTGAATCTATTCAGTTTTGCTCTACGGTGGATGTACTTCCCTTTCGTGCCGTTAACTCAGGTAAGGAGCCCAACGGTGCAATAAGGAACTGCGTACTGACCAATTTCTCACTGTAGTCCGAGGGTGGATTCCCTGAGTCTTAAGAGGTTCAAATTGACCATAAAATCTAGTTACACTACCTTACATTGGAGTAGGTGTAGACATTCGTGCACCTTGCGATTAAATTGAGTTCCGATTGCATCGTGGAACTTTCAATTGCATTGTGGAACTTCAATTGCGTCATAGAACTTCCAATTGCATCATAGGATTTCTACTTGTATCGTAGATTTCAAATTGTATTATGGAACTTCCAATTGCATCGTAGGATTTTCACTTGCATCGTAGACTTTCAAATTGTATTACGGAACCTCCAATTGCATCGTAGGATTTTCACTTGCATCGTAGATTTTCAAATTGTATTACGGAACGTCCAATTGCATGGTAGATTTTCAAATTGTATTACGGAACGTCCAATTGCATCGTAGAACTTCTTATTGTATTGTAGAAAGTATGTGCAGCTTTTCTGCTCAAACATAATAATGGTTCCTTTGAAAGGGCTATGTTAGGTTTCTTTGAGGACCTGCTGATCCCTGTGCGACATCGTTATTGCCATCTATGCGCCGTAAAAAAAAATAAATAAATAAAAAAACTATTCAATCCCATGCCAATTTTGGATTTGATTGTTTAATCGTAACCGTGCGCCCGTCATTATTCCTAACCAATCAGAAGTACTTTTAATCTAGTTACTCTTTTCAGGATGTGTGTAACTAATAAGTAGTGTACTTTCCGTTTTTTTTCTTTTTTTTGTAAAAATTTTACAGCTAGTTGATAAAGATCTACCGAAATTTGAATGCAATCCTCTCAATTAAGAAATATTACTTCCATCTTGAAGTGCTGCTGATGCGAATTACTATTATGGACAACTCGATCAAGTATTCGTTTTAATTAAAATTATTTTTTTGTGTTGATTATTACCCCTTCAATTGAACTTACAGTTTCTTTCTTACATATCTATATGTAAACCGCGAAATGAATTAAAATTATAATTATTTATAGCTTTAAAGTTGAGGTGCATAACTACACATTGTACTTACGTTAGAAGTTTTCACGTTCTGATAAAATGTGAAAGCTCTTAGTAAATTGAGAGGGGAAACATAAAGAAAATGTAAAATGCCGCAATGGCTATTGTAAAGTTAAAATTTTGTTAGACCATTTGTTCAACGCCTGACAAACAAGCAGGCGTATATGAACGAGATTATTATCAATGAATTTGAAGTAATTTGAACTCACACGAAACAACAGAAGCAAACGAAAAGAGAATGGTTGTCAGCAATCCGGCAGCCCCGACAAGACCAAACCGACATTTCCGTTTTTCGTTCGGGCAATACTTGTTGACAGGTGCCAGATCACATTTTCCCGTGTTCGACGTTGCCAGTTGATATTTGTTGGTGCTTATTCCGTCAATGCGTGTTCGTTCGTTGATGCTCATTTACATTTTTGTAAGATGTAGTTCAAGTCCTACATAGTTCTAAGATACTTGGCAAACAATAATTTATTACAGTGAAAGCTCCTTAACGGACCCTTCAGAAAAGAGGACACCTCCATTTAACGAACGCTTTTCCAATTTCCAGTTTCAACGATATTAATGCCCTAACATTTCCGAATAGGGGACAGGTATTCAAGTTCGGAAATGTCCTTTATTCAGAAGTTTTACGGAATTGTACCAAGGTTAATATAACGATCAATATGTAGATAAGTTTTGTTTGTGTTTTTAGGGTGCAAGGACAAAAGGTCAAGCGCAAGATGATGCTTTTCCGAGGAATCTGAGTCTCTGGTTTCAAAATGACCAAACTCCATACTGCGGTGGGTAAAAAAACTATATGCGTTCTACAATATATTTGGGAGTCGAACCCTGGGTAATAGTATGACGTACGAATACGTTACAATTAGGCCATGATGGGGCAGTAGATATATATTTTTCTTAGGAACCCAATTTCTTAAGACCTAGGAAACCAACTCCGGAATTATAATGAATAGTTAGTCGTCACGCATTTTTTTTCTTTTGGGTGTAGCGCGGGGAGGGGGGGCGTTTAAGGCTCGAACTGGGATTAACCTTACAGAAAGCAAACTTTAACACTACGTCACCCACAGGGCTATGTAGTAAATAAACCACGTTACTGGGGCCATAATCTTTTAATTTTCGACTATATTTGTACGAATAAATTTCTTCAAGTAATTATGAAAAAAATTATGGGCAAAATTAATGAATGATTACGGAAGTAGTTCTGGCTGTAATTAATCAATAATTGTGCAAGATATAATTATTGGTAAGTCATAAATATATGGTAGTTATAATTATGAAAGCTATAATTATTGGTAAGACATAAATATGTGGTAGTTATAATTATGAAAGTTTAATTATTAGTAAACCATAAATATATGATAGCTATAATTATGGAAGCCATAATTATTGATAAGATATAAATATATGGTAAATACAATTTTGGAAAGCATAATCATTGGTAAGCCATAAATATATTGTAGCTATAATTATGGAAGCCATAATTATTTATAAACCATAAATACATGATAAATATAATTATGGACGCCATAATAATTGGTAAGTCATAAATATATAATTACTATAATTATAGAAGCCGTGATTATTGGTATCCCCTTAATATATTGTAGCTATAATCATAGAAGCCAAAAATGTATGGTTGTTATAATTATGAAAGGCATTATTAATTATAAAATAGAAACACATGGTAAATATAATTATGGAAGATATAATTATTGGTAAGTCATAAATATATTATAACTATAATTATTGAAGCCGTAATTATTGGTATGCCATAAATATATTGTAGCTATAATTATGGAAGCCACAATTATTTGTAAGCCGTAAATATTCGGTAGCTATAATTATCAAAGTAGTTCTAGCTAGAGTAAACAACAATTTTGAATAAATCTGTCTCTTCCCTTATTTATAGACCACACTAAAACCTTTTCTGACTTTCAAAGTCAGAGAGAAAAGAGAACTTACTAAACTTTCAAACTGATACTAGAATGGACCATACAGAAAGTTGGGCTTAATCTTAATGATCACTACCTCCAGAATTTCCTTAAAATGTTTGAAAATTTCTCCTGAAGTAGCGAACGATCAGTTCTCCATAGTTATTAGTATATATTTTTATTTCTGTCTTTAAGTGGGAATTAAAGTTTTCCTCGTTAAATGACAACTGCATTTTCCTCTTTGAGTGGCAATTGGGTTTTCATCTTTGAGCAGTAATTAAGGTTTTTTCTTTGAATGAAAACTGTGTGTTCACTTTTGAGTGACAATTGAGTATTCTTCCTTGAATGAAAACTGAATTTCCTCGTTAAGTGGCAAACAACTGGGTTCTTGTCTTCGTGCGGTAAATAAGGCTTCATCTTTAAGTGGTAATTGGGGGTTTCTTCTTTGAATGAAAACTATGTGTTTATTTTTAAGTGACAATTGGGTTTTCCTTGTTGGGTGAAAATAGGGCTTTCATCTTAGTAGTTGCAGTTTCTTCTTTGAATACAAACTGTGTGTTTACTTTTGAGTGACAATTGAGTTTTCTTCCTTGAATGAAAACTGAATTTTCCTCGTTGAGTGGCAAATAACTGAGTTTTTGTTTTTGTGCGGTAAATAAGGTTTCCTCTTTAAGTGGTAATTGAACTTTTTTCTTTTAATGAAAATTGTGTGTTTATTTTTAAATGACAATTGGGTTTTCCTCGTTGGGTGAAAATAGGGCTTTCATCTTAGTAGTTGCAGTTTCTTCTTTGAATATAAACTGTGTGTTTAACTTTGAGTGGCAATTGAATTTTCATTTTTGAGTTACGAGAGTATTCATATTAATAAACAAAATTTGCTATTACTATTGCTACAGCAAATTGTAATTATCAGTAATGTTTTTTAACTACTAAAATTTTTCCAAAAATTTCGGCAATTTTATTCGCACTATGTTATTTAGTCTCCTGTTAAACCAAGATGAGTTAAAAAATTACTTGTTGTCAAATTTGCTTTATTGTATATTTATGTTTAAACTATTATCATGCATTCTCATAAAACTATAAATCTCAATGGCTTGGAAGCGGCGATAAAACTTAAGTTTAGTTAACATTTTTCTACAAAGGACTTGTGGAACTTAATGCAAGAATGGTGATTAATTCTCTATACTTAAGGCACTTGGTTAGTAGTATATTAAAAAAGATGCGTCAAATGATTTTTAATATTTTGAAATTTAATAGACGGGTTTAGGGCATAAACATAATTATTTATAGGGGCAATTTGCTAAAGCTATAATTAAGAGTCAAGTTATTTTATATCGACCCTTCCCTCGAAAAAACCTAATTACATTTTTGGTATTTTAGAAAATTTAACCGAGTTTTTTGAACGTTTAATTTCTATTTATTGCACGACATTTTTCACTCGTTCCTTTTTTCCCCCTCGCCTAATCACGTTTTAATGAATTTTTAAAGGTTTAGTTTCCGGACAGTTTGGCAATTAATTTTGCAGCACCGTAATATAATAGTCTCTCTTTTATTCATAAATTGCACTCGTCATAATCTACCACGGAACCTAATGAGCGAACAAATAGATGTAAAAAAGGCCGCGGTAAAAGAATACAATGGCCGCTATGTAGAATCTAAAACAACAGTTTTCCTCTTCTACTATTTATTTTAAATTGCTGTGGACCATTAACAAAGGAGACCTCACATCCTCTCATTTTTATATCGTCGTAATTGCCCAAAAAATTCCGTAACGTTTTGTAAAATGTATTTGTCCCCATTGTTAAATTAACTTCAGTGCTCACACGTGCGTTCTTACTTTTAAGTAGGTGGGCCAAAATACTCATATCATTATCGTACTCCATCATTGTCTATCCATTTCTGGATGGAGGTCTCCCCAAATGCTTTCCATACAAGTTTTTTCTGTGCAATTCGCTTTCATATCACCCCAACGTATTTTCTTATTTCATCCACTCATCTAGTTTGAGGGGTTTTTCTAGGTCTTCGGTGGTCTTTTGGAATCCAGTTGAGAATCTCAATTGCCTATCTTTGATCAGTTCTTCTTGCTATATACCCAGCCCATAGCCAGTTCTTCTTGCGATATACCGAGCCCATAGCCATTTCTTTTTTTCAACGATGATGTCCCATACGCTTGTTTGCTATGTCAGTCAAACGTGTATTTTCCCATCAATCATGGTTTTTCTAAGACTGCACCTTCCCATGGCAATGGCAAGTACGGAATTATATAGGAAAAGTGCAGAGTGCAGAGAATTCGAACTGTGGAGTAAGTTGTCAGACATATGTACGAAGAAAAATACCAAGAATTTGTTTGAGAAAGTTTAAACAACCATACTGGAGAGTTTAGCTAACGAGTGAAAGCGAGAGTAAGATGAAATAGGTCTGGTACGTGTTATACCATTATATTTTTTAATCTGTGACACGGTAAATTTACATGCAAAATTATAGAAATAAAAACTAAAAATTTATCATTAAAAAATAGGAAATACAAAATTAAAAGCTATTTTTATAATTTGAATTCTACATTATATTTAAAAATGGGCTGTATTAATTATTAGAAAAATATATAATATAAATAAGTTATACAGAATAAAAATGTAATTTTAAAATAGACCACAGGGTTCTAATTATTACATACTGTTTATGTATACATTGAAAGATGATTCTTTATACAACAAAATTATTATTATTATTATTATTATTGTCAAAGGAGTATAATCAATGTTTAATGAAATTTGATCGTAAAGGAATAAACGCTGTAAACTCACTTGGAGCTATTTAGATTAAACAGATTGATTAATTACAGGCTTAAGAAGTTTAGGAATCGAAAATAATTCCCAATAAATCAAGCAATTAATTAAATTACGGAGAATATGTTTCACCGTTTGTTTAATTGTTCGCCCTGTGGTCTTGCGACACGATGTGGGTGCGGATTAACTAGTGTTCGAATAAAATTAAAGGGTGATGTTGATTTTATTGCACCACCTTATGAACTTAGTGTGCAACGTCACGACTTCGTACGCCACCTTTAAACGTTGATTGGCTGTGTATAGCATCTACATAGTTCCTATAAGTAAATAGACTTAGCAATTGTTTTAATTTCTCTAATTGTTTTAAAACACTTTGGCGCTTTTAAAACACTTTTAGAAAAAATTATATACAGGGTGTCCCAAAAGCCGGCCAGCTCTGAACTATATTCAAAAATACATTACGTATCGGAAAAAAATACGTGTTCGTTATTTTTAAATAATCCTACCAATCATGCCAAACTTGACCCTCCCGCTCTCGTTGGTGTAGGAGGGGCAACTTTGAAATCTTAAATGGGAAGCCCCATTTCTTATTGCAAATTTTAATTATCCAGGAAAAATGCATAACTTTGGCATATGATTCTTAACTTTTACTCCCTCCTAGTTTTTCTGCAGAATATAACCATGCAATAAAAAATGGGGGTTCCGCGTATACGGTAGCGGGTTTCTAAGCAGGCACAAAAGGGGCAGGCCTAGGGGCGGCACTTTTGTGGGGAGGCATCAAAGAGTTTAAAAATAAAATTTTACAAACTGGAAAATGTTGAAAATAATGTTTCATTTTAATTATTGCCCTGTTTCCCCCAACAGCGATTATATAGGAGCCTACTTTAACTTGCCGGCAAATGCAAACTACAGAATCGAAAGACAAAGAGATATGACCATATGATCATATTGTTTACATTACAATATCCGATACTTCCCACCAGAAGCGAATGTATCTGGTATCAACAAGTGGAAATTCCCATTAGTTGTATACATGGTATCAATAATTGAGATGGCGAAAATTGTATCAATAATTTTACGTTATTTCATATTAGTTTGAATAATTATATGAAAAATCTCCTTTACATATCAAATGTTAAGAGTATGATATGTGGTTTTTTTTTTTACCAAATATTCCTTTCTTTGTAAAGGAGGGAGGGGGCGGCAGTACAGGCTGTGCCTAAGGGCGGCAATTTTATAAATCCGCCACTGCTAGTTTAAGGCTTCAAAGTTACTTATTCCCCACTAGCAGGAGGTGAGGAAGAATAGGGGCCCAATTTTAGCATCATTATATAATTTTGTTAAAAATATTGAACACCTATTTTTTATTTTTCAATCCGAAGTGTATTTCTCAAGATATTATGGGGCTACAAGACATTTGAGACACTCTGTATAACACATTTCATACTAAAATTTTATTATACAAGTTATAAAAAAGACACATTAGAATAAGTCATCAGTAAGATCTACAAATTATTGTTAATCATTGAACACAGTTTAATACATTTTATCCTCCTAATAAAAGTTGCAAAGCTCAAAACTTTCTAATTTGCAGATTATATAATGATTTTTTGTAAATAAATTTTATTTAGAGTAAAAATACTTTATAAATATCGTTTGTAAAGTGCTTCTTAATATGTACTATATGTTTCTATGTTCGTCATATGTAATATCTAAAGCACAAATTTTATATGCACTAAAACCCATCAAAATATTCATGCAAATGTGCACTTAAAATTATTCATACTTGAAATTCATATGCCCTGCGTTTTAAAACATATAACTTTTTTATTAACTACCGAGTAGAAATATTTGATATACATAAAATAATGAATGCTTCATACAGAACACTTTCTTCGACGGCATATTACAAGGTGTCTCTCGATATTCAGTGAAGCTTTTTTTTCCGTCATGTGATCGCACGTTTATTGCCATAAGGGTCATTTCCAGCGCTACATAATTTATTTGGCAGCACATAAAATTTTGCGGGTTATCTATTAGTTATAGTTTATCCATGATGGTCTATCACCCATGTCCATTGTTGATATATATGATGTGGAATTCTACCCCGTGTGTTCGTTTTAATCTGACCTTTACCTTCCATCACCTGCCAGTGTAGCACAATAAAACTAAATCTTCGATTTCTCTAACAAGTAAAGCGGCTGTGATTCGGCTATGAGTGCATTTTTGGCGCCCTATGACATAGTTAAACATGTACGTTTACTTTATTCCTTTGCCTTTCTGCCAAGATGAGGATTAAAATGAAGATACAGCTTTAGCGTTTTGTGGAAATTTTTCTGATAAAGGAGTACTAAAATTTTTAAAATCGCTCAAAACAAATATGCATTTATAATAGAAATTCTTTTTTTTTATTCTTTTTTGTGCACTGACGTTACAAAATGTGTAAAATATGCAAATATTCGCGTAAACATTTGCATATAAGCCAGGTTTATTATTATCATAAGCAGTTTTGGGAATCATATTGTAGTGATTCATTTCATTAATTATATACGTAAAATCGACGTAGCACTTCGCAAAATACATCAAATATTAGTATCAATATTATGGAGATTACTGCCAACGCTTGTGAAAACAAATTTGTGAACATAGATGATACAGCTAGATGATGAAATGAATAATGATGATATGAAATACTATTTTGAAATGATAATTACTGATAGCCAGATGATTAAAATGAATAATGACGATATGAAATAGATGATGAAATGAATAAATGATGATATGAAATAGATGACAAAACTTAATAATGACGATATGAAATAGATGATGAAAATGAATAATGATGATATGAAATAGATGATGAAATGAATAATGATGAAATAAATATAGATGGTGAAATGAACATAGATGATGATATGAATATAGGTGATGAAATAAATATAGATGGTGAAATGAATATAGATGGTGAAATGAATAATAATGATATGAATATAGATGTTGAAATGAATAATGATGATATGAATATAGATGGTGAAATGAATAATGATGATATGAATATAGATGATGAAAAAATTATGTTCTATGGTATTGCTATTTTATGTATTTCACTTGGTGCTGCATCAAATTTACACTCATTTATTTATATTACTTGGTATTACTCTCGATACCCCATATGGCATGGTCAAAAAGGAGCACCAATTCCTTGGGGACCCAGGACCCTTCGCCCTCCCCAAACCAAGAATTGTGAGGTTGGGTCCCTCTAAAATTCATGGATAATAAATTAATTCAGATAACATAGTTAAAGGTGAAAGGGTAAATATGTAACTATATCAATTGTTATTGATAATTTTGTTGATAGAAATATAACTGAATTCCATTTAGAAGACAGAAGAAATAGCCCTATGCTTTATCACACTAAAACACGCCTGCAGTGCTATAATAATTGTCAGGGAGTTAAAATTAATGATTTTGTTTTGTTAATGAACACTTATTGTATAAGTTATGAACCGAATATTTGGTTGGTTTTTTTTTTGTGAGTCGTAAGGCGCAAAAACAGAAAGGGTAATGCTGCGCTAAGACCAACAATTTTCTGCTGAATTCGAACTCATTACGGCCTAGGTACAAAACCGCGGACTATAGTAAGTGATTAATCGGTACAAGCATCCTTTTTGGGCCTCATTGGGAGTCCAACACGAGTGTTAGGTGAACCACCTTCCCATTACACCTCTGCAAGGGATTTTTACTTGTTGCCTATTTAAGCGTTTTTATTTCATAATGAGACACAGATCATGCCCGTATCAAGAACAGGGATCTTAGGAATCGGTCTCTCCTCGAAACTAAATTTTAAACTCCCCGAAATTAAAACTTGCCTACTGCCCTAGCACAAAAAACCACCCTTCCTTCCTGCTTGAGATTAAAATCCAAGCATAAGGAAGTGGACGGTATTTGAACATATCATGCCATCCCAAATATTTTCTTCCATTTAGCGTCTCCATGGCAAAATTTCGTCTTGTTTCTAAAGTGAAGGTGATATTAATTTGGCTTATTAATTTGGCAATTTTTTCTACCGGAAAGAGAGCCCCGTTACTAGCATCGCTACTGCTCTCTTTCCATTTCCCAAGCAAATCGTTTGTATGGTCTCCTGATGTACATAATAATAAGGAATAAAGTATTACTATTGCGTTGGAGAGGGTGAGACAATATATAAAAAATATAATTTTTTTTATTTAATATAATTTAATTTAGAAGTATATGCATATTATTATAAAAGACAAGTAATTATAAACAAACTAGGCTTAAGTTCTGCACAAAAGTTATAGCCAGGCCAAATCTGAAATGATTATAATTAATTATTAATGGAAATGAGGCTAATCTTCGTGAAACAATAACGCACTTGTTGATGTGCTCTTCCAGGGGTCTTAATGAGCAAAAAATTAGCAATGAGTAGCTCATTAGAGAAAATCTGTTAACCTTCCTATTTGCATGGGATTATCTTAAGTGCATAGTGATGTTTCAGCGCGGCTTTTCGAGCAGTTAATGGAAATGATTTAATTTTCGATTTATTGTTAGACAGAAAAATTCACGAATTTCTCCTCAGGCATTACATATAAATTTAAAGCATTTGGAAGTAGAGAAATAGTAATATTAAATATTAAATTATTATGGAGACACTTTTTAAACGACTCCTGAATTTATATTAAAAAAAAAACAATATTACGTAATAAAAACATCAATGAAAATAAAAAACAAATAAACGTGGGTCTGCATTTCTAATGCAGAAGGCCAATAGAATAGGGAACAGTGGTTCTATTTCAAAGTACCGGCTATTTTAATAATAAATATAGTTCCCTCATTGATAAAAATGCTATTAATAGTTAACGTTCTTCTGTAATTTTACTCGTATTTAAAGAAAATATTTTTACACAATTTATATGGAGATCGGCGAAAACGCATTTAATATGAACTTTTCTAGAACAAACGCGTTTTCATTAAATAAATATCTATAAAAGTCTCCTTAAAAGAACTTTCCAGACAATATGACCAGATAACAATGTATGGTTGTCACGAATTTTAACACTGTACTATAACAATGTCACATTCTTGACCCAATTCAACTTCTGAAAGACACTAATTTATTGCCTGACAACAACAGATGATTGATAGCGCTATACTTTCGGCAAACTGCGGGTATTCCAATTTAATTTATAACAGGGCAAACAATTTTAACCTTATTAAATACAGCTCAGAACGCCAAGCTGGGATTATAAGGACTTTAGTAAAATACTAATTGCTGTCCACGTATAGCCTCTGTCAAGGATAAATACATAGGTAAGATAAAAAAAAATATCATAACTAAGTGGTTTAATAATAATTATTTCATAGAAAATATAAACAAAATGTAATTTGTATAGCTTTATCAATTATTCACCAATATTACGGATTTAATAAGATGGATTAAAATTTAATAAAGTGAAAAAACTTACGAAAGAAAATTAAATATATAACTTACATTCTTAAGTGTAAAATGTTACATCTGACTAATTCTGCCTTACTGATATGAGAACAAAACGATAAAAAGTAAAGGCAGGAACGAAGTCGAATTTTCTTAAATGTGGATCCTTCAAAGGATAATGAAAATTATGTAAACAGACATGAGGTTTCTTCTTTAACCATAATGTTTCGATCTCAATTTGCAGATCTTTTACTTATCAATTTTGTGAAATTCTTTCTCTTGAATTCTTGAGTCACCAGGAACAGCCACATCCGTTATTCTTACATGCTATTGTTTTCCACCATATTCAAGACAGGATTATGCGCAAGGTGTTTTTCAGTTTTTTTTGCTGAATGTCCACAGGATCTTGACTCGATCATTTTCAATAATCTTACCAGCTTTGTCCACCCACTAGATTTTGCTAACAGTTGTATTTAATTTTCGGCACAGTTTCTAATGTATCAGCGAAGTTACTTTTTACTGTCATTATCATTTTCAATGTTTACGTTTATATTAGTATGAGTATGGTTGTATATACTTTTGCCACATAATTAAAATAAATAACTTACAACTAAATGGATTTCCATAACAAATATATGGTTAAAATAGAATAATAAGAATATGGAAAATTTTATTTGGGATAAAAATAATATTAATCACTGCATATGAAATAAAAATAATATGACATACTCACTCTCTCTCTCTCTCTCTATATATATATATATAGAGAGAGAGAGAGAGAGAGAGAATATATATGTGTGTAATCTAAGGTGATTGAATACCTAACAGTAAGGATACGTGGGTCTGCATTTCTAATGCAGAAGGCCAATAGAATAGGGAACAGTGGTTCTATTTCAAAGTACCGGCTATTTTAATAATAAATATAGTTCCCTCATTGATAAAAATGCTATTAATAGTTAACGTTCTTCTGTAATTTTACTCGTATTTAAAGAAAATATTTTTACACAATTTATATGGAGATCGGCGAAAACGCATTTAATATGAACTTTTCTAGAACAAACGCGTTTTCATTAAATAAATATCTATAAAAGTCTCCTTAAAAGAACTTTCCAGACAATATGACCAGATAACAATGTATGGTTGTCACGAATTTTAACACTGTACTATAACAATGTCACATTCTTGACCCAATTCAACTTCTGAAAGACACTAATTTATTGCCTGACAACAACAGATGATTGATAGCGCTATACTTTCGGCAAACTGCGGGTATTCCAATTTAATTTATAACAGGGCAAACAATTTTAACCTTATTAAATACAGCTCAGAACGCCAAGCGGGGATTATAAGGACTTTAGTAAAATACTAATTGCTGTCCACGTATAGCCTCTGTCAAGGATAAATACATAGGTAAGATAAAAAAAAATATCATAACTAAGTGGTTTAATAATAATATATTTCATAGAAAATATAAACAAAATGTAATTTGTATAGCTTTATCAATTATTCACCAATATTACGGATTTAATAAGATGGATTAAAATTTAATAAAGTGAAAAAACTTACGAAAGAAAATTAAATATATAACTTACATTCTTAAGTGTAAAATGTTACATCTGACTAATTCTGCCTTACTGATATGAGAACAAAACGATAAAAAGTAAAGGCAGGAACGAAGTCGAATTTTCTTAAATGTGGATCCTTCAAAGGATAATGAAAATTATGTAAACAGACATGAGGTTTCTTCTTTAACATGAGTATTTTATGAACCTGTAGAGACACACCCCCCTAATAACTGGAAATAAAATTAGAGTTTACATAGAGTAAATCCGGGTTACATGCCTCACTTTTTTTAAAATCGATATTCTGAGACCCATGGCGCACAAACATGAAATTTGCTTAGTCATAATAATCGATACACTTTTAAGAAGCATATATATTAGAAAAAAATAATTTACAAAAAATTCAATAAGCCGCTATAATTTATTTTTTAACACCCTTCGTTGCGGCATCTCTCGAATGTCGGGTATTATGCCCAACACAGGCTTATTTCATATATAAATGAATTCATGACGTATCAAATAAGTTCCTTCAAAACTACGTTATTAAAAGATAGAATGACGAAACTGCGATTGCATAAAACATAAAACATCAAATTGAAAACATTGTTGCTTTTTGAACTCATTTTCAGAATCGGAACAAACATGGACAAAATAATGACATAAATGAATTACTTTTTTTTCAAATAGGCTGGACTAATTTTTTAATCTATTCTCTCTCCCACAGTCGGCACAAAACTCATCGAAAATCGTACATTCTGCATGAAGCCATCGCAAACTTACATATAGCACAACGTAACCATTCGCATCTTCAGTTGTGTGATAATAATTTTCTTCATATTCATTGCATGTATTCACATCCAAAGTTTGTGATGACCCAGCTTCACTTTCCTTTCTTCTACGTATCTCACTATGATTACATCTGGCTTTCTCTATTGCAATGCAAACAAACCCAGAAACATCATCTACTTCAGAACTAGTACTATGACTATTTGATTCATAATCTAACCACCTTCTTTAGTTATTTCTATTTCTTTCTTTTCCAACTTTCTTCTCCAATCTTTCTTTTAACGGTCTTCTGTTTTCTGCAGTGGTTAAGACAAGTGCCTATTTCTTCATTGCCTTTCCTTTTTTCTTTATTTAGTTTTGAAATTGGAGATATTGCATGCAAATATTTCGATGGAGTTGTAATATTCTTTTCAGGCAAACCTTGACTGGCGTGTAGCTCTGGATCCACAAGGTCTTGCGCTTTCAGCTCATGTGCGTGTTTGTTCGATGTTTCCAGTCTCAATAATGGTGGCAAAAAACGAATTTGGAGAGCTTTTTTATGAATTTAGAGGATTTTTTGAAAACTTTGATGATATTTTTATGTATTTGTAAGAAAAGAAAATTATAATTAAATTGGAGACATTTGACTAGGATTTGCGATTATATTTAACGGCATTTGGTGCAAAATAGCGAAAAATTCTAAAAATTAAAATTAACATCCGAAAGAATACGCGCGGCATATGTCCCTGATTTTAACTGTGGCATGTATATCAACTTGCAAGGTATAGATGCCTCACCCAAAGCTTTCCTGATCTTGAATTCAAACATGGCGAAATAACAATGAAACCTCTCTACACTAAGACTATGCTTCGCTCAAACAGGGAATCCACTGACATCGTTAAAGTCTTAGCTGTAATATACAAAATACGATAGCACACGAAAATATTTCATAATAAACTCTATAACTCACCGTATATATTCGTTAATTTAAAAACAAAAAGGCACAGGAACACGATGTTTTTACCGAACACGCTTCAAATACTAAATCGCGAACCTTTGGTATTTTTTGCAGTGTCACCCCACAGCCTGTTTCAGAACTAGGGGGTGAGCAATCTATATCGCATGTGGCATGTAACCCGGATTTACCCTATATTGTAATTTATACAGGTATATGATGTTTGCATAGGTTCCCAATAATTTTGAAAACGCTACATTTATGTCCTGTATAAACTGCTTGATGCAATTGACAAAATTCTTGGAAAATAAAATGGAATACAGACAGTTTCCGATGGAGCATTTTGGCCTCATTTCGTTACGCTTTCTTGATGAGATCCGCTTTAAAAGAAATCTTAATGGTTCATACAATATTACTGACAAACAAAACTTTCATGTGTCCGTTGTTTTGGGGTGTGAAATCTTCTCCCTAACCTCACTTAAATCTATTTACCCATTACCCAAATATAACATATTTAATAATGTACCTAAAGATCGCAATTTTAGTTGCAACAGATACTTCATCAGTTACAAAATTAACTAGAATTTGTTATTTCCTCTTTCCCAATTAATTATTTTTAGTTTTTGAGTGGTTACAGTGACCCCTTAGCCACATGATCATTGCAGTCTTTACGGCCCAGAAAAAATTTGCAAATTGACACAGCATGTGTATATGTGTATGTATATTACATATTACATTTCCTTGCTGCAATAGATTTGGTAATTTAAAAATTAGTGAAAAATGGACCCTGTAAAATGGTCAACCCCAGGGCTTTTTAATGCCTTAAAATCACTCTATGTGCGGTATGCGCACTTTTAAAAGTAATTCTTTTACATATATATATAATGTCTGCCGTGATATTCATGATGAAACAAGGAAGTGTTAAGATTATATAATAATTTAATCTAATAACGGTAACGCAATTTGAAGGAAATACGTCTTTAAGAATCGTTGAACTGCTTTACAATTTAGACAAGATCCCACGGGTAGAACTTAACCAAGTCTTTCACGTCGATACCGTAACTAGGATTAGGTGGTTATTAGCGACCTGTGACACTCCCTACTTACACGGAAAATGCATTACGACATTTCCGCTGTTCCAGGAACTTACTGACAGTCTTTGAGATTTAAGCACTATATTCATTCCAGCCATGCCTTCCGTTCTAGATTTTTAATCGCATTCCTTTCGAATAGTTCTACTATATTTATGCAATAAATCGCCGTGTTTGTGAGCGACTTAAAATACGTTTATAAGAATATTAAAATATTCAAGACTGTTTATTTTGTGACCTGTAACTAGGAACCGGAACTCGCCTTTGAGGGAAACGTCATTTTGGTCCGATTGAAAAATAAAAACAGAGAGAGAGAGAGAAGAGTTTTATCTCAATATGAGAAGACGATGGGAACCAGAGTAATGTAATAGTGCGAGAATATACACTGTTTTGCAAAAAAAAGACGAAGTATCCATAAAAATAACCCGATCATCTCGAAATTTTGCGTGCAAATTACTTTAGACCAAGTGTGCAAACAGTTAAATTTTCAAAGTCAATGAGTGTTAACTCTGATCATACCATGAATTTCTACTGCGCAACTGGCATCGTATAAAAGTGGTAAAAATTGCGAACGGTTTATTTTTTCTCGTTTTCGGCGTTGCAGTTCCCTGGAGACGCAACCAGTAATGCCGTTAAGACATTGTCAAAGACCTTAAAGCCAATTTTACGATTTCAAACGTGGTCGCATAGTCTGGTGCGTGAAGCTGACCGCCCGTACCGAGAAATGGGTCGCCACCTGCACCGTACGGGCACTTCTGTGCAAAGGCGTTTGCAGCAATGGTTGCTGCGAGGAACTCATCTGCGGAATGATTCTGGAAAGCCAAGGTGCACGAATGAGAAGCAAGATCGGTTGGTTGTACAACAGGTACGAGCTGACCCGACGGTAACATTGTCCGCCATCCAACGTACTATAGTCTCTTCCATACCAATCGCGACACCTTCCACCATCTCACTAGGCTTGGCTGAGGTGGGGTTACACTCACAGCTGCCTTTAAGATATCTGCTTTTAACCCCACACCATCGACAGAGTCGTCTGGAGTGGTGTCGTAGCTGATCATCATGGCTGCCAGCAGATTAGCATCGCATGGTGTTCAGAGATGAATCCCGCTTCAGTCTTGGAGCAGATGACCATCGGATCCATGTGTGTAGGCGCCAGGGCCAGCGGTCCCAACCACCCTTTGTTTTACAAAGGCACACAGCCATTACCCCTAGTGCGATAATGTGGGGTGCTATCTCGTACGACAGCAGGACGCTCCTAGTCATCCTACGTCCAACTTTAACAACTCAACGATATGTTAATGATATCCTGCCGCCATTTGCGTTACTCTTCATGACACGACAGCCTGGAGCCATTTTCCAACAAGATAATTTCAGACTCCATACGGCTCGCATATCTGTGAGCTGTCTCGTGCTGTTGATACCCTTCCTTGACCAGCAAGATCACCAGACCTTTCGCCAATCGAACATGTATGGGACATGGTAGGCCGCCAGATTCGGGCACCGCAAAATGGCGCAAATCTGGAACAACAAGTGGGGAATGCGTGGTAAACCGTGTCACAGGATGTCATTAGGAACCTTTATCATTCTTCACCTAGAAATATAGAATCATGCATCGTCTCCAGGGTTCTTCCACCAACTATCGATTTGAAAATCGAATGAGTAAGTCCTAGCCATTGAGAGGTCCAACGGAATTTAACTTTTTATCATTTCCTTACCTGCGTATGTGCTGGATATATATTTAATTTTAATAAAAACAGATAATTTCTTCACGGCGCTTATTCTTTTTTTCAAAGGAGTGTAGTTTATACGTTTAACACTACAGAGTATAACTTCTCTATATCAATTTTCGGTATATCGAAATTGTGTATATATATCAAAGTTTTGGTAAACCCTGTGAATTGACATCCCCCCCCTCAATACGCAAGAAATCTACCTTTCTATTTATCGAAGCTTCTATATATTGAAATTTCTATGGACCCTTCTATGTCGATATATAAAGGAACCCTACACTATATGCCTTGAATTATCATTTATTAATAGTGTAAGCAAACCACCAAACACATATTTATGTGCGAATTAATTTGATTAATGTTATATTTGTCGTTGAACTTATCAAGGCAGTTTTTATTGCTTGTTCTCTTAGTATGAGTACTCTTTCAAAACCATCAATGTAACATTCGAAATATTGTGCACCAGATATGCAATCCAAAACTGCGCATATATTGATCAATTTACTCTTACTCTCGTATTGTTGTTTGTACTATCTCTTTTACTATTAGTATATTATTACTGTTATTGCATTTGACTGTATCGTCCCGTTTGTAACACCCATAAAGCTACTGATTTCATCTACTCGTCACAGGGAATGTAGCAGTATTGCGTCAAATCGTTTCGTGAGAAACTCATGAACGAGTCTAATCATGCCTAATAGATACTCAAAATTATTCGTTTAAAGAACGAGTGGGAACAATTGTAAAATGTAGCGCTGTCTTCGACCAATATTTTTAATACATTTCCTACTCAATAGACAGGCAGACAGGCGTGTCGAAGTGTTAAAGAATTGAATGTTCAAGAAGCATCTGGTTTAGAACAAATGCCCCATAGGGTTAATTAGTTTCATATATAACACATATATGAGAATGTCGACGCAAAAATATAATGATAAAAAATACCATAATTCGAAAATAGTATTGCGTATTTAACTTACAATTAAGAAGATATCAAAATCCTTACATAATTATGTAGATAATAATAAAGGACAATGTATTAAAATCCATCGTTCGGTACACAGGCGTATACATACAGTATGCAGGTAAGTACCCGTATAGGACAAAAATTAATAATAAGCAAAGCTCAAATGCAGCCAAATCTCGTAATATTTAAAAACGTATTTTATTTAAATAAAGTACATATAATCCTCTTACATAAATTAAAAATCCAATTTTTGATACATAATAGAAATAAAGTGAGATTCGGTATATGCATAACTACTTTTACACAAATAATAAATCTAATAAACATATAACTGTAATTTTTAAGTCTTGATCAAAATCATGTATTGTTACAGAATGACAATAAGAAAGAACCTAATAATTGTAATCAGCTTAGTACGGTTTTAAATTTGCATCACTTTCAACGCATCATATTATAGCCTCTTATATACGTTCAATTTTATTTAGATAAAAAATTCATAAATGGTCTTTGTTACAGCTGAAATGATTCTTTTAGAACTGTTTCCGTGGACAATGTGATTCAATATTATCCAAGCAAAAATCAACGAAGTGTTTGATTGTAAAAATTTTTATGTTCAGAAGTGTGTGAAAAAATTACTAAATATGTTTAAATACTTGGAAACTTGACGTTTCAGTTTACATTTGCGATCCTTCTTCCAAAGCATCCTCAATCATTGGTCATTTTCGACCGATGCCAGTTTTTCTCGCGTTTAAAAGTATTATTTGCAAGTCTCCAAAGGAACATGTTATTCAGCAAATGCCAGTATAATAGATATCGCAGAGGAAACCAAAACCGAAAACAGTGTGTATAAATATATATACATTCTTTCGTTATTTCACAATAGAAGGCAACATTATGAAAGAACTCAACAGACCTGTTAAACTTGGCTGGAGTACATTCGGAAGAAACAATTTTATCCTGAAGGGAAAATTGCCTTTATCTTTGAAAAGAAAGGGCTTCAACAAGTGTGTATTGCCAGTCCTCCCTTATGGATCAGAGACATGGAGTCTAACAGATCAATACGGAAGTTCCAGACAAACCAAAGGAGCATGGAGAGGTGCAAACTTGGAATAACTAGAAGGAATCAAATGGGAAACACTTGGGTGAGAGAGAAAACTAGAGTAGAGGACACCATTGTTAAAGTAAAAACGTTGAAATGGCAATGGGCTGGGTATATCGCAAGAAGAACAGATCAACGATGAACAACGAAAATTCTTAAACAACAACCATTTTAAATCCACTGCAGGATGAAGGTTTCTCTGTTATCATACATACAAGTTGTAAGGTAGAGAAATACGGAGGAAGCCGCCTAAACTCACCACACTGGGCAGATGGATTGGCAAGCTGGACCTACAGTTTGCTTGCTTGCTTCCTTTTTGGTTTTACGGCTCAAAGACTACAGTGGTCATGCTGCGCCGGGACCTACTGTTTTCCGAGGAATCCGAACCTCTTAAGGCCTAGGGAACCAAACCCCGGACTACAGTGAGCAGTGCGATCTTTATGAGATCTCTGAGTAAGCGTTCTTTTTGCACTGCTGGGAGTCGAACCCGGATTAGCGGCGCACTAGGAGAACGCGTTACCACACTGCGCCACCGCAGGGCGGACCTACAGTTTAACGAAGAACCAGAACTTTGGTCACCACAGCCCAAGTTCTGTTTTAAAGCGAAAATCGTTAAATCCCACTATACGGAAAGACCACCCTTGGGGCTGATATATATATACAGTGGCGGAAAAAAATATTTGAACAGTGCTTTATTTCACAATAACTTTATTGTGAGTAAATGAAATTTAATGACATTTCAACAAAACACATATTTCATATTAGCCAATACAATAAATTAAAGGAAATCACCACACATTTAATGGACACATAAAAATACCAAAATACAAAATTTTTATGGGGAAAAAAGCATTTGAACGTAATTTTATAACTCAAAATTATACCAAAAATTATCATAACACAATTTAATACTTTGTAAAAATATCATTATTATTATTTGTAACAGCTTATAGCCTTCTTGGCATTGATTCTATTAACTTTTTTGTTAGATCTGATGAGAGATTTTCCCATGTTTCCAAAAGAATGTTTTTGGATTCATTTTTATTTGAAAACTTGTGTTTTCTTAGTTCTTGGTCCAAAACATACCACAAATATTTAATTGGATTAAGGTCCGGAAATTGAGGAGGTGTATTTAGTCTACGGGGAACTTTATATAACAAATATTCTTTTGTAACTCTGGTCGTGTGTTTCGGGTCGTTGTCTTGTTGGAACAAGAAGTTATCCTTTATGCCCAACTTTGATGCACTTGGAGATAAGTTATCTCGCAATATATCCACATAGTTTTGGACATTCAAAATTCCATCACTTACAATTAAATTGCCAGTTCCGCTCCAGGCCATACAACCCCAAACCATAATGATACCACCGCCGTGTTTCACAGTTGGGACAACGTTTTGAGGACATAAAGCCTTCTTGTTTTGCCTCCAAACAGTCTTGTTGCCATCAAATCCAAATAAACAAAATTTGCTTTCATCACTGAATAATAAAGTTTTCCAAAAGTCTAAAGGTTTATCTACAAGTTCTTTTGCAAATTGAAGCCTCTTCTTTCTATTGTTTTCACTAACATAAGCCCTTTTCCTTGCGCTTCTGCCTTTATAACCCGATTTATGCAAGCAATTTCGTACGGTTCGAGATATAACATGAGTATCTGAGCATGACGCAATATCACCTGATATTTCACACTACTTATAAAAGGATTTTTTAAACTAACCTTCCAATTTTCCTGCAAACTCTTGGTTCAATAGCTTTGAGTCGACCCATTCTCTTCTGATTTTCGATTTCACCAGTTGATGTGAATTTTTGCATGACATAATAAACGGTGACATATTTAATTTTAAAGTACTCGCTATTGTACGAAAATTACAACCATTTTTCCTTAAATTAACAATTTTATCACGCGTAACTAGAAATAACTCGCTTTTCTTTCCAGACATTTTTTGAACGTCCAGTTTGCAACTGAAAGTGAAGTACTCACTGTAAATGAATAATTAAACTAAACGCAAATTCCATTTTTTCTTCTTCTCCTCTGTCAGAATTCCTCGTAACAGCGTTTGTCATTTGTTGTTCAAATACATTTTTCCCATTGAAAATTTGCATATTTTGAATTTAACACATTGTTACTAAGTGCATGACCACACTGATTGACATATTGTATTAGCAAATGTGAAATATGTGTTTTGTTAAAATTTTGTTAAATTTTACTCCCCACCAATAAGATTATTGTGAAATAAAGCATTGTTCAAATACTTTTTTCCACCACTGTATATATATAGTCAGAGATTACAAACTAGCTGAAATGTGTGACCTGGTGAAAGAAATATTTTTGGCATAGTCCTTGTTAAAGTTGTTTTCTGTTTGGAAATTTTTTTTGTAGCTCTGCAAAATCTAGGACATAGCGCCAATTCGACCAGAACTTATATTTTTTAAATGAGAGTGGATTGTCTGCTACGCGTGGTCCAGATTTAAAAGAATATCGCAGATTTAAAGAAATATTCGTTGCAGTGATGTTTACTGATCAGTAAATGTCATTTTTCTGATCGATAACAATTATATGATAAATAACTACTGACCAATAACGATAGATAAAAACCGTGTTAATTTTTTTTTGATAATAACAGGATATTTCTTCCTGATGCAACACTGTAAATGACTCGTTTTTGCCATAACTATGACTATTTTTGAATTTTTCATCTAAATAAAACCAGCAAAGTGCAGTTAGCCTTGCTATTATGATCAGTGTATTAATAACAGTCAATTTATGTAGCTCATCACACCATATTCAATGTTTTCAAACAAAAACAATTTCTAATAAAATCTTTTATATTGCCGGATTATTTCTCATATTACTTATCTTCCTTTGAGTTACTAAAATATGTTTTTAGAAACTTCAGATTAAGTAAGTAATAATTACATGTAGGAAAAAAGTTAGAAAAAGTTTTGTTTCAATCAAATCAGGTTTACAAATGTACAAAAATGTAAAAAAAAAACATGTTCAAATCAGATTTAGAAGATACTTTACAAGATTAGAAACGTCACAAAACTAATGAATATGAATTGGAAACTTCCCAATTATTTATCGAGTGTCAGCTTCTTAAGGTTGCGAATCGAGCCCTATTTCCTAAAGCATTCTCAAACACAAAACGAAGGACTTTCTCGGAATTTAAATGTCTTAATTACGAGTAAAACCAACGCAGCTCTTAAGTTTCATATATTATGTTATCTTACATAGTGAATCTTTAATCAATTTATTTAAGATTCGATGTCTGACAATCCAAAGGTTCGTTGAAGAATAACCTGCCGTTCCGAATTTGAAAATGTGTCTTTAAAAGCCTGTCTCTTAATGTCTTGCGCATAGGTAGCTTTTACTATAACGGCACAAGTCTTATCTGTTAGATCGTACACGCATTACAATTAGGCTAATATGCTCGAAAGCAATTCCTTCTGACCGAGCTGCGAGGGTACTTAACAAATAGGGAATAGACATTCACGAAACGTTGTAGATAATTGCTCATTTTGGGTTAGAGGAAAGTGTCGTAATTAACTAATTCACAGCGGAAATGATAATTCTCTACTTGATGAGTTTTAAATGCGATCTAATGCGCTTAAGTCTCGATTTTTATCAAGCATGGTCCTCCATCAAAAGGTGAGCGTGAAAACCTGGACATGACTTACCCCTATGTTTTATCGTCGTTGAAAAATAGCCATTCAACTAATCCCTTTTAAGCTGCAAGCAGTGAAATTTGTATTTTTAAACGAATTTCAGACATAAATAGAAAAGATTTCAGCTTCCCAAGTAATTGCGTGATGAAAATGTGGGAAAAAATACCACGAGACATGCATCTACAAACGTGTGAGAACCATAAATTTGGTAAGTTTAAAACTTTGCAGATTTGGAGAACACTTGCAATGAGATAATGAGTTCTTGTCAGGGGCGGACTGGTGGGTCCTCTCAAAGCGCGCACACCTTTGATTTTAGGAGGGTGTGACTCCTTGTCCATTCGAAAGCGCGAGTCCTATCGCCCATGCGGGCGCACCAACCCGTGGGCCGGTAGGCTGACGACTAAGTCCGCCCCTAGTTCTGCTATATTATTATATTAATATAAACATCTAAAGCCAATCAACAGTTTAATAGCGACACACTGCACTGATCAATAGAAATAAATAAAATACAATATTTATGGTGCAGTTCTTTGAACGCCATCGAATTAGCCATCAGCAATATTATTGTGTTAACGATTTCAAAGAGCTGCACCATAAAATTGTATTTTATTTAATTCTATTTAAAGCCAACGTTGAAAAATTCAAAATAAAAATTAAAGCAAAAAAAAAGAAAAAGCTCATGCGTTATTGGAGCTCAAATTTGTCTGCAGTTGTATTCAAAATGTTTGGGCTCGTGGGTGAGGAGTTCAAATGCACGTATGTTTGGTCAGCTTTGTGGATATATGGTTCGATTATTGGATGAAATTATTAGTTTACTTTTAGATAATATAGTTCAAAAACCATTGGCTTAACACTTACACAAACTAATGATAATTAGCTTTATTTTACGCTATGATTTTCACTGTTTTGAATATGTGTTTGTGTGGAAGGGGAAGGAGGCATAAAAATTATGGTAAATAGCGAAAAATCTAGAAAATGTTATTGGTCATCAGTTTTGCAAGCATTGATTTATCCTCTTTAACAAGCTACAACCGCTACACCACTTCCAAAGAAAAACTTTTCAAATTAAAAACTAATACGATATAAAACCAATTTATACACGCGTTTTTAAGCTGGTATTTGTCAATTAAACTCAAATTATATCTGGATAATTTCGAATATCTAATGTTCATAAAAATATAACGCTTTCTGCGCTGTATCTCTATGCAGTTTAGATATCGTCAAACTCTCGTATCCCTACTTCAGTTTCATATCCCTTAATATAGGGCACTTGGTATAATGTCCAAAAGCTTTTCGCCGGATTATTTACAGGGTACATAGGACAAGGGCCCCCCACAGCGGTAATGAACACATGCATTCGGACGAAACAGTTTTATTCTGAAGGAAAAATTACTTTTGTGTCTTAAAAGAAAGTTCTTCAACCAGTTTGTATTGCCAGTCCTCTCTCGAAGATCAGAGATATGGAGTCTAACAATTGCAGCAATACGGAAGTTACAGACAACCCAAAGGAGCATGGAGAGGTGCATACTTAGAATAAACACTCAAAACTAATGCATATGTTTTTCGAATTTCGTTTTCCAATTAGATTTAAACTTCTGAAGTCTGAAAATATTTAAAAACAATTATGGGCTACCCGTATTATAAAAATTTATACAAAAAAAAACAGATAGAGAGAAAGAGATATAGAAATAATGCGTGAAACCAAAATTTTAAATTCAGATTTTTATGCGAAGTTCGTGCTTTCACTTTTGTCTATTTATTCGGATCTTACTGCAAAATGAAAAGCTAATTCAGGAGATATTATTAAAAAATTGCTGCAACCGAAGTAGGGGTTTACAAGTATTGTAGATTGTTCATTTACTTGCAGTATAAAATATCGGCATAAATAAAATTTTAAAATGTTCAATACATTGTTGAGTCTCTTGGAATGAATTTTGTACACGCAAAACCAGAGTGGCGAAGAGACCCATCTTTTCGCGTGTGTCCTCGGGCCCACTATGGCCTTAATCCAGCCCTGGAACAGGGACGTCATCAAACATAATACAAAGAGGTTTATCTTATTCTTATATATGTTCTATAATAAAGCAAAATGTTTCCTTGATAGCAAAATATTAAAACTTTCAAAAAAAATATGACTTGCCGTAAGGTATGAACTTTTTCAGGTTAAGCTATTTTTGATTAATTTTCGTGATCCCTAACACCTTTTCAAAATCAGTCATCGATAAACAATGAAAACATGAATACTGGAAATCAATTTTTTATCAGTGATATTGGTTTCCGATATGTACTTTTAATCAATTTATCTGCTAGATATTTTTTCATATTGATGAATTCCAGACAATAGTTTTTTATTTGAAACGAAGGTTGAATACCCCAAAAAAAGGTACGAGTCAAATACAAATGCAATGGGATAAATAAAGATATTTGTTTGAAATTAAACATGAATGAATAAAGTCACTGGTAGGAACTTCTATTTCAATAATTTAGTTCTCCAACTCTTAATATATATAATCTGTAGACGATAGAAATTATTTAATTAAATAAAAGCCCTCGTAGTAATTTATTTTTCCATTTAAATTTCATAAGTGAATATTTAAGGATTAATTACACGCATTACAATTCAGCACGAAGGCTCATTACTGACAATTTGTTAATTAAATTTGACGATTAATTAAAAAATGCTGCTAAGCAAGTAAGTGAAAGGGGGAATGTGAAAATTGCAATGGAATAAGAAGTTAATTTAATTTAGAAATAATGGCTTATTTTAGGCTATTATTTCCAAATTTCATTTGAACAAATGAGAAGTATTGTTGAAAATGGCAATTAAATAAATAAGGCTATTAATTTGTAATTCACTCTATTTAAACTAAAATACTACTGTAAAGCGCAAAGAACAAATAAAGTCAACATGTATAAATTCAAATTAATTAACTTATTATAAACTACAGCACAATTATCACATTATTATCGTATTTATGAAGACAAAAAGATTAATTTGACATTTTAATAAAAAATCAGTCATTTAAACATTTGCTTTGACTAGAAGACCATGAATTAGAAACTGCAATTTAATTAACAATTCTCCATAATTAAAAATTTTAAATCTCATTAAATATTGCCACTTAAAGTGACTGCTGTGATATTTATTTTGATTGCTGGGATATTTGTTTTGAATTCATCATATTTGTATACTATATCATACAACTCCGTTTAGTGAATTGTATTTGAATACATATGCCGCCACAAATGAGAAATTTCCACATTATAGCTAAAAGTCAGGGGGCGGTTTCATAATTCTGATCCATAAGCAGTCCTTCCCAAATCCGGTCGCCAGATCTCCATTGACAATTGTATACACTCTATAACAAAAAATCGACGCACCAAGAAGGAGTTGTCCGATTGCGATAAAAATTGGTGGATTTGAAGAACATACATAGAAAAAGAAACGATTAAAATTTCAGAACAATTGAATGATTTATTGCAGAGTTTGACCGTTACAAAGGGAGGAAGTCAATAAGGCGTTGGTCCACCTCTGGCCTGGATGCAAGCTGTCACCCGGCGTGGCATAGACTGATAAAGATCCCGGATGGTGTCCTGCGGAATTTCTTGCCAAATTGTCTCCAACTGTCGGGCTAAATCGTCAACATTCCGGGATGGTTGCAATTGCCTTCCCATAGCGTTCCAAATGTGCTCTATGGGAGAGAGATCAGGAGACCTAGCTGGCGAAGAAAGTGTTGGGCAAGCTTGAAGACAATTCATAGCAACACGTGCCGTGTGCGGCCGGGCATTGTCTTGTTGAAACGTAAGTCCAGGGTGTCGCAAAAGGAACGGTAACACAACCGGTCGTAGAATGTCGTCTACGTACCGCTGTGCTGTAAGTGTGCCAGAAATGACCACCAAAGGGGTCCGGCTATCAAAGGAGATGGCACCCCAGACCATAACGCCCTGTTGTGGGCATGTGTGGCGTGCGATAGTAAGGGCAGGATCCCCACGCTGCCCTGGACGTCTCCAGACACGTCTGCAGTTGTCGTCAGGACACAGTTGGAAACGGGACTCGTCACTAAAGACTATACGTCCCCAGTCAGCGCAGTTCCAAGTTGATCGAGCCCGGCACCACTGTAATCGGACTTGACGGTGTAAAGGCGTGAGAGGTAAGCGGCGTAACGGTCGGCGCGAGCGTAAATTCCGCTCTCTCAGTCGTCTGCAGAGGGTCATGTTGGACACATGTGTGCGGGCCACACGTTGGATAGTTGATAACGACGAATCCGGTGCTGTGACAGCTGCTCTGACAATTGCTCTGTCTTCCCGTTCTGTTGTGGCCCTAGGTCGACCGCTGCCGTCCCGACGCTGACATCTGCCGTTGTTGACCCACTCTTGCCAGCACCGTCCAATCGCCGCATCGCTTCGACCCACATGTCCAGCGATTCTTCGATTCGTCCAACCAGCCTCTTTCAATCCGATAGCACGACCTCTTTCAAACTCTGACATA
This sequence comes from Dysdera silvatica, assembly GCA_006491805.2. Classification (NCBI taxonomy): domain Eukaryota; kingdom Metazoa; phylum Arthropoda; class Arachnida; order Araneae; family Dysderidae; genus Dysdera; species Dysdera silvatica. The sequence goes on from QLNU02014802.1 coordinate 94,892,534, forward strand.
TGCTCGTAATGAGCACGAATCTTTCGGCGAGGCATTGTTACAGTCGACGTAAGATATCCGCAGTCAAAATGCAACAGAAATTTTGACCACATATTGAGAATCGCTCCTTATATACACCTGCTGAATGCGCAGTTCCGATGCGCTGGAGTTCCCGCTATTCATTCATTGGACACCAAATTTTAATCATTTGCATGTTCGGTCAAAATGTCTTTGCATACGAAATTTCATTACAATCGGACAACTCTTTCTTGGTGCGTCGATTTTTTTGTTATAGAGTGTATTTGCGTTGAATTAAAGGGTAAGAAATTTTTCCCACTGCGTGCTAAGGCTCTCTTTATGAGGTCGGCGAGCACACTTCGCTAGGATGTGTCAAGCCCTTTTATAAGAATCTAAAAAATAAAATTACTTAGGTTGGAATTGAACCGACGACTTTTGGTACACCGTCTTGATACCTGCCAACTAAGCTGTCTAATTGTTGTTACCTTCGATTTACAGAGTATAGAGACAATGACCTGAAGATAGTGTGATTCGACATTTTACGCTTTCGGGACATAGTTGTATTTTGTCTAAACTCTTGCAAATCCAAAGTATTGTCTGATCGTTTATTTGCATTTTATGGAGCAAGTACAGGTTAGGTCATGGGGAACCGGGATCTATACTTCCCGAAGAATCCGAACCCTGCTTCATGGGTAACCAGGCGGCAAACTACGAACCACAGTAGGCAGGAAAACGGCGCCACTTTCTGGGTTGCCATTGAAATAAAGTAACAAGTAACAAATTGTAGACAATACGCACTGAATTCAATAATAAAACAGTAAAGCTATGTCTCTACAGCTTACTATGACCATCAGTAGTAAAAACATAACAAAAAGTTCGGTGCATTTCGAGCCAGGCAACGTGTTCACCTTCTTCAGGAGAAATACACTGCAAACAAACGATTATATGTTGCCATCCTTTGAAAACGTTGTTTCCCGGTGATATTGTCTAATATCGATGGTTAATGACGAGCGCAGGTGTCGCGTGTGGTCGCTGGCATCAGAATGGTCTATTGGAATCGAACCTGAATTAATAGAACGATAGGCGAACGTGCGTAACCATTGTCCTTCTGTGAAGCTCAAAATAATGAAGTCTGAAATATAAACCTGTGTAGAATTGAATGAACAATAACATTTAAACTCCGCATAACTCTATTCTCCATAGCGTCGATTAATCAAAACAAGTTTTTCTTAAATGATATTACATTTTTAAATGAAATTTAAACAATAATGAAAACTAATTTCAATACTTAAAATTTCTTAGCAACAGGCACTATTGCAATCAATATTCAGTTAGCAATAAGAATATTACAGACACAGAGCACTGTGGTGGTACAGTGGTAACTTGTTTGCATAGTGTACCGCTAACCACGGTTCAAATCCCTTGCGGCGTCAATTAAAAAAATAAATAGAAAGTTTCAGAGAATAATGGTTCGATGTAATCCAAGGTTTTGTCCGACAAGTTGTTAGGGGGGAGTTCGGCCTCAGCACTGGTGGCGTGAGGACGTGTTTCTGCTGCGGTCTAGGTCTGGCTAGTCTTCGTTCCGGCTCGCGTCGGCTAAGTGACTGGGATATTGACTATGACCGCTGGACTGAGGTGGATTGATGTGTGTGTGTGTACTATTCTGGGACCTGGCGCCCTTCCACTTGGATCGGTTTCGTTTCTAGGGTGGTGCGGGCGACTTTCGTTCTGATCCGGACTATCGCCGCCGTCTCCGTCAATCGATCGGGTAGGGCTAGCTTTCACCGCCTGCGGATGGGACATTGGCTTGACGTACTAGATTGTCTGGATGGCGTTTCGTGCGTCCTGGTTGCTGGGCCGGTTCATGCCTGGACTCTGCTACTTCGCGGTTCCGCATCCATTCAACGGTGTCCAGTGGACTCTTGTGGAAGTATCGGCCGGTCCGGGGTGTCATTCTGTGTCATCCATCTATTTCAGCCGCTTCTAGGGGTGGATTGATCTTGAATGGTTCATGGTAGACGTTAAATGACAACATCAGTGTGAGCTGTTTTTCTCTGTACGCCTGTACGGATCGGCAATCCCTCTAATACATTAACATCCCTTAGCCTGCCGGCTGTCAATTCGCTTGACGTTATTAGCTGTCTGGGATTACAGCGCCGTCTCCGGCGGCCACCCTTCCTATTAAATATTTGCACAACAAGAAGTTGTTTGAAAGTTTGATTTCCACAGAAGAAAAGAAAGAGTTTAATTTCATTTACGGTGGTGCGCATAGTGGTAGCGCATTTATTTACCATGTCATTAACCCGTGTCAACTCCTAATTATATCATAAAACGCATGACCTTTTTTTTTTTTTTGCCTACCACAAATCATGTTTTGGCTCCTATTGAATCTGAGTCTTAAATTCCTTATAAAATCGTTGGGCCCCTCACAGCCTGAATTTTAACTGACCTTGCACCGTGAAAACACAATCAGGGATTCCACATATGGATTATTAATATTGCGCAAACACACACTTCATAATACCATCACCTAGAAAGTTCTACTCTACCTCCGGCAGACGCATTTAGAAGGGTAACCTGGCAAGAAATTGCGGTTATTGTGTTTTCCTACATAAGATATGTAATTGAAATTTTCTAAATCTTCGAGCATTTCGGACCTCAAATATTCCATCAATATATTAGATGCAATATTTCATATTTTGGCTCAGAAAAACTTCACTATGTAGGAAATTTCAAGTACAGAAATATGTATGATGATTTTACCAGAAAACGTATTGGCATTTCAAACGCGCACCATATAGAAATAAACATAAATTGCGTAAGTATGAGAGCTGGCCTAAATATAGGAAATGGTTAAGAAAATCGTTCACAAAATGATGATTTCGATGTTTTGGTAAAATGCCAAATATTTCTATAAAATACGCTCCGAAAGTTTTGTGGGAAATTCATATTTATGAGGTCAACCTGTTTTCTGTATTTTATTTTCAAATTGTCAAATTCTGCTAGCTTCACTCTCTGCATTTCCTTATTTAGGCATTCTGGCATGAAATAACTCATCGATTGCAAGTCAGCAAGCATGGCAAGTCGGCTATAGAATCTCATGGAATCGTCATCATTTACATTTGAATACTCCTAAGAAGGCCCTCTTCATCTGAATAATATATAACATATTTTTTAGCATTTTTCCGTCGCATAATTCTTCAATCTTAAATATGATTGAATTCAAAATAAGAATTTATTTTTTAAAATTTATGTATCAACTATTTAAATGGATAACGTTAGGTGTTACAGATATAAATAATATAGTTTTTCAATCAATCAAAAATTTCTGTTTTATTGTCCGTCAAAAGTTTTAATTGTTGAGTAATTAAATGGTTTTGATAAGGAAAATTGTGCTATATGTAGCAAAGCATATAGTTAATTTGATAAGAAAAAGTTTTTAGAGGATATTTAAATGAAAATAGAGGATGGAAATAGTGAAATTTTGAGGAAAGTAAGTTTTGTGAATATACAGAAATATAGTTATGTTAACACGTTTAGCTACAAAAATAATAATCACACTTTTACAAAGTGATGTAAGGAATAATCAAAGTTATATCTAACCAAACAACCAGACACACACACACACACACACACACACACACACACACACACACACATATATATATATACAACGGGGGGCAAAAATATGTTTACACTTGAATGTTAACACTTCTCACCCGTATAGCAAAAAAAATATTAACAGTAGAATTTTTCAAATTTAATGGAATAAGTACAAATCATATGTCTTTATTTCTTGAAAATTACAGACTTGTAACACAAATTGGTTTCATGTATTTAAACAACATTTGAACCCTCTCCAGAATATGAAGAGCAAAATTAAGTTTACAAATAAATAAAACATCAAAAAAAGTAAAACTCTAGTACTGGGTAGGGTCTCCTTTGGCCTGAATGACTTCACGGAGCCGTTGAGGCATGCGGTGGACCAAGTTAGTCATGACATTTGGTGGGATGCTGCTTCAAGCTTCCTGCAATGCAGTCTTGAATTCAGGGATGTGTGTGCCACATGATAATGGCACACGGTTGTCTAAAATCCCCCAAAGATGCTCAATATGGTTCAAATCAGGTCACTGACATGGACATTCGAGCACCTTTATCTTCTTGGAAGTAAAACAAGCAACTAAAATACGAGATTTATGTTTGGGGTCATTGTCTTGTTGGAAAGACCAACCCCTTTTCAATCCCAACTTCACCTTGGATAGAGTTAAATTTGATTCCAAAATCTCCTTATACTTGTGGGAGTTCATAAGGCCATCAATGAATACCAAATTTCTCGTTGCATTATTGGTAAAACAACCACAAACCGTAACTGAAGATGGGTGTTTGATTGTTGGCTGCAAATACCTGACATTAAACGCTGTTCCATCTTTTCTAAACACTATTTTCTTCTGTTGTTTTAATAGTTCAAACTTGCTTTCATCGCTCCACATCACATTTTCCCAGAATTTGAGTAGCTTATCAGCAAGTTGAATTGCAAATTTTGAACTCCTTTGTTTATTTTTGGAAGAGATATAAGGTTTCTTACGTGTAATTCTTCCTTAATTCCCTTGAAATTTGTCTCCGTGATGTTGTCTTTTTGAATTGATCTTGAAATGTTTCTTGAATTTCCCTTCTTGATGTAAATGGATTTTTGTTTATGATTCTCATAATCGTCTTGCGCTCCCTTTCTGTGAACTTTGGTTTTCTACCTGTCAAAAAACGCTTATTTTATATTTTGAAACTTGAAACTCATTCTTATCATATCGCGTTTTAATTAGTGAATATTAATATTTATTTTTCTACGGAAAGGGCAAATATATAGCCTATAAGACCACAGCTTTCTTTCGTACGCTATTCATTTCACAGTGCAAAGTAAATTTTTAGTCGCAAAGGATTTTCACTTTTCAAGTAATAGGGCGTTGCCAGACTTTTTTCCGAATCGCTACCAGTTCTTTTAAATTTAAAATCGAAGTCCTTATAAATATGAATAAACACCTTCTGTATTACATAATTTGCATTCTTCTGAATTTCGAAATTTACTTTCATGCAGCAACGGACAAAATTACAATTATGGAACAAGTATAGAAAGTTCAACGTACCATATTCTATTCACATTCCTAATCTTTCAGCAAATTTAATTTGAACATGCAGAACCTAGATGAAAGGAGACCTTTGTGAAGCCTACCCGTCACTTCCTCAGAACTGCGATTTTGTGCATGTTATATTTTGTTTCGTCGAAGCTCAGTGTGTCGTACATTCACGTTTATGATATTCCAATTTAAACGTGTATTCATTTGGGACAGGATCTCATTTTTTTCCTGTTTTCATTACATCCCATTGGTTTGCGTTAAGAAAGAGCACACCGTTGAAGTCGTAGCCGAACGACCTTTATTTTTTGTCCCACGAACATGGAACATTTAATTAAACCAGACTCGAATATTCCCAAAAGCAGCAAGCATTGAAGGGCTGTGAGCCTTTTTAGCTAAATATTTTTCGTCTGCGAACGGCAGATAAATGTCTCTAAGCTCCTTTGAAGGGATTTAGGATAAAATTTTTTCTCAGTCTTTCCTTTCATTTCCTATTTCAGAGGCCTCAAGAACTTCCGTGAGACGAGAAGCTGAGAAATTGTATACAACAGTGAGCTCCATCACTCTATACCCAAAGGGAGATTCTTCTGGTGTGTCCTATACGTGTGAGGCACTTCAACCAGCTCTTGAGAAAGCGCTAAAAACAACGGTATTGGTTCAGGTGCTGTGTAAGTATTTGTAAGAATTCTTGTGTTTCTATCAAGTTTGTACTTTTTCGTAACTTTTATTGAATTGCTGGCTCTAAAACTTTATCTTTTCTAAGAACTCAGAGGTTACTTTCTTTCAAAGACATTTCCAAAGAAAGATGAGGTGGCTGATCTATCCAAAGTTATATTCTTATTTGAAAAGTCTAACAACGTTTCACAAAATTCGCTTCATAAATGTCGATACTTCTTAGTTTAGTTGACAAATTGCTTTGTCATTATTTTTATTATTAAGGCCTACATATGTTAAATTCTAAATTTGAATATGTTAAATTCTAAATTTGAATATGTTAAATTCTAAATTTGTGAGATGTGAATTTATGTTTAATTGTAATAGTTCAATCAGTTATTCAGCTACAGCCCATTATTTAACTTTAGAATTAAAGTAAAATTAAAAAAAAACAGTAAATCAAAGGCATTTAGGTAGGTATTAGTTAAATTTTTCAACCTCATTGATTTCTGTTTTCTTTAAATGATGTTCTTAGAGAACAAATATGAATTTATAATATATGCATTATATCTACACTATACTGTAAGCACATCTTATGAATAAACATTGTGTGCATAAGTTATGAGTACATGTTATGAATGCACATTATGTGCACAGTAGGCGTAAGCATATTACAAGTATACCTTAAAAGAAAACGTTCAAAATATACGTCTTAAATAAACCTTATGAATACATGTGAGAGACAACTGTTTTAAGTAAACGTTTTAAATACACATTATGTGTACACGTTATGTGTAAAAATTACAATGAGCAACTATTATGTTTAAACCGTATGAGTAACCTTTATAAGTAAACATTATGAGCACACGTTATTCGTTACCTTCATAAGCAAACATTATGAGTACACGTTTTGAGTAATCTTTATAATTCATCATTATGAGTAAATCTCATGGGTAAACTTTATAAGAAAATATTATGTATAGACTTCATAAGTAAATTTTATAAATATCATGTATCATGCATCATAAGTATCATGTGCACATCACATACATTGAACTTGGGTTACCATTGATCCGATAAGTTATTTTCAGCTAAGATACATGCATGATTTTAGCTGAACAACGTATGCGTCATACTTCACAAATCTTGCTTTATTTAGCGGCGCTTAGAAGATGCGGAAGGTACTCTACGTGACAGCGCACTTGATTATTTAAGATTTTGTAATAAATCTTTGAATGTACATAGAAATTTACGACAAGATTTATACTAGTCATTAATGATCGGCGTGCTTGGAGTGCTTACTAAATCAAAAGAAAATAACTATCCAAGTTTAGACGAGAGTGTGTATGTGATATACAATATTTTCAGCTTACAATTGTACATATAAAACATCCAATTTTAAACCCCGCACCATATTTAATATTTTAATAATTTATGTAAGAGTTCAAAGTTATTTTTTATTTTTTTTTTACTTCTAAACTTTGTTAGGAAAAATAGAAGAGAGCTATTAAGCCTTGCCATGTGCTGTGGTAATACGTTTGCCTAGCTTGCTGTTGATTAGAATTCGACCGCCAAACGCGAAAAAAACTTGAATAACAACTTACTGTAACGCAAAGTTCTTTTCTCTAGGCTTTAGACACTACGATTTCCTCAGAAAACTGTTGTTTCTGGAGCATTATGTCCTTTGCTTTTCTTGCGTTGTAAAAAAACAACTACTCAGAACCTGAAGCGAACTAAATACGTGTTTAAAAGTAAATATTCATTTTAAGAAAAGCAATGCAACGCGTATTTTATACCCTATAGCAGCGGTTCTTTAACTTTCCTAGACCGCGGACCCCACCCCCCTTTCAGAAGTCCCTCACCCTCGCGGACCCCCAAGAATTAACTCAAAGTTTAAAGCCCGGAATTTGCATCATATGTATTTATTTCTAGTGTTTTATCACTAATTTTCACCATTTAAGGAAGGAATTTTTCGTCCCCTCATAATTTATTCTTAGCATTAAAGAGCAAATGCTCGTGTCTTAGTTTTTCTCCGAACCTTTGGGAAATACTGGAAGGGTCTTGCGGACCCCCAGGGGTCCACGAACTACAGTTGAAGAACCACTGCTCTACATCATTCATCTCGAATTCTGGCCTTAATGTTTGTTTAAACATCCAATTTTGAGAATGAATCTGGATACGTGAAACTAGAAAATCTGTTGAGAAAAATCCATGAGCTAAAAATTATCTTTCAGTATCTATACCGAAATTACGCAGATAAGTCACATTCACTTTTGATGTGTTCAAGCATTTCTGAACTCAGTCTTGTATATTAAAAAATTAAATTACGAGTTATTTTGAATTCCGGAATCATCCATTTTTGAATCCATGAAATTCTTTTTCCTGTTTCGAGCTTCTGGTGATCTCCTTTTGATGAGAAAAAGTCGTCCCAAAAATATCCCCTAATGCCAGACGTGAACGCCTCTGCAGAGAGTAAAAAACTTGTTTTCTGGCTTCGACGCGAATAAGGAGGAGCTGGATATTAATCATCGATCATACCGATGATGGATGTTGTCTCCATATCCTTAAATATTAAAGATTATCAAAAATATCTAGAAATAAAAACACAAAAAAGATATATATATTAAAATAATTATATTATTTCAATCATATGGCGTATCATCGAATCATCACATCAATAGAAAGACATGTTTTTTACCTGTCAAATTTAATATTATAAAATAAAGACAAACATATGACGCAATGGTTCCCAAAACCCTTGCTTACTATTTCATGGAACATTTATTGATTATGTTTCTTAAAAAAATTACATATTACGTATACTTTCTATGCCTACAAACATGAATATCAAATCTGATTATGTGTATACAAAAAAAAAAGGGCGATTGTTGAAAGTGATTTTTTTGTTTTATATTTTCGTTTCTTATGGAAAATATTTTGTCCTAAAAAAAGGTTTGATGTATCTCCATGGGAACAATCAGGATAATTATTTTGACCATGGAAAGTATTATACACTTTTTGTCATCTTTAATTATAAAAAATATATCTTGCATTGTCTTAATTTAGCGTTACATAGCTTTAAGCGTTATGTTACATGGCTTTAATTATAGGTTATGCTTTCATTTGCATATTTTTAATAGTATGTATTCATTTGCACATTTTTATAGTTTATTTAGTTGAACATTATATAAGTTTTTCAAAACGGTGCACATTTGGCTTCGATTTCTGTTACAACCATCATCCATTCATATATGTATGTTCAATATTTTCAAACCAACAAATTTACATATTCTTTCATACACTGCAATTTAAGTTTCGTAGGGACCTTTTTACTAATAAAATGTTTTATTTCATATTATTAAATATGTGAGAATAATATTTATATACTTAAATTAAATGTATTACCTTAAAAATATGTCATTCGTTCTGCAGATTTGCAGAAGCATTCTGATATAATATTCTTCTCAGAGTGTTATATTTTCTCTCTTCTTAGTTCCACCAAGTCCTCCCGACATTGAAGGCTATGAAGAAGGAGAATTGCTCCAAGCTGGTGACCATTTGACAATTACTTGTTTATCTAAAGGTGGGAAGCCCCCAGCTCATCTCACTTGGTATCGCAATGGCGAGGCTTTAGATGGCAGTTACTTCTCCGTCAGCAGGGAAGCAATGAGCACTATTTCCTTTGAGGTTCTTCCAAGGGATAACAACGCCATTTACAGCTGTGCCGCAGTTAACCCGCTGACCCCCAGGCCACTCATCAAGAACATAGTACTTAGCGTTGTCTGTACGTTTGACTTGGTGCTCTTCCAGCATTAACTTTAAATGGAATGATGGTTTCAGATAACATGTTCATTATTTCTGCCCTATCCTCATGTTTGCTCTTGCGTGGTAGGTGGAATGGTAAATTGAAAAGCAAGTGGGATACCAGAATGGTATCTTTATAGGTTCAAATGCGGTTTATCAGTATAGTACATATTGGACGGTATATGATACTGAATTTTTTTCCTTGGATATATTTATTCAATTAAAGCAAAGGTCTTTGTAAGAATAACCATAATTGTGAACTTTATGTGAGTATTAATACATTTATTTGTTTTTAATCCATTAGAATCGGGGTGCGGTGTACAGCGCATAATGTTCGTTGTCCGAGCATAATATTTTAAAGAGTAAAAATAGTTATTATTTTATATGAGTTCATTATTACGTGGCAGAAACCACACAGTCTATTTTGGCTGGTCTCTTCCACTTAAGTATCAAATGTTTTTTCAAGATTTTCAGATTAGTAATGGTATCTTATTAAAGTATAAACCATTCCCTAGAAGTACGTTTTCTGATATAGGTAGAAATATCTATTATTTATTTTTATTTCGTTGAGGTGGTGTTCTATGTTTGTGGAAACAACACTCAATGCTCAATTGGAACAACAGTTGTCCTTCGATTCCCCTGCACCTCAATTTGTAGATCTTTGTACTTCGTCA
>QLNU02014802.1:94921425-94967575 GCA_006491805.2 Dysdera silvatica
GCTCAGCCTGCACCACTTGAAGGCGGGGTAGGACACTAGGTTACTGGCCTGGCCGGTTCCACACATCGTCACATACGTTCAGCGTGTGGGTCTCCTTCCAGTTAGATACCAGCAACCCTTTTGCAGGCCATATATATATCAAGAGCGAGTATTCCAGGAGTGCTAGGTGTGCGGCGCACACCCACAGAAATAAGCAACATCACCGATATTATATTATTATATTTGTGAATATATTTCTCTTAAAAACTCTCATAATTTAATTCAAAATTATATAATTTTAACTTGAATTGGTAATAAAATTTTTAATTGTTAACGAAATTCCTCGTTCCGATGAGAAAAATAAACAATTAAGACGTTTTTATGCGAAAAAATAGTATAATATTCACATTTAAAGCATAGTTCTAAAAAATTCCTATCGCACACCATTGCAATACTTTAACGTATGCACAATTAGCCTTTTAGCCCTGTGTTTTTTGATGTCGCTTCCATTTTATTACGGGAGAAAAGTTCGGCAACCTTTACCGGGATCCCGTGCCGTCGACAACACTCGAGAACGACGCCTTTTCATTGGTTCTGGACGATACTTGGATCGTCATTCAAGTGGAATAGCTTCATTGGTGTTAAGTTGGCCAGATTTCTGCCAATTGCGCTTAGTTGCGTTGTTGAAAAAGGCTCGAAAATATTAATTTCATTTCTTAGTGAATTATTTACATTAAAAATGGTTAATACCTTGAATAAAGATTAAAAAATTGAAATAAAATAAATTAGGTGATTTTTAAGTTCGTATAATTATTATATAATGTGATTATTAAATAATACGATTATTAAACTCATATGAGTATTATATTGCAAGATTATTAAATCAAGTAATAATTAAATTAACAAATAAAAATAAAATAAATTAAGTGTATATAATAATACCAGGAATTGCATAAAAATATGATGCGCAAATTTGGTCACACCACATGCAATGATAAGCTACATATTTAAGACATCAAAACATTTAATTTCTGACAAATAAAATGAAAACACATCAATATAAATAAAATAGAAGGGATTCCAATCTGTTGCATTTGCTGGGGAAAAATCTAAAAACAAAAGTTTTAATGCTCGATATAAAATCACGCTCTAGTTGATCACATTCGCCAAACATTTACCAAAAGCTGCATTTTATGAATAGTGTTCCTGTAGATGTAAATCACATTATGAAAACACTCTTTATATAAAAGTTACTTTTAAAGGCATACGAAGCACCTTCCTAAGGGCGAAAGCGAAAAAGTAAAATGTTGTTCAGAAAGCAAAATGTCTTTTAAAATATATTGCAAACTTCACACTACGATATATCGTAAGAAAGTTGACGACACTATAGAGCAGTTCAGAAATGACAGGGAGCATGGATTTGAAGATATTTGGATTTCTACATCAAAAGAAAAGCTCGCAATTGATGAACCGAGGCCTAACAGAAAGGGTCTGAAGAGCAGTAGAACGCGAGTCGTCGATTATACCAGGAGATAGTTAACTGCATGTGCCTGGAGATGAAACAAAGGTCATCTTTACTTTCGAAATTTGAATTTTTTCAACTTCTTTGTAGCCAAAAATATGGTCAATTTGCGAAGATGTTTCCCAATAACATTTCAGAAAGCTTAAAGGATTTCTATAGCCAGATTTTTGATTATATTCGTTTAAAAAATGAACTGAAAGTATAATTCATTTTTGATAAAATTGCTGGGACACCAGCCCATAACTTACCAAAATTTATGGAAGAAAATCTTCATGTTGCATTTAAAGAAATTTCTAAGATACCAGAAATTGTGATGTCAATTCCAAGCTCTAGTGTTACAGTCGAGAGGTATTTTTCAATCCTGAAGAGAAATACATACATGTTATCGAGGAACGCAAGCACAAGAAAGCCTATGCCGTTTAAGTTTGCTAGTAATTGAAAAGACATTATTTCTGGAACTGAAAAAAAACCTCTGCTTTATGGTGATGCTTTGACGAATTTTTTAAAAAAAATATATGTATAGGAGAATGGAACTTGTGTATAAGTAATTCAACATTTAATCACACACCACAAAGCGCAAATTTCTTCTGTTTTTCAAATAAATGGCGTATGAAAAACTTACCTGTTTGTTCATTTGAAAATATATTGAGTATATTTGAAATTGCATTATTTAATAAATTAAGGTATTCAAAGGTATCCTACACTTAATTATATGGGACCAAGTAAGGCATGCCCTGATGCGACGTGCATATTCAAACCTTTCAAACAATGGCGGTTCTGGACAAAAAAGTTTGGGATGCACAAACTCCTGCCTATGTGCAGTGGCGCCGTTTGAATTTGTTTTTATGATTAAACAATAAAATCAGGTTATATTTGGGGGCAATGGTTCCCCCGGCCCTAACCTAGAACCACCACTTCTTTCAAACATCGATAACAATGTAATCAACTGTTTACATTAACGTTAATTTTGTAACATGTATAGCACATACACACACACACACACACACACATATATATATATATATATATATATATATCATCATCATCATCATATTCAACCATTATCTATCCACTGCTGGATGAAGGTCTCTCCAAATGCTTTCCACACAAGTCTATCCTGGGCCATTCGTTTCCACGTCACCCCAACCTGTTTTCTTATTTCATCCACCCATCTAGTTTGAGGACGTTTTCTAGGTCTTCGGTGGTCTCTTGGAATCCAGTTCAGAATTTCTGTTGTCCATCGTTGATCAGTTCTTCTTGCAATATGCCCAGCCCATCGCCATTTCAGCCCTTTTACTTTAACAATGATGTCCTCTACTCTAGTTTGCTCTCTCACCCAAGTGTTTCTTTTTCGATCTCTCCTAGTTATTCCAAGCATGCACCTCTCCATGCTCCTTTGCGTTGTCTGTAACTTTCGTATTGCTCCAACTGTTAGACTCCATGTCTCTGATCCATAAGAGAGGACTGGCAATACACACTGGTTGAAGACCTTTCTTTTTAGACATAGGCCTCCCTCCAAAACAACAGACCGAACAAGACAAAAGACCGAACCTCCAGGCCTTAAGAGGTTCGGATTCCTCGGAAAACAGTAGGTCCCGGCGCAGCATGACCACTGTAGTCTTTGAGCCGTAAAACCAAAAACAAACAAACAAACATAATGCCGTCAAATATTCTCTACTTGAAATGCATCAATTACGAAAATATGTAAAAGCTTTTGAAATGTGCTTTCAAAAGATAATAAAAATATAAAAATTATGCTTTGAATTTGCTAATTGGATATAGTTAAAATAACTAATCATAATCGTCATATTTTGTAAGAAAAATCGAACGAGCCAGTAAAATATTAAATAATGTAATAGTTTGACTACATTTAAAAGTGAAGAACGATATTTAATAACGGAAAAATCGATTACAGAATTTTCACGGCGCCAAACGATAATATTATCTGACGATTAGCAACAAATCTATAGATTTAGGGTAATATCGATACGCTGAAAATATCGATGCATTCCATTTATCAGTATTACGAACGTAATCCAGCCTAATTTGGCATTGTCGCCTTTCATAGCTACCTAATTATTGGCTGACCGTTAGAAGAATTGGAACAAAAGGAAAAAAGTTGACTCTACTGAAAATTGGAAGGCAACAAGCAATGACTAGCGCCTTATTCTCTCACAAAGGAGATCAATAGGCTGGGCGTTATCCCTAATCCGATTACATGCAGTCATAGAATAAGAAATAATGATTATTACACCGTTCTGGAAGGGGTCATTATTCCAACTGCTCTTTATATTTGATGGCTTTATTCGTACGTGACAAGATATACACTTGCTTTGATTGTGACAGTGGCTAAACTTACTTTATTAAAACTATTGTACGCGTAATTCCTTTATATAATCGGGTGAACTAAAACTTACGTAATTGAGACTTGTAAAATTACTAACGTAATTGGTAGAACAATATAAATGTAATATTTCTGGGAAAGGAAGTACTAGGGTAGGATGTTTGCATGTTAAAGTTTGCTTTAAAGTTTTGAAGGTTACACAAAATTTTAATTTAAAATTCAACTACTTTTAGCTTTATTATTAATTGAAATACGTTGAACTTCTGCGTAATAAAACTGAAATAATAAATTCTAAAACAATAATGATTATTTCATTAATAATATGATAAATTATACTATTATTAAATGTAGCAACAGCTGAAAATATCGGTCGTTATTTCTTGCGAAAAATTTGAAAATTATTGAACTTCATAAACCGCAGTTATCATCAACATACTTTGCGAATTTTCTTTAAGAACCTTTAGGCGGTTTATGCTAATTTTTTATAACAGAATTTCGCATAAATTCAAATCCAACGATGCCCCAAAATAGAAATTAAAATAGTCAAATTAATTGATTAATTGATTTTTATGCTGCTTACATCTTACGTTTAAATACGAAGACATTTCTAAAGGAAATTACTACGACGATTTTGAAGTTTTCTGTTTCACGAAATTTGTGGAGCCTTAAATAAGCCCGTAAGTAAAAAGTTCGTATATTATGCATTAAACCTGAGTTTAATTCCAATAGCACCATGTATTAGGTTTCACCTGCCCATCGTAGTTCGAGGTTTGTTTCCTGGGAATTAGATGTTCGGATCCTCAGAAATTCTAAGTCTCAAATAGTATTTCCCCGATCATTCTTGCGTCTATAAATAAAATAAACAACATTGCTATGGGCGCCCATATAGGAGGAGGGAGGGGATTTAAACTCCTCTAATGATGTCACAATTTGATTTCACCAATTATGCTATGCATTTAACTTTCAAAGGGTCTACAAAGATATTTTACGAGTAAATAAGGTGCACTTATAGCTCATTACTAATTGTCAAGCAGTATTAATTATTTTTGTAGTATTTCAGTATCTTGTACATACATTAAAATGTTTGACAGCATTGGAAAAAGGTAATATTTTTATTATCCCACAGAGCAGTTTCTTTTTCATTTGTAAGGATCTCCTCAATAGTCCACTGAACATTATTACAAAGAACAATTATAACAATTAAAATTCCCTTATAATAGCATGTTAATAAACCACAAGGGCTTTTTCAAATGAGCTGAAAAATAAATTATTTGATTTAAAAATTAAAGCCGTATATAAATTTCAATAATTTGGAATTTCATCTGAACAGTCAAATAAGTTAGCACATTTTAATATAAATTTTATTTTCCTAATTTCTTTCATGCATTGTCATATTGACTCATACGGAGCATCCGTGCACAATATTTATTCTGCATTATCCTGAATTTATTCTTATCTGTTTTAGAAAACGTGTTGAAGTAAACACGATTATATATTGCATTCGGAGAACATATAAAACATAAACTTGATTTGTTGGAAGTATAAGCACTTATATGCTCAAATTTAATTTGGCCTTGTCTTAACTTCGGGGTTCTTAAGCGATTTTGCGGCCCCACTTCGCCTAGCGCCCAGTGATATGACAGTGTTCCCACAATCCATAAGCTATTACTGGTTTCGTTAAATAACTATTACTGACATGGTTACCAAGATTATACTTAAGGTGTATTATAAAATATTTAAAGTGATTATAACCATCGATATAGCTCAAAAAGTAAATGAATAATGACTAAAATCCAGTTTATAATGAACATGGGCGCCCATATAAATATTTCTGGGGGTGGGGCTGAGAAATATTATTACCTCTTGCTAAATGCTGTCAAATATTTTAGTGAATGTATAAGATACTAAAATGCTACAAAAGTAATTGATACTGCTTGACAATTAGTAATGAGCTAAAAAGTACCTTATTTTAAAATGTGACACTTAAATCTTAAAAATTTTGAAAGTAAGTGCATAAGCTGAATCGGGCAAATCTAATTTTTGAACGGCTAGGGGAAGGCTCGAGCCTCCTCTGTCCTGCATAAGGGTGCCCATAATTTTAATCAAGTTAAAGTATATAACGATAAAGGTAGAGTAAAATAAAGGTGTAGATTAAGGGCATAGCGATCAAGTGGTGTTCCGCTAAGAGCGTATAAAGGTAAAATCTTAATGAACTAATAAATAGAAATATTCTATATTGAATTTTGGACACAACGTTAAGTTGGTGATCCCGTTTGGAACAATCTTCCTGTAATTGACATTAATTTTCCAAACAGCAGCATACGAGGCAAACGAGCAATAAATGCCATGTTGAGCTGATGACCAAATCTTAAGTTATTTTTCATTAACCAATGTAGATAGTTCAAAGAGTAAATCTCCAATTAATTGAGCATCATTGCTAGTCTATTTAATGCCAATAATTATAGTAATCACATTACATATTTAATTATTCAGGTTGCTTGATGAAGTTTATATTTATAAAATTTAATTTTTAGTTGCAAGAAATATCTTTAATGAATTGTATGATATGTAAATATTGTTGAATATGCACGAGCTTTTTATTCTATATATTTTTAAATTCATACTAAATTTATTGTACGTATTTTTAAGTTTGTACATGTATTAGGGTCCGTGTATTTAAATCCTGTGTGCACTTCGGTATAAAACTTCTCAGCTTTCCCCAAATAAGAGAATTACTAGTCAGTTAGATAGCGCAAAATTTACTAATTAAATACAGGGATCTCAATTAAATTAACTCGTCGATATAAAGTCAGGACGTGAGAATACAACGCATGTATAAAAATATCATAAAGTTGTTTTTCAACGTTAAATTTGATTTGATATAAGCTTGCTTTATATAAATGTCGTTATTTTTACCTCCATTATTTTTTATATCATCTACTATAAATAATATAGTTTCCTTACCTAACTCACGTTGTTAGCTAGAGGATCCTTTAAGCCAAACAAAGAAGTCCAAAAATGATGCGTTTATTTATAGGCGGAGGGCTCATTTCCGTTCCTTCATTGTTCATTTGAGGCACTCTATTTATATTAAAAGGCTCCTAAGGGATAAAAGTAGTTTGGGTATAGCTAACGATTTACCAATATGATTTATGGAGCAACCTTCCTCAGTTTCAATTAGGCAGTACGGAGCAGAAGAAGAGAAGAAGATAAATGCCATTGCGAATGGAGGCTGATCATTATGCAGGGCAAGGAAAACAAGGGAGTTATTTGGAGAAGTAGTTCCCCATATGCAATGTCCAGTCGGCAGTTTCTATCTCATGCTAAACTCATTAGTAACGAGGCTGACAAGCCAGTGACGGAACCGAAAGTAAACGTTGCTTTCGCTAAATAATCAGTTCGGGCTCTGATAACATTCGCATTACTGTTTGACTTGTTTTTGAACAGTTGACCGAGGCAGTAATCTATTTTTAAGCAGGGTCAAAGGGTATTAAATGGAAAATGTAATTATCCCTATTTCTTTAATTTAATTTCGTTTATAGGCGTAGGTAGAAAGTTAAGAGGGTTATGGACCCAAGGGGGGGTTACTGAGCTACAGATACACGTATTCCTATGTTAAATATACAAAATTTCATTGCAATGGGGGTTACAACCCCCCCATCAACAACCTCTTTGTACGCCAGTGATTCGTTACACCAATTCCATGTGGTATACAGGATTATCCAAATTAAACAGGAGGTATTTAGACCTCTCCCCAGAGAAAACTACTCGGCCAATTTCACCTAAATTTCGTACACATGCTCTCCTGAGTATGCGGTTTTGATTTCTGAAAGAAAAAAATTGAGTTCATATTTCGGCCGCTAGGGAAGGAAATGGCGCTGCGGAGCAGGCAATTTATTAATATTAACAACGAAAAAGTGTTTTAACATGCAATAACCTTTATTGCAATCACATGAAATTAACTACAAATTACAGTATACCGTAGGACAGTAGGTATGACTAAAATAAATTGTGCAATAACTTTATTGCTATCACATGTGGAACCACACTATCATCACAGATACGGCTCGATATGTCCCCCGTCTCTTTGCTCTAGAAATTGCATTCGATGCACAACACATTCCACGGCAGAACGTAACTCATTCGCTTGGAGGTGGGATACATGTTGCGAAATTCTGTCTTTTAAGACTGCTAAGTTCGGAACATTGCCTTTATAAACGCAGCTCTTTAAATATCCCCACAGCCAAAAGTCACAAGGGTTAAGATCGGGTGACCGAGGCGGCCAAGATGTTGAAAATGACCTGCTAATCACTCTGTCATCCGAAAAGTTTTGCCGTAATAATGTTTGAACAGGCAACGCGATGTGCGGGGGTGCACCATCTTGCATGAAAATTGTAGCGTCAAGCCAATTTCTCTGTTGAAGCAAAGGAATGACAAAGTTCCAGAGCATAAATGCATACCTAGAGCCAGTAACAGAACATGTCATTGGCCCCGAGGCCGTATTTTCTTCAAAGAAGTAAGGACCAATGACGAAAGATGAGGTGAAGCCACACCACACTGTCACTTTTGGAGCATGCAACGGAATTTGTTGATGAACGTGGGGATTTGTGTCAGACCAAATACGGCAGTTACATGTGTTTACAGCGCCATTCAAGTGGAAATGGGCCTCATCACTCCACAGTATCTGCCAAGGCCATTCATCATCCACTGTCATCCGAGCAATGAACATCAAAGCAAATGTTTTCCACACGTCATTATCACCAGAAAGCAATTGCTGAGTGTGGGCTATCTTATATGGATAAAACTTCAGGACATTTCTCATAACTCTCCACACTGTCGTATATGGCATGTCCAATTCCCGTGATATCGCACGTGCACTACTGCTACCATGTGCACTTGCTGCTCCCTGCTCCACTACTGCAGTTGCAACTTCTTCAATTTGCTGCACTCGAGTTGGTTTGCGGCCTCGTCCTGATTTAATGGCGAATGTTCCAGTCTCCTCAAAATACAAGACCATTTTTCGAAGATTTGTAATTGTGAGAGTGCCTCTGCGTAAACCTTTTACCTGCCGAAATGCTTTAAATGCAGCAGAAGCATTGTTATTTCGTTGATAAAAGAGCTTAACAAGTAACGCGCGATCTGGTAAAGTAAGTTTCATGACGGAGTCCTCGTATGGTGGAAAAATGCTTCACGACTCCTTATATAGGCAGAGGATGTTGCGCATGTTAATATGTCAATTGCCTGCTCTGCAGCGCCATTTCCTCCTCTAGCGGCCGAAATATGAACTAAATTGTTTCTTTTAGAAATCGAAACCGCATACTCAGGGGAGCATGTGTATGAAATTTGGGTGAAATTGACAGAGTAGTTTTCTCTACAGAGAGGTCTAAACACCTCCTGTTTAATTTGGATCACCCGGTACTTCTATCAGATGGATATTTGCATATAATTCTGCCAGATAAATATTGTCAGCTATTTCCACCAGTTAGATATTGGCAGATACTTGTACCAGATAAATATTATTAGATATATTTTTGTAAGATAGCTTTGGCCAGGTCTACAAGAAACAAAAACTCAGCGTAAAAAGGATAAATATTAATCGAAAAATCTGAATCAGCGCAACTTTTATATGAAAATATGAACATGTACATTGTAGTACTGAACATGAATGGACGATTCGTGAAGCTATATTTTTGCCATGGCTCTTTTTTCTTCAAACATCAGCCTGAATGGGATCACCAGATCCATTCAGTCTAAGAAAAATCAGTGTGAGAAAAATGCAATGCCACGAGCAAAAAAATATGTATTTGAAAGTTAGCACTGAATAGCAATTTGGTACAATAGTTGATACAAAAGAAAAAATAACTCTTGATTATCAATCATCGATTTTTGAATATATAATACATGCAAATTTGAAGTAATAAAATTGTTTTCTATGTTCCTGTATTGAGATCATCAGATCTAGTTATGCCAATCCATTTCACTAGATCTATTTCATTAATTCCATTTTATCAATTTTCTCAAACATATTTTATTACATGAATTCCATCGTACTATTTTTGGCAGTTCCTATCCCAACGTGTTTTTTCCATGTCCATTTAATTGATTTCTTTATTCAAATCGATTATGTGAGATAGATTGTATTTCATATATTTCATCGGAACATTTTATCAACCCAAGTTCTTCCTTGAACTAAATACCACGATTAGAGCTGGCATAATCAGTACTTTTCATGGATATAAACATTATTTGTTAGACAATCGTTATTTATTAGATAGTTGAATATTCTGAGTAAAAATTCTGGTTAAAAACATCCACTTCTGAACAGCTAACAAATATTTTAAAGTCCTCAGTTTCTATTTTAAGATTATTATTTTATTCTTTATGGCAATTATATTTAAAAAAAAAACAGATTTGTGAACGACAGTTACTTTGAAACCAAATGACGTTGGTTGTGATTGTGTTTTTATGGCGAAAGGACATTTGAAACCAAAGGTTCCCATTTGTTGAAGATACGATATATTGAAAGCATATTCCTAATATGTATTTAAATAACGAATAAAAGTAAAGATTGAGAATTGAATGTTATACACAACCTAAAAGTGTTTGCACGTTTCTATTTCATTACTCCCTAATACTTAGTCGAAAAGTAATGACTAATTAAAGAAAACTACACCAAAATAATTAAGTTTAAAATACTTTTAGGGCGAATAGTATTGGGGTGTGATGTTTAGATTTAATCTAGATGGCAGCATTGATGATAAACAAAAACCCGGTACCGGAACGCATCTTGCAAAAATAGATTTTTGACCAGGGGAAAGTGAGCTGGAAAAAAGCATTATTACGCCCTCTTTTAGCAATTTTTCAAACTTGGCAATTATTAAACAACACTGTCATTTCAGGATGTTAGAAGTTTTTTTTCTCTCTCTCTTTCTCCCATGGATATCAGATAATGACTTTTTGAAATAGGCGTTCACATTTTTTAACATGCAAAGTTTGAATTAATGCCAGTCTTCAATAAATAAATTATTTTTGTTTTTTTGTGCAGCCTACATTATTCATTGCTTTCTTTGGATTCGGCGCATAAGCCTGCAATTTGATTTTTTAATAGTTTTAGCAACGGAGTTATTTTAAAATTTAACTGTATTTCTGTGTGTAAAACTACCTAAATTTTGGTTATTGAGCACAACGCAATGGAGAATATGTAATCATATTCGTTAGAAGCATTAGATTTTGCGGATCGCCAAAAGAGTAAAAATAAATTAAGAATTCCTCTTCATAGCAAAATAAAAAAGTTTATAGTTCCATCAGAACACAATCTGTGGTGTCAGGCCGTGCTGAAGGTTTTGCAAACGAGGCAATTGCATCAGGTTAAAAATCTAAAAATGCGAAACATGAGATAGTGACGTGGGAGTGTATTGTGTTCCAAGCACATGCTCATGTGCTAGAATCAAAACAGATACATAATTAATAATTTAAAATAGCAGTAAGCTTTAAATTATTACACGGCCCTCCTCCTCCGAATGGATAACATATTTCATAGACCTTTTTTCACAGAATTGATCCTTTGATACTTTTCTGGATATTTCGAAATATGAGAAGAAAGGAACTTTAATTTTGTGTTGATTCGTGGCCTCATTCATTTGAGAAAACTGTTACACAATGGCAGTTTTGCAATTAATGACAGGAGCATTTCAAGAGTAAGGAAAGTGAGGTAGTTGCCTTGGATTAGAGGCTGACAGGGGAGCCAAATATGTTGTAACGTGATTGTGTATTACATTTCTAGGCAAATATTCGTGTGTTAGAATTACAAAATAGTATGTATTGAAAATTTGAAAAGCGGAGTGTTAAAAAACAGTATTTTTTTGAGCTAGAGAGAGATTAGAGATGTAGGAAGCCATTTTGTATCTTTGCCTCATTTGAGAAAATTGTTCGACACTGCCTTATGTATTAATATAATTAGACATACAACAGTATATATAGTTTTATGGTTAGTCACATAATACTATATATAGCACCGTAATTGGATATATGAAACTGATTGTGGTATTATGATTAAATGCCTGACACTGTTTGTGGTACTATGATTGAATACATGACACTGTTTGTAGTATTACGATTGAATACATGACACTCTTTGTGGTATTACGATTGAATACATGACACTCTTTGTGGTATTACGATTGAATACATGACACTGTTTGTGGTATTATGATTGAATACATGACACTGTTGGTGGTATTATGATTGAATACATGACACTGTTTGTGGTATTATGATTGAATACATGACACTGTTTGTGGTATTATGATTGAATACATGACACTGTTGGTGGTATTATGATTATACTTATAATACTGTATTTGGTCACACTCGTGATACATTTATTATTTTAGGATATTTTTTTGTCCTTCAGTAATTTTTGGTCAATTTTAGAAATGTAAATATAAGAAAATTAATATGGCTAATCAATTTGCTTTTAATTAGCTATTTAATTAAATGCTTTTATTTTTAATTTTCATATGATTATCTGTAGGGTATCTAATGTATCTCTTCGTTCTATAAAATATTCCATGTGCAATTATTTATAATATAAGCACTGCCTTAAGCAACAAGCGGACTGTGAGATACAGAGCCATAAAGAAGGATAATCTGACTGTGGATAAGCGAATACCCTCAGAATTTATCAAATAGCATGTATGCTATAAATTTGATTGATGCTTTTGCCGGTCGTTAATTCAATTGATAACTGTCAGTTGCTTTGATGGAGGGGTATTATTGTATGCTATTGATGATACACCTGGCAGTTTGTTATATACCATGGGGTGGTATATAACAAACTGCCAGGTGTACTTAGGAATTGAACCCAAATGATGAAGATCCAAGAAACGACGGACGTAATAACTGGGCGCCGTTTCCACTCATTAAAATTTAAAATTTTTGCCATGTTAGCAGTGTTGCCACGATAATCGAGTTTGCCTATACACAAAGGTATATGCACATATACGTGCATCTGCATTTCATATATATGCAAAAATGTACAAAATATCATAAAAGCAGGCACTAAATATAGGTTTATTCTTTTTCTAAATCATGAATTAGTATCTTTTTTTGCTGAGTGGCTGATTTTTTTTTTCGTTTGCCACGGAATTCGGAATGTAAGTACATTTAGATACTATTGTTATACGAAGTTAATACGACATTTAGATATGTCGTTTCCACTTCTGTGTTTTTCTCTCTCTCTCTCTCTCTTTGTATCTCTGTCAATATTTTTATTCGCTTTATAACTCATAAGTAAGAAAACGCATTTAAAATATATGTATTTTTATATATTTAAGGCTATTGTGTGAATTAAATTTTAATAATTTTACAGATCCACCAGATCTACCTGTTATAAGCGGATACAGGGAAGGTCATACACTGCTCTCTGGTCAGCTACAACAATTCACATGTTCGACAAATGCGGGTCAACCACCTGCTGACCTCCGTTGGTATCGAGGCAAAAACGAAGTAAGATATTTGTATATTTATACAAAAACATATAGTTATACCAAATATGTTTATTTATACAAAATGTATATTAATTATACAATAATTTTTGCCACCCACGTGTATGTAGCTCAAACTAGAGCTTTTTTGTTTTTGGAGAAAAAGAAATGCTGTTTCCATCCTGGGTTCCTCCGTTTAGCCTATAGTGTCTTAGACCGCTAGATGAAGGAGGAAAGGAAACAATGCTTTCTTTCTCCGTATATAAGGATGTATGATATTATTACCCTTCACAGGGATAACACAATTGCCAAATGTGGTCAACACAGAAAAGCCTTAGGGCACGGCCAAATCTCGCCCCGTAGGCTTTTCTGTGTTGACCATTATTTGGCAATTGTGTTATCCCTGTACATGTATATTTATACAAAAAGCAAAGAACTCGTAATATATACATTCTTACGATATATAATGCACATTGTGATATAAAATGTATTATATGACACATTATGGAGAAATATTTATACGCCCCTCAAGTGAACGACTTGAAATGATGGATAAACGAAAAGACGTATAACCGAAAATCGAGTCAACATTCGTTAATAAATGACTCAGCATTTATTTGTTAATAATAATTCCATTGTGATATATATTTGGATTATTTTCCTGTTCAATTTAAATTCAATTTAAATTTGCAAAATGAAATTTAAAATATTTAAATTTCCATAATTAACTTTAAATGACCTAAGATTTTAAAATGAGGGTTAAAAGCAATAATTTTCAATTCGACGTTTTATTTGCACTTATAGAATTACAAATAGATAGAAGCCTATTAGAGAAAAATCTGCGTTTTTTAATTTATAGCATATCTATGTTAAACATGTGTATTTTTAATGAGGACATAGAAAAAATGAAACAAGAAAATAGATGTATTTTATTTTTAATCACCCAGCTTGTAAATAGGTGTATCTGTGCGTGCATTTTTTTGAAAATCTTCTATGATGGTTTAAGAATCTAATCAACTTTGGACCCCATGCAAAATATGCTGCTCATATTGCATTTTTTGGGATGTTTGTCATAGAAAAAACGGAATTTAAAATGATGCTATGTTTTATATTTCACGGTGGCTGAAATATATGGTCGACGGTATGTATAGAAGGACTTTATTTCGCCAGTTCAAACATATATTATACAGATTTGAACCACGCTTCTTTCCTTAAAAATTTCTGATGCTTTTAAGTCAGAAAAATATATGAATTTGTAAAAGAAACAAGATGCGTTTTATTAAAGAAATATTTTACCCCTCTAATATGTAAAAATAATTAGGACCACTAATTGATTAAACAAGTATTTAACTTAATTTACCATTAGAAATAAAATTGATATATGTGAAAATAAAAAACTTTTAACTGAAAAATGTATAATGAGTGTTCCATTGTGCAATGTAGGCTACTGTTTGTTTTTTGGTTTTACGGCTCAAAGACTACAGTGGTCATGCTGCGCCGGGACCTACTGTTTTCCGAGGAATCCGAACCTCTTAAGGCCTAGGGAACCAAACCCCGGACTACAGTGAGCAGTGCGATCTTTATGAGATCTCTGAGTAAGCGTTCTTTTTGCACTGCTGGGAGTCGAACCCGGATTAGCCGCGCAATAGGAGAACGCGTTACCACACTGCGCCACCGCAGGGCCACAATGTAGGCTACGTTCTACATGTAATACATACTATGATTTATGATGTACAATATGATATGTAATGTATAATAAAATAAGAATACGATTTTCAGTATACAATAATTTGTATTCGATTTACACTATATATATAAAAATTATTTTGAACTAATTTATGTTACACAAGGCAACCCTTACACACGACGGGGCTTTCGGAGGTTAACTCTCTCCCCCCATCTATTTGGAAAATATTGTTACAATTTCATTATGAGAGAAAAAAATTCTTTCAACTTGATATTTTTAGTAAAAAAAAATTCCTCCCATTTTGAAACCCTGAGTACGTACCTGATGCAAGATATTTTGATCTAGCGCTTCATAGAATTATAAGTAGGAATCGACGTAACGCTACGCAGATTTATAAATAGAAATCTGTGTTATAGTTGTGTGCTGTTGACTGCTACGTAAAAATCTAATTCATGCGTCTTTTGCTTTTAAATTGATATTAAAAGCAAACAACCATATGAATAAACCGGCTTTATCGGCTAAATGAGTTTTAACTTCAATTAGGCAGGTTAAAAAGATTGATAACAAATACTATATACCGCTAATAACCTATCAATAAAATAATGCAAATATTTATTTCGAAAAACGCCAGATTTTTTTTTAATTCCTGAAACAATTTTTACTGCATTTTCCCGACCCGACCGAGATACTGTAACTTTTGTGATTTATGAAAAAACCATGTAGATTAAAGAAAGACAATTCGCTAACCAAAGACATTAATCTATAATTGGTGCTAATTTTTATTTCAGTGTGTGTAGAAAGAAGTCCGAAAAAGGCAATCCCAACTTTTAAATCTCTATCGAAGGGCCATAAATATATATCATGTAACAACATTTCAAATCTGTTAGAAAAACGAAAGCTTCCAAACTTTCCTGAGCAGTGAAAGTTCATTCATTCATTCATTCATTCATTCATTCATTAGAACTGAAAAGAAATTTTGCTATACAACTAAAATAAGCACATTTGATACCGATTGGATGCCCAATCTATGCAGGGCACACAAAACCATAATGTCTCTGCTTCGAAAAATCAGAGGAACGAAAGAGGTTGAGACTGTGTGAAATGCAATAAATACTTTTCGAGATGAAATTTACCTTTATTCCAGGCACCATGTATATTTTTATCGGGGACGCCAACGTTAAGAAAACATTGGGGCCCCGAAGGGAAGGACCCGCAGGTGTAGTCAAGTAAATTAACCGGAGCAGGAAAAACACAAACAGTATCTTGACTTTTAAGGAATGGAAGAAAACGTCATTAAACAAAAAAAGACGTTAATTGGAATGACGTAATTCTGCGAAACATTTTGCAGGAACATAAAATACAGTCATAAAACGGAAGTAATCATTAATTAGAACGACGTTATTGGGAGAATTTTCTATTTTAATTTACTCTATACGGAAATAGTCATCAATTGGAATGGCGTTGTTGCGAGAATTTTCTGTATTATTGTATTCCATACGTAAATAATCACTAAACAGACTACGTTATTAGGAGAAATTTCTGTATTAATCTATTCTGTACGAAAATAGTCAGTAATTAGGACCATGCTATATAGTTTTCTGTATTAAAATAATCATTAATTAGAACTACTTTATTGGGGGAATTTTCTATGTTATTCTATTGTTTACGGAAATAGTCATTCATTAGAATGATGTTATTGGGATAATTTTCTGTATATCTGATACGTTAGGACTGGGACCCTCAACTGTATTCTACATTTCTTTATTTATTGCCCATTGACTTGGGGGGCGCCAAGTTCGGGAGTACTTTTCGGGACAAAGGGATCTTAGAATTGGCGCCTTAATGATAGATTTTTAATCCGCTCTTTTTGCAATCCTTTGAAGAAGCGAGTTGAAACGTTAGTTAAATATTGGCACAGTATCGTACTTAAGAATATCTGCTGATGACTAATAAGATAAAGTACCCATTATATTACTAACATGTAATTAAATACCGTATGGCAAGGTTAAATTCATGATAACAAACATTTACTTAGCCTCATACACTCTATAACAAAAAAATCGACGCACCAAGAAAGAGTTGTCCGATTGTAATGAAATTTCGTTTAGAACGACATTTTGACCGAACATGCAAATGATTAAAATTTGGTGTCCAATGAATGAATAGCGGGAACTCCAGCGCATCGGAACTGCGCATTCAGCAGGTGTATATAAGGAGCGATTCTCAATATGTGGTCAAAATTTCTGTTGCATTTTGACTGCGGATATCTTACGTCGACTGTAACAATGCCTCGCCGAAAGATTCGTGCTCATTACGAGCATATGTCAGAGTTTGAAAGAGGTTGTGCTATCGGATTGAAAGAGGCTGGTTGGACGAATCGAAGAATCGCTGGACATGTGGGTCGAAGCGATGCGGCGATTGGACGGTGCTGGCAAGAGTGGGTCAACAACGGCAGATGTCAGCGTCGGGACGGCAGCGGTCGACCTAGGGCCACAACAGACGGGAAGACAGAGCGATTGTCAGAGCAGCTGTCACAGCACCGGATTCGTCGTTATCAACTATCCAACGTGTGGCCCGCACACATGTGTCCAACATGACCCTCTGCAGACGACTGAGAGAGCGGAATTTACGCTCGCGCTGACCGTTACGCCGCTTACCTCTCACGCCTTTACACCGTCAAGTCCGATTACAGTGGTGCCGGGCTCGATCAACTTGGAACTGCGCTGACTGGGGACGTATAGTCTTTAGTGACGAGTCCCGTTTCCAACTGTGTCCTGACGACAACCGCAGACGTGTCTGGAGACGTCCAGGGCAGCGTGGGGATCCTGCCCTTACTATCGCACGCCACACATGCCCACAACAGGGCGTTATGGTCTGGGGTGCCATCTCCTTTGATAGCCGGACCCCTTTGGTGGTCATTTCTGGCACACTTACAGCACAGCGGTACGTAGACGACATTCTACGACCGGTTGTGTTACCGTTCCTTTTGCGACACCCTGGACTTACGTTTCAACAAGACAATGCCCGGCCGCACACGGCACGTGTTGCTATGAATTGTCTTCAAGCTTGCCCAACACTTCCTTGGCAAGCTAGGTCTCCTGATCTCTCTCCCATAGAGCACATTTGGGACGCTATGGGAAGGCGATTGCAACCATCCCGGAATGTTGACGATTTAGCCCGACAGTTGGAGACAATTTGGCAAGAAATTCCGCAGGACACCATCCGGGATCTTTATCAGTCTATGCCACGCCGGGTGACAGCTTGCATCCAGGCCAGAGGTGGACCAACGCCTTATTGACTTCCTCCCTTTGTAACGGTCAAACTCTGCAATAAATCATTCAATTGTTCTGAAATTTTAATCGTTTCTTTTTCTATGTATGTTCTTCATATCCACCAATTTTTATCGCAATCGGACAACTACTTCTTGGTGCGTCGATTTTTTTTAGAGTGTATATAACTTTCACAATAAATGTTATATGGACAGTCCATTTACATTAATTAATACAACATCAACACCCATACGTGAGTGGGGGCGATTCACCATTATAATCAAATTTAATAGATTCTTAATTTATCTGAAGTTTTCATATATTAAAGCAGTGTATTATTATCATCCAATGATTATTCCTAAAATTTAATACACGGTTAATAATAAATCCTTCATTTATTTCAAGAAGAGAAATATTAGTACAAATCTGTTTATTTGTTCTTAGCAAACTCTTTGTCACAAAATAAAATATAGGGACTTCGTTCAAAACAAGATTTTCTAACTTGTAAAAAAGATCATTACGTTTAATTGTAAAATCCATATACCGTTCCGTTCATATCATACATCAAAAGAACTAACAAATAAATAAATCAAAAGAAACATTAGGATAAAATAAGTTTTGCATTCCAGAACACCAAGAACGCTGTTTATTATGCAAAAATTACTCGGTTTTTGTGAAATTTGCAGATAAATAAATTGAGCGTTCTTCTAATAACTGGTTAGAATAGATTTTTTGTTGTGGAGATAATTAGTATTTAATGGAATTGTAGAAATATTTGTTCTTCGTTTGCTAAAAGGCCGGGTCATTAATTTCTGAACTCCTCCTGCATCTTCGACTTTAATGCCCATTATCTTCCAGATTCAGATGAAATGAATTTGTAAATTATTTTTAAAATAGCCGCTTTAAATTTTACAATAATTCTTTTTTATTCTTCTACTTTCTATGCCGAATTTCGTGCCAGACTTGTTAATGTCCTCTTGTAAAAACTCTTTTTATTGGCGAGTCATTTGAAACACAATTTATTAAGGCTTTATTCAACAGAATTAAAATATTTAAATCGCCGCTTTTTAATTCATAATTCCTGATAAAAGGTAGAAAGCTGGAGATTGCAGAAATTGGCAGGGAATAGCGCATGCATGTATCAAAAAGTGATTCGCTAGATTTTGTGTGACACATCACGAATATTCTGTAATAATAGGAAGCGAAATTGTTTCCATTTCAAGTTGTGCAGTTCGATACATCATTTTAATAACTTTTATGACAGCTGCATTCATCAACTGATCTTCATCTTTTATCTCAACTCACTCCTTTCTTATCTTTCTATTTTTAATGCCTTTGACCAAAGTTCATTAACTTTTTAAACGGTCTGGAAGAAAGATAATTTAAAACTCATCGTAAAATGAAATTCTCTACTTCCTTTCATTCTTTTCTCTTAATTTCTGCTTCAAGTGGAACTTCAAAGTAATGGGTATAGACCTTTTGTCATGGGCATGAAATATACTAGCTTTTTCTGACAAGTGAGGGTAGAAAACAGACTACTTCTGTTTCATATATTATTATTATTTACTATTAAATATTATAATGCGTTATAATATTTTATTCAATTATTATAATCATTATTCTATATTCAATTATTATAGTGCATTATTATATATTATTAATTGCGCTGATGCTTGGCAAGTATACTAGAACTAATTTTCTGTTAAAATATTCTATCCAGTAGAACTAATTTCCGATCGTACAGCTTTTGGAAGTTTTAATAATATTAGTATCCCTATACTGTTCACTTTTTAGCGCTAATCATGATATAAATAAATCATTACTATTTCGGTCATTAGGCAAACACGAAGGTTGTAATGAGTTTAATTAATTCATAAATGTTTCCACATACGCGTACATCTTCACATGTCTCTCTGTTATTACGAATTTTAATTTAATTAAATTAAAATGAATTTATATTTATTGGAACTAAAAAAATTATAATTAATAATTGTCAGATTCTCGTTTTTACTCATTGCTGCCCGGGTAGTTATGAACCATGTTTATTATTAAAATATTAAGATCGTTGTCTACTTGCTCTACCAGGTTCATTTTTATGTTTTATTATTATTCTTAATTAATCACCCAAAATAATTTTTTTTAAATAATGGAAACCTATTTACTGCTTCAGATGCTGTTAGGTAGACAATTTTAACTTCTACCATTTTCTTGCCTATGATCTATATTCTGTTCCTTTCATCGCGCATTATTTTATCAATTATTCTCACATTTTTCGTTCTTTCTGGATAAATAATTTTATAATTTTACAGTTGTTAATTTTTAAAAATTCTCTGAAGAATCTGAGGCCATAACTGCCATTTTCAGTCGATGTGGATATTCTCAATTTTACAGAAGGTTTTATTTTGCATAAGGATCGTGGTTTTATGCAAACGAACGAGATTTGTACACCTATAGGACCATTTGACCCTGATAGCAACATTTATAATTAAATTATAATTCCAAATGTCGCTTCCCCCATGGTCTAATTACGCTAACACCCAAATACCTTGCCTATATTTCTTTCCATCATCGCTATAGAGCAGCGGTCGCCAACAGGCGGTCCGTGAGAGAATTTTGATGGATCTGGATATTATTTGCATTTTTAATGTTTTATTAATAATAAAACAAAAATAATATTTTAAGAAATTCTAATATTCTGAATGACAATTGTCGCGATTATATTGCACTAAATTCACGAAATGTACTTGATAGGTTCCTAAATTTTTAAGTACTAATTTCTAACTTTCTGTTAAAATAATTAATTGTAAATTTTTATATCTATAATGTACTTGAGATAATTATCGGCAATTAGTGAAAAAAACTATCACCTGCAGAAATGTGGTTACTAGGAGAAACCCTATAATTATTTTTTTTAAAAAAATCATGTAAATGATCCGCAGAATTTGAAATTATGAATTTAATGATTATTGAGGTCTGATGATGACGACAGCTGCTCTAGGGTGTCTAAAATAGGGTAAGTTACTTTACAGCCACCCTGAATATTTAGTAATTAACGTCTATTTAGGAGATTTCGCGGGATATATATATATATATATGCAATCCCCCCTCCCCAAGCCCATGTCCTATGGATCAAGTTCCTTCTACTCTTATTTCGATCGGAAATAAAGTAATGAGTGATCAATAACGATGTTTAACATTGAAAAGCTCCCCAAAATCAAATTCTGGCTAGGTTACTGGACGCAAGGTGTCTAAAATTTCTCCTTTCATACGAAACTTCTCGTCGCTTGAGGCACCACTTAATATTATTCTATCGAGCTAATTATTTTGGCAAGCGACTTTTGTATGGCATGGACGTGTGTGTCCGAATAAATTTTTTATGTATCCAAATAAACTTTTAGTTCAAATATTTTTTCAAAAAGCTAGTTCTGGACGAGGTCAGTTACTTTTATCATTCAACCATTCATCCTTTTCTTTGTTTTTCTCCAAATATTCATTTCCAATAGTGTTTCACTGCAGTGTTAACTGGGGTATTGTGCATTTTTCGTCTTTTCTATCCGTGTCCACAAGACATAAACTGTTAATATGTGTTATATAAATTACCCACTTTCTTCTTTATGCTTTCTTTTACTGTAATGCACGAGCAGAATTTGACAGAACTGTGTTGATGCTTTTTTATAAAAAATACTCAGCTTCACACATTACTGACGAGGAATAAAAGCTGGATTTAGTTGTTTTTACAACTAAGTTCGTCTTCTGCACATTTTAGTTTTGCTCAAAACATTTCTACCGCCACAGCAGGGACAGCTGTGTAAAGAATTATCTTGCTATCTATCCTACATTGTATCGTCATTTCCTTCGCTTCCATATATTTTCTTCTGGCATAGCGCCAATGCGTTTTTCCTGCATATATCTTTTGTCCTTTTCGTTTTAGTTTTCCTTTTCCTTAGGGCTGGTTACTAGTCTGTTTCTTTCGTAATATTTTCTTCGATAAAATTTTATCTGCTCCGTTTTTTACTACCCTTTGTGCCCTTAAAAAAGATTCTTCAATATTTCCTACATGGAAAGCATTTTTACCAGATTTTTACGTTGAAGTTTGAAGCACGGGTATTTACATATTTTATATTCTTTCCCCATTCTACTTGACTAATATTCATACAACTTTAATTCATCTAAATATTTCTTCTACTGATTAATTCCCCTTAATGTTTAATATTATAATTCAATCTGTGGAGAAAGAGATACAGCGAATTAACAGGATTTGTATGTTAAGTCATTGTTATTAAAATAATGCCAATTTACTACGTACATAGACACAGAGACATACACTTTTGCCGAAAGCTGTACAGAACTTTAGGACACATTTGTTTTTCTCTAAAGAAACAAAAGTTCAACACATGTGTTCATGAGGATAGGAGAGAAATCCAAATCTTGTTTCCGGTTATATATTGAAATTATTGCAGTTCACTCAATTATAAAACTAAACATAATTATGAATAATTTAACAAACCGAAAAGCTAAAACTGCGTATTTTAAGCAAAAAGAAAAATTAAAAAGTAGTATAAAAGAAAAAGACGAAAAGCTAAATTAATCCTGACGGTACAAAAATAGTAAAACAGCGATATTTGGAAAAAATTGCGAACCCAAAACGGATTAAAAATGTTACATCTAAATCAGCAGTCAGTTTCCCAGAAAAAACCGAAAAACGGCTAATTGGTTTAGATAAAAAGCAAGAAAACAAGCGCAAAATATAAATGACGTATAACTAACCATGAACATGTGAGAACAAGTAACAGAAAAATATAAAGAATCTTACTCCTTATTCCTTAATTGCCACATTTTCCCTTACACGTTATTCTCAATCTTGATTTAGTTTTGTAAAACAAATAGCATTTTTTTCCAACATCGGTTTTGACGGATATTTTTACTTTTATCGTAATTTTTCAGCCCGAAATTAATATAATTTTTCGAGCATATCTCCTTGCTTCAAACCTAAGAAGAAGTGAAGTTGGGTACTGAAATTTTGTGCGATGAATACTTATTATATCGTAATTATGGGAAGTTTTCTCAGCACAAGTTCTCTAGAATGAACTATTATTGTCGAGGATGATAATGTCTTAAGTCTAAAGATGTGGCAAAAGACGTCGCAAGTGGTTTTTTTCCGTACAAGTGTAAAAATAAATCAGCTAAGATAGATGAGAAATTGCATTCTCGTGGGATTCTGCGTATTTATGTGTAGATACGATTGTTGTTATCCAATCGGTCGTGTTCGACGCCTGAAAATTTCATATGCCAACTTCCTTCATGCGTTTCTGTTCAGATCTCTCTCTCTCTCTTTAAATTATGCAGTATTCAATTTTGCGTCTGTTTGGATGTTTGTCAAGCCAGCGTGTTCTTTGTCAGCCTCTACTTCTAAATCGAATTGGATTTTTACTCTTCTCTAATTGCATGTACCAACCAGCCTGGAGGTCTCACTTTTAGTACTCATATTTGAAGTTCGTTGTCTTTCCATGAAATGCTCTGGTAGATCTTCCTTTTCAATAATTGTATCTCCGATTACCATCAAAGATACATATATTGAAAATGAAGGAGTTTATGATGTTCTGATAGTTTTCTTGCACGTTCAGGTAGTGAATAAATTTATGGAAGTATTCTTTAAGAACTTACCCAAGATTCGTAATGAGCACTACATCCCCTGTCCAACATCTTTAGATATAGTGATGACATTATAACCGATGACAATAACAGTTTCAATGAAAGCCATCATGCACTATATCTTTAATAAATTCTTCTGAATAAACTTCTATTACTAGCAACAATACAAATTTCGTTCATTTGTAAATTAATTTAGTTCATGACCAAGGCTAGTGTGAAATATTTAATAAAAGAAACAGATTTCATTTTAAGGGAAAACTTTGAATAAAATTGCTCAGAAATATCTCTATCTCTGTCCAACATCGCATATTAATTTCACATTGTGTTCGTATTTTAAAAATATATAGCAATGCTGAAGGTACGAGCGGTCATATTATTCTGCTTTGTTAAACAACAAATTTATCTTATTTCTTTAATTATTTCTTTAATTAATTACTTAATTCATTATTTGTTAATAGTTTAAAAACTTTGCTTGAAATTTCCGCTTACGTTATCTGAAAATAGTAAACAATTTAAAATATTTGCGCCTATAACACCCACTATTTTACAAAATACCCGCGTTTGAAATTAGGAAACCTAGGGAGCATTTCAATGTATTTTTGTAAATACATGTACATTACATTATATATTTTAATATCTTGGTATTGGACTTGAATATTTCTTGTGAGCAGTATGAATCTGTCAGATGTTGTCAGGAACAGTATGAATCTGTCAGATGTTGTCAGGAACAGTATGAATCTATCAGATGTTGTCAGAACAACAGAATATCACTGAGATTGCCCATGGTTTTTGTGTTTCGTTGAAAGTTCCTTGACATTTCAGAAACAGAGTTGCAGATTTCATACTCGTATGTATATGTTGTGATCAGCATTTACATACAACTGTTCCTCTGAAAAGTTTGTATATGCAGTTTTGAACGCAATATATATTCCATTTTATTATTATTGATATATTTTTATGAATCTCCTTTTGAAGTTTTTGAATTTTTATATCTTTAAATTTAAAATTGATGTCAAATCTGCATTTCTTTTAAAATGTCCCTAATGGAAAGAGCAGCGTTTCACTTCTGCAGGCCTGTGTCTTGGTAAATACGATTTTCCAATATTTGATAGTAATTTAAGGTATTAAATTATACATATGGCGCGTTTTTCGGTTTTCATATTTCTATTGTATATAAATAATTGCATTAATGTGTGTAGCTTCGTGTACAGATGTTTGAGTGAAATTAAATTAGTTGATTTGTATGTAATGTATGCAGAATTTAGGTAATTATGGATTTTTATATTTTAAATAAATATATATATATAATGCATATTCAAGTAAAGATTTTAATTAACCAAAATTAATCAAAGATTTTAATAAATCAATTTAATTAATCAAAGATTTTAATTAATCATACAGTGTACTTAAGCTCGCAATTAAGAGTCTGACATAACTTTATAGAGCAAGTTTAAGGGAATTTTCATCTGGTAGTGTATTAATAATAGTTGAAAATGAAAATGATTGCTTAAAACAGTTTCAAACAGAAATCGCCGTGGTTCTTTCAAATAAGAAGCGAACGACGTACGACATAATAATTAATGATTATTAAACTTTAACAATTCTTTTTTTTTTGAAGAACGTGAAATTATGAAAAGGGATATTTTTTAATGGGGCAATTAACTTTAAGTTGAACTTCAAAAAATGAGGCGGTATAAAGGAAGTGGAAAATTGCCAAAATCATCACTTTTCACTGGATTTTGAAGAAAATTCCCCCAAAAAATTCTGAAGAAATAATTTTTATTTCAAGGGATATCAAATTGGCAAAAATTTCCATCGGATTATGCATGAAAAAAAAACAAAATTTTATGGAAGTTTGGTGATAATTAATGAAGGATAAACGCTAATGGTTTTTATCCTTCGCGCAAGTTATTGAAAAAATTCACACAATTATGGGTTACCTTTAATACAGTTGCTCCATTAACGGTAACAAGCAATATTTGAAAGACAAATTTTTGATTTTCTTTTTTACAAAATATTTTTTAAAAAGATATAGCCTCTATCTTAACCAATTATGTAGATATCACTCTAGAATAAAGCGTTCTGTCATTAAAGTACAATTCTCCAAGTTGCGTAAAATATTTTCACACAGCAGTATTATACTGGTTTTCAGTACAATATAATATTTTTAATGAGGTACTATATCTCATTATAACATGTTAAATTTCTGTACCACACACATACAGTATGTAAGTTTCTATCGATTGTTATATCTTTACTGTAGTACTGAAGTTTTATTGAGTTATGATATATTTTACATATATGAAGTTTTGAGGTTTTAGTACAGGAATACCCTTTATTTTCTTCCATTAACATAATGTTAATTTACTTACAGTAAGGTAGTTCTGTTTCTTACATTACATTATTACCCATTTCTTGGTATTGAAGTTCTTCCATTTTTGGAAATAAAAGTTCATTCCATTTCTTCACATTTTTTTCTGAATCTGAAGGACTTACTCTTTTGCCTATTGCATTATTTATTTTTTCAGTACTAAAACTAAAATCGACTTTTAGTTTATTTGCAACAAAATACATCCCGATAACGCATATATCTCTCTCTGATAGAAAAATTATCTAATACCATAAAGACATTTTTGTCTAATCAATTTAACATCAGGAATGAAAAAAGTAAAGAATTAAGGGGGGTCACCAACGAAACCAACAACATGGGGTTTTCCATAGAGACATAAGGAACATTTTCTCGCGGAAAACACTTACTCGGTGTACAAAGAATATTTTTTATGTAGTCAGCAAACTTATGTACCTATTTTATGTATGGAATTTTATGATATACACAATACTTGTAAAATTACAAATATTTATATCAAATGAAAATTTTTTTAAAAACACGATTTTATTTTACATGCAGGTCAATAATTAAAAACTGAATAAACATACATAAAACGCTACACACAGCGTATGTAAAATCCTTATATGTACGTACTCAAGAAAATTTAAATTAATGGAAATTTACGTTTTTTAAAACGATGTTTCTTTAGTGGCAGAGGATATAATTTCGAGTAAACTGGATTTTTATCAAAAATGTGTAGTGCATTTAAATTCACCTATTACATTTGTGAATTCGTTTAAAAATAGTTTTAATTAATCTAGAATTAAAAATTTTGTGCGATTTGAAAGGTAAAAATCCGTACTTTTATGGAATGAAGAAAAAATCATTTTTAAAGCATTTTCGTAAGTTACCCATTAAAGAAGAGTTCGAATACGAAACTGACCTCAAGCGAAAAAAATTAATTACAAGTATGATGATTTTTCACATAAAAATATAAATTGTCATATTTCGGTCTGGTAAATTGTTTTAAATGTGTCACTTCCGGGACACTTTAAAATAATATTTTGTGTAATTTCCCTCTCCAAATAGTTAGATTATCTTTTCTACACAGTTACAAATGCTCTTCCTCATTTCCTTAGCTGAAAGTCATTCTCATTTGCATACGTAAGTACATTTCGTTTTAAAACTAAACTGAGGAAATCTTTAAAAAAAAAAGAGGACACAAGTTAACAGAAGATCTACAGGAAAATGAATTAAATGAAACTTAAAATGAAAAAAAAAAGTAATTCTCACAAAATTCTTGACAAAACTAGAACTTCAAAAAAATTATGTCAAGCTTCGAGTTGGTAAATGTACAGCCAGAATGTTATTTTATATTTAACTTCAAATATTTTTCTGCAGTAACCATATAAATTTGGGTTTTTTACATGAAACAAAAATTCCAAATAAACTCAGCTTATACCTTTTATTTTTAATAGCCTTTTTTTACACACATTATGTTTTAAACACACCTTTTAAATTTTTTTAATACTTAAATATTCATTTAAAGGGGGCTCACATTCAGAACGGTAGATAGATGATCTTGTTCCTCTGGAAGAACCGCCAAGATTGCGCACCTAAATCACATAGATTTTTTTCCCCTATGGGCATCTTCAGCCGATTTTGCACCCCTGCACACCTGCCCCCTTTGTGGGGGGTTTTCCTTGTCAACCCTAGATACGACCCTGGCCAATTTAAGAATTAAAGGGTGTGTGTGGAGAAATTGTTCAACATAATTAAGTTTTGACTATCAACTTTTTATAAGTCTTATACTGGAACCTGCACTTATAAATAGTTAAAAAATACGGCGTATATTCACGTAGGAATCAAAGAAGTGACCTTTCGTTTATCGTTCCATTGTCTTGACTGCTGAGCCACCGATTATGTGGCCGACGAAGTAGGTGGTCCTTATTTCGTCATGGAATATTAACAAAGAGGGAAATCCTTCAGCAATAAAGGGGGTGCAAAGGCGGACACAGGGAGAGGTCACAGGGGTCATTATCCCCCAAAATATATTTTTTCACTATAAAAAATTCCAACTTTCATGATAAATGAAGGGTGTTATTCCAAGACCATGGCAAATTCTGTCCTTGACCCCCCCCAAAATAAAAGTGTGTGTCCGCTCTTGGAAGCGTGTGGTACATGATAAAACAACCACGTACTCACTCAGCGGTCAAGGCAATGGACAGATGACAAAAGGGTTGAAGGTTCAGCCCTGGCATGAATACGTGGGCTGTTTCCTTTTTTTGACCTAAAACAGAGGTTCCATTATGAACCATATAATAGGTGGGGTATCGAAGCTTAATAGTATTAACTTCTTTTTTACATTAATGAAATAAATTGAATTAAATAAGTTAATTTCGATTAACGGCAAGGAGATATATTTATGGATATTCAGGACAACAAAGTCTACTCCCCCTTTGCGTTGGATTATTTTCAGTATAACTTTTAATGGGTAGTTGGTTCATCAATGTAAAATATCATAAGTAATATGAAAAAACCAACATGCTATGTCTATAACATAGGTAGTTAAAAGCGAATTTATAATTTTAAAGAAAAATTATTCCGTTCAATATATTAATTTTCAGAAATTTTAATATCCATCTCCATTCC
The DNA here is from genome assembly GCA_006491805.2 of Dysdera silvatica. Taxonomy (NCBI): domain Eukaryota; kingdom Metazoa; phylum Arthropoda; class Arachnida; order Araneae; family Dysderidae; genus Dysdera; species Dysdera silvatica. The sequence continues at coordinate 94,950,345 of QLNU02014802.1, forward strand.
AATCCCTCCCTTTCACCAACATAAAATATATTTCATTTAAAAAAAGGGAAGAAAGACTTAGATTTCTCGGACATAAAGAAAGAAAGAAAGAAGCTAGACTGTTTAAGAAAAATAGGAGGAGTAGCCCATAAAGAAAGAAAATTGGATATCCTAAGAGAAGGTGGTGAGAGGAAGACCTCACAAAAATGAAGTAAGACAATGGAGAAGAAAAGCTTTGGAGAGAGTATTTTTGACGATGATAGTTAGTGAGGTTCAATTTCCTAATGAACTTGAAGTTATTGGTTACCGGTAAAATGGCGATGGCCATTGGAATATTGGTAACACGATAACTTGCTAACAATTCTGTTTTACTAGTGTTCACAGATGATTGATGTAATCGTAGATCTCGTCCAACGTTGTCGTAATCGTAGAAGATATGCTGTAAATGGCTAAACGGTAGATTATGATGAGACGAAATGCAATATTCAGAATTTTTATTGGCACAGGATAACTTCGTAATATACAGCAATTACATATGTATTAGAGAGCTTGCGACGCTAAGCAACGGACAGGAATACGTCTTAGTCGTTTGGTGTCTAGTAGTAGAACTATCTCGAAAACTTGAGAACAGATATATTTTTGGGGGACGATCAGGTTGTCGGCAGAAGGCGATTAGTTAAAAATTGCTGAGTAACCGTGACGTATGGTGTCCTTGCCCCGAGGTAGTACAAGGCAATAAAACTTAATTGGAAGGGCGCCGACGAGGAGCGGGAAACGAAGTGGTTTTAGCGTGGGATATTTCTAATAAAGAAACTGTTTTAAAAAAAGGATAATTTATATGGAAATAGTATTTTAAATTTATCATAAATTTATATTGTGCCAAGTTGATTTTGTCGCTAATTAATATAAATTAGCAGCAAGTTTCTCAATTACCAAAGAGACTTGCTCCATTTTTCAATGATTTTATGTATCCAAAATGCCTATGCAATTGCTTTACGAACTCGGATGCATTTAAATTCACTTCAGTGTTTCAAAAAATTCGCCTGGTAATTTTAAATTAATGCCGTAAACTAACTCAGCAACTAAGCGACCTAACTCTTCTCTGAAAGCGTTTCTAAAGCCTAATAATATTCGTGGCAAGGGATTTACCCAGTTACGATTATCATAACATCTTAGCACTAATTTCAAAGGGCTGTGTAGATTTTCAATTAACCCATTAGCTTTAGGATTGCATGCAGTGGTTCTGAACTGTTTTACATCCAATAAGCTTGCTAAAGAACGAAATAAATTGCTGAAACACAGATAGCAGTTTGTGATCAATTAAGACCTTATATTGTCTACCTTCAATATTATGTCTAAAATACTTAAGTGAACTATAGAGCGCGGTCAATTCTTTATTATGAACTGAACAATGTCTTTCACTACGAATTACCTTACGTGAAAAAAATGCCAGCGGTTAGATTTCGTTGTTGTGCGTTTTGGTTTAATGACGAACCAATAGAATGGCTTGACGCATCACATATAAGTACGAGATTTACGTCCATTTTCGGGTACGCTAGCAAGGCTGCACTAGCTAATTTCTACTTAGCTTCCTCGAAAGAGGCGTTTGATACATCTGTCCATAAAATGGGAGATTTGTCATTCTTTTTGGATCCCTTTAAATATTCACTTAGTGAGGTTAAAGTTTAGGCGGCATGGGAGACGAATCGTAGATAAAAGATATACATGCCGACCCACTGACGAAGTTACTTAACCGTTTCTGAGTTTTTATACTCATTGATTACCTCAACCTTTTCGGGCAGAGGTTTGGTACCATGTTCAGAAATTTGATAAGCAAGGAAGTTGATTTGGGTTTCACTAAATACACATTTGTTAGTATTGATGGTAAAGCCATAATCGCTTAAGTATACAAACTACTCGAAGTTGGTTCTCATGCTCTGTGCTGTCTTTATTAGCGATAAGTATATCGTCCAGGTATGCATAAGGGAATTCAATGTTTCTAAGTACTTCATCTATCAGACGCTGAAAGGAAGAGACAGATGATTTTAACCCAAAACTTGTGAATTTATACGTGTATAAACCAAAAGGCGTAGAAATGGTAGTTTTCTCTGCATCACTAGGGTTGATTTTAATTTGATGGTATACCCTATGTAAATCAATTTTTGAAGAAATTTTCGTACCGTGAAGTTTTTGTGCAAAATCCAAAATATGGGACATTGGACACGAATCCGGAATAGTTTGACTGTTAAGCTTGCGGAAGTCGCCTACTAAGCGATATTCTGTTTTAACAGAGGCGGTTGTCTTAGGATTTTTTACCAAGTGTATGGGAGACGCCCATTGTGAAAGTGCTGGTACTGCAACGCCTTGATCCAATAAGTATTGGATTTCCTCTCTGGCGGCTTTTGGCTGCTCAGGATTTAATCTACGTGGTTTGCACGATACAGAAGGACCTGTTGTTTCGATATAATGCAAAAGGTTATGTTTGATTTTGCTAGCCTGTGGGTCTAGTCAAATCTGGATATTCCTCCTACACATGGAGGAATTTAGCGTTAGCAGAAATCGTTTTAATTGTCTGTTGTACTGCGTTACTGTGTTTACCTTTAGCCACGAGTTTGGTTAGAGGGTCGATTAAACATTTATTTCTCAAATCTACAATGTCCAAAGTGGGACAGAAAATCATTGCCTATAATTGCATGTGGAATTTTTGCGACAATAAATTTCCATTTGAATGAACGGCGAAGTCCTAATTCAAGTTCGACTAATTTCTCGTCGAATACCTCAATTGAAGTGACGTTAAATACCGTTTGCAGAGTAGATTTGAATGTCAATTTTTTCTGTTGACTTTGCGTTTGCTAGAGCAGGGAGACATGATAGGTCCGCGCCGGAATCTGTGATGTAAGTAAAATTACTTACAGGGTCGTAAATTGTTAAGCGATTGGAATAACGGCAGTCAGGTGTGTTAGCTTCTAGCATCACTTGGCCGTACTAGTTTTCCGAAGTGTGAACATTTTTTAATGTACATGGAGAGGTTCATTTTCTAGCTGAACTGCCTAACTTGTTATGGTAAAAGCAAAATTCATTAACGTTATTGTTATTAGAATGATGTGCGCTTGGCGAGCGATACCGGTTTTATGAGAAATTTCGGTTTCTGTAGTGGCTACGTCCTCTGTTCCGCGCGTAGTGAGGACGAAAGTTTCGCTGATTATAAGCGGTTTTGTTTGCACTAGACGTTAGTTCCTCGAGCTTTTTTGTGTTAATTCGATAATTTGGTATTGCATATTTTTCAAAAGGAGTGCTAGGCACGATTTCCGCGATATACCGCTGAGGATTAATGCTCGACACGTCCATGATTTTACCAGCGATTTTTGAAAGCTGATTTAGGTCGCCGTCAGATAAAACGATGATCTGTTGAACGTTGGATGGCAGTTGTTGTAACCAAATGGTTTTCAAAAATTTGAGAATATGCAATTTAATAGTAAATTAAGAAGATACGCTTTAATATTAAGTAATTTAATAAGATATAAATTAATAATTAGTAATTTAAGAAAGTACAGTTTAATAATAAGTAATTTAAAAATATTCGACTTAACAGTAAATAATTTAAGAAGATATAATTTAATAATTAGTAATTTAAGAAAGTACAATTTAATAATTAGTAATTTAAGAAAGTACAATTTAATAATAAGTAATTTAAAAATATTCAACTTAAGTATTTAAATTTAAGAAGACACGATTTCATAATTAGTAATTTTAGAAGATACATATTAATAAATAATTAATTAAGAAAAAGTATAAAGACCCTTAGATAGCGAGGGAATTTTTACAATGAGTTTTACTTTAAAATCACTTCGCATGCCACACTGTGGCACGTGTGCCACAGTGTGGCATGCCAAGTGTTGTATATCACGTGCCGTAGGTTGACAATCCCTGTTGTAGTGTTTAGTTGTTTAGTAGCTTTTGAATTATGGAAATCCGTAATTTTCTGAGTTACGGATATTCCTCATTATTTGAGTCACGCTTGACGAAGAATCTCTTTATATGCTTTTGGAATTTGAAAGCCAATTTGTGAATTTCTCTCTGAATAAAAATTTGTAGAAAGAGATAATTTCTAACACTTTACAACGCAGTGGTTTTGATTTATTAGGCAAATAGTGGAAGATAAAATATGGTATTATTACCCCGTCATTCCCGATTTGAATATGTCATTTAATGCGATAGGTCGCAAATCATATTGAAACCGAACGCGATAATAAGCAAAATTGAACCATTTAAATGCAGAGAAATTGAAGCGTTGGAATAATTCACATTTATATTGGGACATTGAGAGGAGGCGAGTGATTTCGCTCTCAATTATAGGAGGAAGAGGGAGGCAGAGCCAAAATATACAAATGACAACAACTGGTCGATTGTTCCCACTGGCGCTATTCATCCAATGGTTCACTAAAGATTTTTCCAACCAATGCTCTCGAGTACATTCAGCTACAACTATCCACATTTAATCACGAGAATAACTCCTAAAACTCCTCCGCCCAATAAATTACAGTTCATTATTTTTCAAGGATTTTGTAGGAAATAAAATTGTTTTTCCAAATGAAGTTATTTTTTATAAACTTCTATACCTTAATATTTGTTCTGTAATTTCTTAATTCTTTGAAGTTCTCTGTCTTAATTAATCATATGTATGCGCCCATCTAAAAACATATATCTCTGAAGACGAAATGTTTTAAAAAAGTCATTAAAAAGCCAAATCTTACGTTACAGTCTTACTATTAATTTCATTGAAATATAACAGAATCCGTTACTTCTAAATAAGTCCTCATTATATACTTACAACAGCGTTTTCCGAACTTTTTTCTTCCCTCTACACCTAAACTGGGCTTTTTATTTATGAACACCCCCTTCTTTCCTAACATGGGTGCCCATATGGGGGGAAGAGGGGGATCAAGCCCCCCCTAGATATTTAAAATTATGATTTTCCCGAAACTGCTATGCATTTACTTTCAAAAGTTTTACAGTCACATTTTAAAATAAGGTACTTTTTAGCTCATTACTAATTGTCAAGCAATATCAATTATTTTTGTAGCGTTTTGCTATCTTGTAGATTTACTAAAATTCTCTACAGCTTTGAGAAGGAAATAATAAATTTGCTGGGGCCCACTTAGAAATACTCACATGGGCATCCATGTCTGCTAACATTCCCCAGCCATCCCTCCACGCAAAAAGTCCGTATATGTTAGGTAGTAATGTTCTTGGGTTAACCAAATAGTCAAATGACTGGAATTGATGATATTTATGGGCTTCTATTTTTTATTTTGCGATTCACAATTTATTTAATTTTTTGTAATTGCAGACTAACATCAAAGCAAATAAAAACAGCATTAAAATTATTTCAACTACATAAACTTATGATGAAAGTTAATAAAAATTATTAAAAATGTCTTCTTGTAAACCAAAGGTCTATAACATTTTTTTTGTATTATTATCTTAACCATTTATTTATTCCAATTATTTTTCCCGGCTGGGGGCCCTAGGTTTGAGGAGTCGTGCAATAAACATCGCAAAACCTCTACCAGAACCTTACAGGATTTTTTCCAAACCTCAATTTGGGGATGATCATTTGACGTCCTCGGGTACGAGGGTTCCCCCGATTGAGGTTTCCCCAACCGGAGCTATCTTGCACCAAATGACAACAGATGTAGATTCTCGACATGCGAATATATGAGTAGAACTTCCGCTAACTTTTCATTCTAGCTTCACTTAGAAAAGGGAGAAGTTTGCCTCCAGAACGTCATACTTTTAAACCTTACGCCAGTGTCGAAATAACTGTTTGTTATGGAATCTCTTGGGTGAAATTTCATGTACGTCTCGTTTTTTCTTCAGTAATGTTGGAAAATGAGAGAAGAGGAGTGATAATAATTATGCAAAAATACATTAATATTAACGTGAAGAGAGATATTTATTGATTAGAGTTTTGGTAGGTCAGCAGTCATCGAAATTGGGTCCAAACCGACGATGACTTCTGACGATGGTGGATGCTTGATTTTCTCACCGAACAATTTGTAAAATGTCTCCTGCTCAACAACCGCGCTTCAGTAAAATCGTTTTAAAATGTTATCCGCAGTTTATGGATATTATTTGAATAAATACAACTTTGAATTTGCAGTAAGTTTTAATACATCATTAAGCACTTTCGACCCATCACGGGCGGATCGTCATCAGAATGTAACAAGACTTTATGAAGTTATAAAGGGAAAACAATTTTAGAAAATGTGGTAGTAAAACTTACCGTAAATTCAACGTTGTATTTGAACAAATAATATTCGTTTTTTTCTGCTTGTCATAGAGTTAGTTACATGAGGTTTGTTTTTTAAGTGGCTGTCGCCGGAAACGAAAGGCAACTTTTTATCGCATTAACTAATTTTTACATACAACTTATGCAAAAATATTGATTTCCCATTATTTTTACCATTACTTTGTTACTTTAAATTTTTGAAGAAGTATAGCCACAGTAAACTTTCTTAATAAAACCGATCTATTTAATGACAATTTCCATTCAACGAAGCTATTTTTTTTTAAATCTTGGTAAAATATTCGTAGAATTGTGCATGTTCGGATTAACGTCTGTTTTTGTTGAATGACATGTTTTCTCCGTGACTGGAAATTTGATAACGGGAAAGATTGCCGTATAGTGTTAGACTTTTGAGGACTAGGGGGCACCCTGTACGTATGTAGCTAATCATCATTTACGATTTTCCTTGCTTCTTTCGTATATTTTTTATGGTGATAAACATCGTTCAAATGGTGGATTTCGACCAAAATTTACATTTTGATTTTTGATTTTTCAATTTTTCACTGTCCACGTCCTTAGCTCTCAGAAGCTGTTGTTCTTTTCTTGATATGTTGATTTGACATGTTATTTTCTTTTCTTGATATGTTGATTTGACATGTTATTTTCTTTTCTTGATATGTTGATTTGATATGTTATTTTCTTTTCTTGATATGTTGATTTGGTGTTATATTTTATTTTATTGATATGTTGATTTGATGTTATTTTCTTTCCTTGGCATGTTGATTTGATATATTATTTCTTTTCTTGATACGTTGATTTTGTGTTTTATTTTATTTTATTGATATGTTGATTTGATATGTCATTTCATTTTCTTTATATGTTGACTTGAAATGTCATTTTCCTTTTTTGGTATGTTAAAGTTGAGATATGACAGTTTTTGAAATAGACAAGAAACCGGAAATGACGTTGGGGTGGAAATTTTAATTCAATTTCTAAAGAATTGTCATTTTCATAATTTGCATTGCGCCGGACATGATGACTGGAAAGTTCTTAATAAAATCATGTGAAATTTCTCAAAATAATTTCTCATATTACTATGCGTACAATAGTCTAGCAGTTCAGAAAATTATTTCATAGAGATCCAACTATGTTCCTGCTTCTTTGGTAGTGTTCTTTTTTTTTCAAATTCTGGGGTGGCGGGTCGATTTGCATACATTGGCATAGCTTAACAATGATTTCAGGGTTTTCGAATTATCCTATTCTGGGTATACATATTAATCGTATATATACAATGTAATCAAAAATAGTTATCTATAATTAGTATTGTTTTAGTTGTGATGTTTGCCGTATCTGTTAATTTCGGGCTAAAATTTTCAGCGTTTTTCCTTATAGAAATAAAATACAGGGTACCAGGGATGTAAGTTTTTCCTTATATTTCTCAAAATAAATAGATATATTTTTTTTACATTTTATCAATAAATATGTCTTAGCTACATTACAAACCATTAGAAAATGCAATATATTAAGAAATATAACCTGTTTTTTTTTAAAAAATGCCCTCCGAACAAGGTCGATTACCTTAAACTAAGCAATTTTAACAAAGGTATTTTAAATTAAGAAGCATAAAAATCCAAGATCTAATTTCACATTAATAATATCATATATTTACATTAATCACATTACGTTAAATTAAATACATTAATGTACTTAATGTATTTAAATTAAGTACATTAACTTAATTAATTTTTATTGTTTGCATTACATTGATTACATTAAGGTTATATGCAAATGAATTAGTCAAATATTATTTTCTGTAATTAGTTCCTTCGAACCCATTCTATTCAATTAATGATGAATTACTCTTCTGATGAACGTAAGTACGAAAAACAACCATGCATTGTACATCTCAGTAGCTTTAAAATTTTACAAATGGTATGGTAAACAGGAGCCTCTGATCGGATCTTGCCGGAATACGTGCATGTTATGCCCTTCTTTCAGCTCAGAAATTTATGAGTAACATATATGTCTTATTTTGAGCTAAGAAATTATACATGCAACTAAAATTAATTTACAATTTTAATCCCCTCACAATTGAAATAAAAATTCGTGTCATTGTTTTCAAAGCACATTTTTCTTTAAAGCCGTATCTCTCAGGATTATTTTAAGATACCTCATACATTTCAAATGTACGCCCCTGTCATGAGAAACATGTGGGCTCCCGCAATAGGAAAACATATGTTCGTTTAACAGGCTCCTTGGTTTTTTGAAAACTTATTAAGTTCAATTTCTGAAAGTGGCACCATGCCAAATTGTTCCTATTATTGCATGTTGTTCATATATTATATAATTATAATCTTACTTTTTGTGTTTGGCAAAGTTATTTGTAACTGCGTTTCGAATTCTAAAATAATAATTAGGCCTCCACTTACCATCGAGTGCACACATAATTCTCGGAGGATCAGCCAGAAAGGCGTAATAAATTTCTCTTACGCTATATTTGAATTAATTCATTTTTGGCAGATATTAATGGACTAAATTAATATTTATAGCTTTATGAATATTACTTTAATTGGATGGCAGTACTACATTTCTCCAATACTTATTTCTGCAAACGTAAAAACAGTTAATTTATTCTAACTGAATTTAAGTGGAATATCTTGTTTTTTATGTTTTTATTTCTCGTGTATTGCATTAATTACAAAACAAACTAAGGAGAACTAAATACCTTGGAGTGCATTATGCATGCATCGTTTCAATTCCCTCGTAAGAGCAAGTAGAAGATATCCAGAAAAGTAAAGAATTCCTTTTACATTTTTAAAATTAATATATTTATAAAATCCCTTTACAAATTGCTCGAAAATTAATGCTTTAATTTGCATGGAATTTCATTAGAAGATTAAAATTACTTGATATTATAGTTAATGAAATAAAGTGCTATTATGGGAATTGATTTGCTTCATTTAATTTAAGTAAGTTGTTTAATTAGGCAAGATACTTTATTTAATTGTTAATGGGTTTTATGGTAATTCGTTTACAGATAATGGCTTTCAAACAGGAATTAACCGAAAAGTTGGTGCAATTTGAAATATATTCTTATTTATTTTGCAATAAATAGATGGGAGAATATTAATTGGAAAATTAGAAAATAATCATAATTTGGCTTTTGTACTCTATTTTCAACTTTTTTATTATGCATGAGAATTATAAAGATTATAATAATCCTTAGGTAAAATACGATACCCAGGCGAAATCTCGGAAATGAAGATATTCATTTCTGAAAGAAATTCTAAAATTTTGTTCGAAATTTGTTGTCTCTTCTTAGTTTAGCTTATTGTTTTTTAATTAGTTTGAACGCTTTACAAAATTCTTCAATGTAGAATGGCCCGCATACGGGGCCGAGACACGGACTTTAAAGATACGGACTTTAAAGATACGGACTTTAAAGACACAGAATTAAAGATAAAGAATTGCTGAGAATATGGCAGAGGAAAATACTTCGGAAAATATTCGGTACAGTTAAGGAAAATGGCGGATGGAGAATCAAGGAAAACAGGAAAATATATCACTTATATGGGGACCATGATCTTGTCACAGAAATAAAGAAACGAAGATGGTACATGCATGTAGAAAGATTGAGAAAAACTAACATGGCAAAGAATTTTATGACAACCAATCCAGTAGGAAGAAGTAAAGTGGAACGTCCTAGAAAAATGTGGTTTTATGGAGTGAAGGAAAATCTGAGAATGGGAGTAAGGGAAGATCTGAGAATGGGATTAGGGGAAGATCTGAGAATGGGTGTAAGGGAAGATCTGAGAGTGGGAGTAAATAAAGATCTGAGAATGGGAGTAGGGTAAAATCTGAGAACGGGAGTAAGGGAAGATCTTAGAATGGGAGTAAGTTAAGATCTTAGAATGGGAGTAAAGGAAGATCTGAGAATGTGAATAAGGACATAGAAAAGAATAGCCTTGGATAGAGGAGAACGCGCGGGGATCCTTAAGAAGACCTAGGTTCTTAATAGACTGTAGCTCCGATAAAAAGAAGAAAATACTTTTTTATTTTCTTCTTTTTTTCCCATGCCTAATTTGGTTGTTGAAAAAAGTTATTAGTAATCTGGTTATTTTATAGGCATTTGAATATATTTTTACTGCACACAGTTATCGCAAATATCACAAACAAATATGAATATATTTATCTTAAATTCAGAATCTTGAAATATTTTATGACGTTATGGAACACGATTTCATGTTGAAATATTATTTATAATATAATTTTGTATATGATCAAATATAAAGTATTATTGGATGATCGAATATTAGGTTATGGAATTAATAAATAGTATTTATTATCAAATGATGAAATGTAAATTACTGGTAAGTATCCAATAAAAATTATTTATTGAACGATCGAACATTAATTATCATCAATTGAAAAGGTCTGAATTATTGATGTCAATATATCTTATTTTTTCCAATGAAAAGATTTCAATTATTACCTTTGCATAAATATGAATTTATATCAAATTATTAAATATTATTAAATGTTTAGTATTATTGGCTATGGTTATTAATACTATTATTATTATAACGACGGCCTATTTGAGATAAATATATAAACTTGCGTGTTTGACTAAATTTCCAGATACACAATTTTGGATTACAAACATATATTAATGAATATTATTCACATCAACATCTACACCGCATCTTGAAGTATAATCTAATTTTTTCCTCAATTCAAGTGTTAAATTAGTCTTACGTATTTACCTTTACCTTTAGGTTAATTAGGCTTTATTGCAAACGTAAAATTTTTGCCATAGTTGTCAAAATATTGATACGTTTTTTTTCTCCAGGAAAGTTCTCACGTGTCTTTGATGTCTGGTCACTTACACAGTTCATTGAATCTTGAAATCGATTCATCAGACAACGGAATTACATTACGCTGTGAAATCAATAATACAGCAACAGCTGAGCCACTTAGTGCAAGTATCAGATTAAACGTACTATGTAAGTACAGCATTTAATCTAAAATTGACTTATTATTTAAAGTTAAACAATGTCATTTCTTAGTACAGAATTTCACCAAATTAGTAAAGTGGAAAAAATCATAAAAACGGCTAAATATTTCGCTAAATGTTATTAATTTATATTTATTTAAAGTTTCATATAAAATATTTTATCATAAAATTTGCACCATATTTCAACATAAATATTTTAGAGTACACAACTATATATATTCTAAAAAAAATAAAGGTTATTTAACAAAAAGACAAAGGTGCAAGGGGAAAAGGCAAGAAAGAAAATATTTCCGGAATAGAATTAAAGGGAAGTGAAACGACATATAAATAAACAAAAATATATATATCAGAAATGTCGATAAATATGAAAAAGATAAGTACTTTCTTTGGTTTATGAGTTCATGAAAAACTATGTTCTTTCATCAAGCTAATTTGAATGATTTTCAATTAAACAATTGTAGAAGGTCATGGATCGTGTCAACCAGAAGCAAAAGGTATTTTTGTTTCTGTATGAGCGTTTCACCATCTAACCACGCCATAATATCGGAATAAACTATTACTAGGGCCTGAAACGTTGGATAAAATATTTCTTAATTTTAATCTGAGTTGTGTTCGACTTGTACAAATGAGAACGTATCTTTAATTTGAAAGTAAGTTTTCATGCCATTTTCTAAGGAACATATCTGCCGTATAAAAAAAACCCGTGTATATACAAATTCTGCCCACCAATTTTTTTTAATTTTATTTGTAAATGCCACCCAATATATTAATATTTAAAATTTTTTGGAACAATATCGAATTATTTTAATAAAGAAACAGTAGAAAATCCGTAATTTATTTTCTATTCCCATTTCAGTTCCACCAAAAAATGTATCTAAAACAGTCAGCCCTGCTGAACCGAAGGAGGGAGATGAGGTACGGTAAAATTTTTCCTTTTTTAAAAAAAAATTTCACAACATGCAGTTGAAACTCAAATTTTCATTCTCATTGCAATCTTCGCCTGCCTAATATCAGCTTTCGATTCTATATATATTAATGCTTCTGAATGAAATTCTATATCAAAATCAAATATATATATATCAAAAAAGTAAGGCATAATTGATATTTTAGTAATTAGCCATATTCGTAATATAAATTGAATAGGATTCTCACGTAAATAATTTTCGTTTAATGCAGTTTTCACAAGTTATCTGTTTCTCACGCTACGTCCCTTATTTTTCCCGTCTGTCTGGACCCTCCGCAATTGAATTTCATGGTATTTCATCATCCCAAGGCAAGAACATCATGCGTCGCAGTTACTCAGCGTTTTAAACCAATCACCGGTTGCCAACCACCTCATAGCTTTTTAAAACACTTATATCTTCACATGCATTTCAACCTGTTTCTGTTACTAGGTCCGGCTGCGATCCTCAGCAAGAACAGATGTGCGTATACGTTGCTGTCCTTTCCTTCTCTTTTTCACTTTTTCTCTTATTTTTGTTCTTTATTTGTCTTTTGGCCTAGGTTATTGTTCTGATTATGGCCCCTAGTTTGGCCTTATCTCGATGGCTGAATTTAACTAGTTTAATCCTCTTTTTCTACCTCCTGTTCCTGCTGCTTTCTCTCCCAACGCTCTCTCTCTCTCTCTCTCTTTTGCAATGGCGGTATGTCTGCTTTCAAACAACGCATCGGAGTACTCGACAGTGTACAGTTCGTTTACGAAAAGTAGTCCGATGGTACCGTTAGAATTAACGGGAGCTGATGTCATAAACTGCTTAGTCGACTGCAGCAGAGGGAAAGACGTCATTTCAAAACTGGTTTATACAGAACGTTTGTGCCAAAAACCAGTTCTGAAATGACGTCCTCCCCTCTGCTGTAATCGGCTAGGCCGTTTGTGACGTCAGCTCCCGTTATTTCTAACGGTACCATCGGACTACTTTTCGTGAACGAACTACACATACACCGCATCGGATTTCGTGGGCTATCAATATCTGCCGTTGCCGTTCCACATTCTTCTTTGCTGTGTGGAGCCCCACTGCTTCGACTGTTGTCCTTCTCTTGTCGTGCGGTGCTTTCTGTCCCATCGTCCACTCATTTTGTGTCACTGTGTTTCTTGGTGCCTTGCGTGTTAGGCTTTCTGTTGTTGTGATCATATTCTAGTCATTTTGTAGCTGCTACCCTTCTTCATCAAATCTCGCAGGCTTCGTCCTACGTACTCTGATTCATGGCATTTCGTATTGTTTCAAATTCATCATCATACTTCATAGCTCGGAGGGCAGAGCCAATGCTACTTCATTATGATCCTGCACTATACCTGCTTCTTAAAATACAGGCTGAAGAAACGGTCAACTTTTCCAATCACCAGTGCATACAAACAATAAGATCATTATTACTGGACTCCTAGGACGTAGACACAATTCTGTCCTGCTGCTTGACGCGTTTCAATTTTACCACAACTTATTAACTTCTACGTAAACCTAACTATATATCGTGTCAATAAAGATATCATTTGTTAATCCTATTCCTTAGCAGCCTTCGGAGTGATTTACTCTGGATCTGGTTATCACCATATTTTTTAGTTAACGGAGCCTAAGCCAACAGATCAAGTTCTAATGGGGTATCTTAGCAGGTACCCTTACAAACAGACCGTTAGAATGTAATATAACCATTATTATGTAACAGGTAGCGTACCCCAAGTAGAGATAAGCCCAACATGTGTAAGAAGCCGAACACGAACATGTATTTGCAAATAATAAATAAAATATGCCAAACTGCGAAATATGAAATGTATTAAATTAAAGTATATAGAAAATACATAAGAAGGTTAGACTGGTAAAATAATAAAAATAGAACACCCACGGAAGCTTTTTCATTCACGTTAACAACGACCCTTTATTGGGAGTAATAATTGCAACGGTCCTTCATTGGGAGTAATAATTGCAACGGTCCTTCATTGGGAGTAATAATTGAAACACTCCTGATTAAAGACTATTGTTGACATCCCCAAAAACTGGAATGCAGTGGCACACGAGTTCAACTTAGAAGGTGTAATGAGTCCATCCATTACCAAGAAGGTAACACATCAAATGTGAAACACAAAGATTACAAAGGTCACTTTGAGTGCGAAAAAGATCTAACAGGATATCTGGTGGGTATTGTCTATCTCTTCGGACAACGCCAAAAGCAGACATGCTTGTTCCATTTAGGGCATACGAATATGAGCCTATGTAAAATAAAAGGGGTGTGAGTAAGTGGTATACAATCATCCCCCAAGTTACGTAAGTAATGCGTTGCGTATACCTTTACGTAAGTCGAATTTTACGTAAATCGAATTTGTCAATTGCTTATGTGTAATTTTCTAAGAAACTACAATATTTATTATTACCATTATTATATACATATTATTTATTTTACGATCGTATTCACTATCAAACTAGATTAATTTATATTTCGAGCTATTTTTTTTTATATAATTTTCTCGTCTTCATACATACATACGCAATCATTTTCAGCTTTTCTTCTAATGTAATTCCAGACCTTTATCTTTTTAGATTTATTACCAGCGAATTCGATTTTGCGTTTCGAATCCATTTAAAGGGTATGTAAATAAACAACGAACGCTAACGGTAATAAACAACGAACCGTAGAATGAGTGGACTACAACTACAATAATGCAATATTACATACTAGATTCGGCAATCACAAATATTGATTTAGTATAAGTAGTACGGTTGCGGGAAAGGATGAATTGTTTATGGAGTACTTGTTTTTATTGGTAGGTTTCCCTTTGAATATTCCTGCTTTTGGACCCTTGCCCAAGGCTCATTGTCTGTTACTCTTCGTCGCATTTGTAGTGACTATTAGTATTTATGTGCTATTAATTGTAATTTTTGAGATTTATTACGTAACTGCGAATTTATATGTAAATAGTGCATTACGTAAGTCGAGGGGGGGGGGGTTTACTGCAGTTAAATTGTGAAATATGTATGTCTTGATTGATTGTTTGGCTTTTTTATGGCGCAAGAGCATCTGGGCTATACTGCGCCAAATGTATGTCTTGACAAGCGACAACGTGCCATAATAAGGCAGGTGTCATGGCCATTAGACAAACAGGGGTTGGACAAAAATATAGAAATGTCTTGCAAAAATATATAATCTTAACTAATATTGCGTAGGACCAATTGTGGCATTTAGAACTGCTTGCAGTCTTCTTAGAATGGATAATAGAGGTCCTGTATTGTTTTCAGGGAAATGTCGCAGCATTCTTCCTGCAACAAATATTGGCAATTTCTCTTAATGGTGATAGAGGTCGATAGCACGTTCAAACATTTGTTTCCGGCATTGACCGTAAGGACTAAATAATATTGTCATTGGATGATTCTGGGGGGTCATGGAAGATGTGAAACTTCATCTCGGAGCTCAAAAATGAGAGAATGGATGTGGTAATAGGGGCTTTGTAGTCTTAATAAGCAACATCACCAACAGGAAACGAACTTTGCACCATGGGATGGACCTGATCAATCAAAATTGTTACGTAGCCATTGGCAGCGGTATTATCTTGCAGAATTTATGGTAGGTCCGGCAGAATACCATGATATGGCTGCCCATATCATGACGGAACTCCGTCATGTTTCATTTTTGGTAGCAAACAATTTGAATCGTAAAGCTAGGAATGGCGTTCTCCCGACGTAAATTCGGACATAATTCAGAAACAGTGTGACACTAGATTCATCTGACGAATTGGTGTCTGAATTGGACTCATTGGTCCGTATTCATATTCCATATTTTATGATTATGAAACCACTATCACCTCTTAGTAGCATTTTGATCACTGATGCATGGTTTTGAAATGGCAGGTCGTCCATAATTATCTTTCTTGAACAGTTCCTTTCATACTGTTTTGATGCTGATAGTATTTGTGAACTTGGTATTCAGCTGAGTATTTACTTTTCATCTGCAGACTTCTGATTTCTCATCACAACATTAAACAACGTTCGTCTGTATCTGTCATTCATAGCATATTTCCGTCCGTCCACGCTGGTGCATGTCAGATGCGGTTTTACCAGTCTTGTTGTGCACAGTCACCATCTTGGATACTTTACCACGTAGAACACAGAAATTTTTCACTACCTTGGTTACAGAAGCACCCATCATACCAACCCAAAAAATTCGGCTCGTTGGTAGTTGGTATTCCGTCAGCTCTGACATAATTCACTCACAATTGCACGGAATACTGTCTTAACGACAAATGATGTTTGTAACGTGTAGGCTACTTTATATCGGTAGTTGTATTATGACAAACAGACAGCACCACCTATAAACTCCGTTACAGCACAAATGCAAATTAAGGCACGAATTTTTAAGGTGTTTCCATATCGTTGTCCAACCTCTATATATGTGTGTGTCCACACATTTTATCCAAAATACATTACTGTGCGCAATGCTTCGTATTTTATTTAAAATAGAGAATATATTAAACTACAGGACATAAAATGCGAAAGTCAATATTGTGGGAGGCAATTTACAGCATTATACATTATAATTTTTACTGTTTTGGTAATGAGAATGTTTTAATGAAAATTATTTTAATCTTTAATTAGCTTGGCTATTACACATTACACATACATTTTAAAATTAACATGTAAACTTGGTAAATGAAAGTTTAATAATTCTAAACGCTGGTATTAATAATATAATACTTTAACCTTTTTAATGGCCTTTTAGAAATACTACGCTTTGTGAGAAAAAAAATTTATTAAATGCACGGCCAAATTCAATATCTGAATAATTTGCATTTTGTTGTCAATTTTTTAGAAGTTTCACTAAAAGTTGAACAGACTACTTACGTGTATTACAATTTCTTTCATTAATTAAATTCAGACGAATTCGTTCCATTGTATGTAATTAAAGTCAAACGACAAGCATACATTCCACCGTAATTAGTTTGATTTATTAAAGCGTATCTCAACC
>QLNU02014802.1:94967675-94989547 GCA_006491805.2 Dysdera silvatica
GGCCCCGGTTTGGGTCGGAGCTTTGGACACGGGACCCTTTAGTCCACCCGCTAAGAGGG
The DNA here is from genome assembly GCA_006491805.2 of Dysdera silvatica. Classification (NCBI taxonomy): domain Eukaryota; kingdom Metazoa; phylum Arthropoda; class Arachnida; order Araneae; family Dysderidae; genus Dysdera; species Dysdera silvatica. Next base: position 94,967,735 of record QLNU02014802.1, read on the forward strand.
TATTGTGTAAGGAATGTACTGAGAACATTGAAGGCCGGATTCTTTGTAGCAGGGTTTGAAAGACTGGTATACTTTTGGGGCAAATGCTAAATATCGCAGGGAATTACGTTGAAAGGAAGAGGAGAATTACTAGCTTGAAATGTACACTTTTCATGCATCAATAAATTACTAAAAAAATATACACTAGGGGAACATGTATTTTGAACTCTCCTCGTATTTCTCTGCTTTTTGATAAAACATGCTAGGAATCAATTGTATAATATCAAACATCGTGAGGCCAACAGAATACAAAATACACACGCAACGTATTTTACCTTGAATATATTTCTAAACGTTCACTCATGCATGCATATATGCACGAGCTCGTTTCCTGATATTTTATTTTAAACTCAAGCTGTATTTGGTGCTCAAGGAGAGAGAGAAACTGGGCCTGAAGAACGGTCTCCTTAGGAAAAATGTTCCAGACGTCAAAGCGATATTAGAACATTTATAATAACTTATTCATAAAAATAATAAATTATATATTTATAAAGTTCTTTTCAATAATGCCGGACAAAAGTTGGTACCTATTCCAATCTTTTTCAATTTATTTAGTTTCGTTATTATTTCTCCAGCAATCTGATTTGAAAGCAGTCAGAATAGCATTTCGTTATTCTCTCCATAGCATATAGCATATGTATTCTCTCCTGCTCGTGCCTTTTAGAAGGACACACGTTTCGGAGGTATATACTGTATTTAGCGTTGTATACTTTCAGTACCGTATCTCACACTTGGCCATAATAGGCTATAGACTAGGGCGGCAAAATTTGTGAGGCCGTATTCAACAATCAAACTTTTTTATTATAATCAAATATTTTGCAGAGAAGAAAGCTTGACACCATGATTTCAATGTAAATGACAGTGTTTGATAGGATACTTTTTTTTTTGCTAAAATTAAAATCTATTTCAATAAAATTGAATTTGATTTATTATATACCAAAAAGAAATAATACTTCAACATATGTTAACATTGCTTAATGTTTACGTTTCAATTTATGAGTTTGTTTTTCAACATTTTTAATGACAGTACAACAGTTCTCGGAGTATATTGAATTGAACAGTTTTTATGTTCCTATCACTGGTTGAACGGCGGCGAACAGGTAGGATAAGGTGGTCAAAAAAAAAACCCAGCCTAGAGAAGGCAAAATGGTAAATCCGTTCATGTATACTCCTGGTCATTAATTATTAGTAAAGTTAGTCAGTGGTCTTGTTCTAACTATTCCTGCTATATAACTATTTCTCATATTTTTCATAGGTGCTTATCAGGCCATACGTTACGTTTAAATACAAAAAGATTACGCTTCGTATTTATATCAATTTTCAATGTAATCATCATTTAATTAATATTCCAAGTACTAAACTCAGGGAACGTAACTTACTTTAGCTTATGAACTTATTTACCATTATACATGTCATACAAGTATTAATTCCATGCATTATATTTTAGATTTAATTTTAAATATCATTTAATTATTGTTTTACACAAGCTGTGTTTTGGACACTTCTTTCAGTGTGTCAATGTATATATTTTGCTCCACAAGTATTATTCTTTCAAAAAGTTATCCCACATGTTTCATCACTTATATATTTTGCAATCACGTTTTATATCTGTCTTTATTTTTGGCAAATGTAACTTTGTACTTTTCTAAATACCTTAAAGTTTTTGTTTTATATTTTAATTATTACGGCGTGTTTGTTATCTATTATTCTTTCAAACATTTTTTAACATTATCTTATAAGCTTCCACATTAACATTATCTTCTAGCTTCACCTTCTAACATTATCTTATAGCTTCCATTAACATTATCTTATAAGCTTCCCACATTAACATTATCTTAAAGCTTCCACATTAACATTATCTTATAAGCTTCCACATTAACATTATCTTATAAGCTTCCATTAACGTATCTTATAAACTTCCACATTAACATTATCTTATAAGCTTCCATTAACATTATCTTATAAGCTTCCATTAACATTATCATTAACATTATCTATAAGCTTTCCACACACATTTTCATTTTCCACACATTATCTTATAAGCTTCCACATTAACATTATCTTATAAACTTCACATTAACGTGTCTTATAAGCTTCCACATTAACATTATCTTATAAGCTACATTAACATTATCTTATAAGTTCCATTAACATTATCTTATAAGCTTCCCACATTAACGGTATCTTATAAGCTTCCACATTAACATTATCTTATAAAACTATCTTATAAGCTTTTATTCTATATAATTTATTCTATATAAGCTTTATTGAATTTCATTGTCTTATATTTTTAGATAAAATTCTCCGATGTAATCATCAATTCCAATATTTATTAATTTAATAACCTTCCTTTGTAATCCTTCTAATATTTTAAAGTTGATCCTCTTCTCAAATTTCCCCATATAATATGACAATGCAAATTTAGCTGTATATTGTTGAATAATATATTTATTATTACCTATAATAGATATAAAATGTAATTCTTTGCATCATACCAATTTCTTTGCTAATTGTATTGGGTTAGATTGATGTGGTTATTCTAGTTTAGTTTGTTCCATAAATGTTGAAATAAGAAATTTAAGTTATAAGCAATTCCAATAATTTCTCCAGTTATTTTAAAATTTAGACTATTTTTAACCTGCTCTATATTTTGCTTTCTGTTAATATGAATCTCTGGTTTCGTTTTATTTGCGTTTACTTTTTCCTAGCTAGGCATGAGTTATTTCTTTCATATTTCTATATCCTTATTTATTGTTATCTAATATTGTTATCACTAAAACGTTTGATGTTTCTTTGTACACGTATATTAAATATGCTATTTACATAAAATAAATATAGAAGCCGTACCAGTTTGGACCCACTGGGACACAATAATTATTGTTAAGTTCATAAATTTTCAACTTTTTATAAAAAATATTTGCTTTCTGTTAGTTAAGTAATACCCTATAATATTATTTAGTTTTTACCACAATCCGGTGAATAATATTGGCGCCTATATTATTTTTTGTTTAAATTATTACCGACTGTCAAATCCAGATTAGCCATATCATACAAGGCCTTCTATCCTTATTATGGTTGCCCTTGTTATTTTCGTGCTTGTTTGCTGTACCATTCTAATGTGTTGTTTATACTACCGAATCTCCTTTCAGACATACCCCTCCACAGCCTATACCTTTTTTCAATGATCTTCTGAATGACGCTTGCTAAGTGTGTTCGTTTACCATTATATGGTGACATGACTAAAATAGTATATAATGAAGGGATGGAATGTTTGATCATTTCAGGTTCAAATTGAATGCTGGACATCAAGCAGTAACCCGGTATCGAGGATCACGTGGTGGCGACAGGGTGAGAAACTGCAAGGTATTCAGGTTCGGACCTTGGATTCTTACCACGGTGGGTTAGCAACAGGAAGTACCCTGAACATGCTATCCGTTTCGCCTGCAGATGATGGTACATTAATTAAATGTGAAGGACAAAATACCGCGTTCAAGGAAATTGTCGAAGAAGAAGTGCGGGTTCGTGTGCGATGTAAGTGTCATCAATAATATCATTTTATATCCATGAAAATAGAAGAGCTTTATTAATTATATTCCATGGACACAATTACATCAATCCAAATCATGGCAGTCTTAAAAGATATCCTTCATTCGGCCTATTTATAATTGGTTAATCATTGGTCCTTTTTTCTTAATTGTAGGGCCCTGCGGTTTCGAAGTGGTAATGTAGCTTTCAGGGCTGAACATACGCTAGGCGTGTGTTCAGCCCTGCTTCGACTTCCAACCGTGCTAACATATAACGCTTACTGACCTACTACTTATTATAGTCAGGGGCTAGGTTCCTAAGACCCTTAAAAGTTAAGATTCCTCGGATAACTGTGGGTTCCAGCGTATCGCGACCCTTGTTTTTCTTTGCTTGAAACTCAAACAAAAACTCCTAATTGCAGTTTTGCAAATGTGTTTTTGATTAATCCCATATGGTAACCACCGCAAGCTGATTGTAACTGGAAAGTTGAACTGAAACGTTATGGGAAATATCTGATTCTGTTTCGTTAGAGTAATGAAAACGATAGAGAGAGAGGCACTGTTCATTTTCCACTGTAAATAATTTCAAATTATTGTTAAAAATTAAGTTTGAATTACAGTTTTTCACATGTCTGGCACCACACTAAGCAGTATTTATTACCTTTTAATATAGCCATGATCATACTTTTAATAATCAAATACGGCGCATTACAAAATATCCTGTTTATATGGAATATTCATATTTATAATAAAATACATGATATATCAACTTACGTTTATTAAATTTAAACTAATAGAGATAAGCACATCGATAGTAGTTTAAGTAAGATCATGTGTCCTCTCTGAATATAGTCAATGAACATCATTCACGAATGAAAACCAATTATAATTAAATAGAATTAATTATTAATCAGACTAATTATACGGAATACAAGTGCAAAATAAATTAACTAACCAAAATGAAATTCACTTTAAACTTCTATTTGAATAATGAAGTTAATTTCAAATAATTTGCCCCCCCCCTTATTTTCTTGTGCGGGTTCTGCCTGAAGAACACCTATTCTGTGTATATTTAATGATGGTAATTATAAAGTGAAAGATTTTCTTATGTAGCTGGGCAATACAATTACTGAACTGACTCCACGAATCTACAATAGATGGGAAGAGTCGTGTCGTAATTATAGATGTGTTGTAGTTACATTCCTTTGTTTATAGATGCCCCAAAATTCATTGGATTTGATAAAGTGTTGGAATTAGTGGAAGGTAATTCTGGCAGCTTCAATGGTACCGCAAGAGCTCAACCGCCATCCACCCGCTACCATTGGTTAAAAAACGGAATACACGTAGCAAAGAAAGAGGATAATTTGAAACATCTTCCTAGAGTAACTTCTGAGGGACCATCCTTATATTTCAACACTGTCTCGAAACTGGATGCTGGAAAATACACTTGCATTGCCGAAAATGCAGTTGGGGCAGCAAATGCAACAATGATTCTAAATGTTCTTTGTGAGTATATATATTTAATATATCGCTCTTCTCCCTCTCTATCTCCTTTACCCTCTCTATCTCTCTCTCTCTCTCTCTCTCTTCAATTACCTGATACATTCATTTCAAATATGGTGCATGAGTAAGCATATATAAACTTCTGTTTCATGATTGAAGATACGAAATCGCTGAAGAAAATCAAACTGGTTAATAAAAATAGAATATGATTGGGAGAACTAAAGAAATGTCAAATACATTGTCAAGTAGATTGAAACGCTCTGAATCCATCACTTGTATTAAAAATATTTTCAAAAGTTTAAACTAGTGGTTCCCAATCTAGGGGTCGCCGCCACTATTTTTGGTTGCATTGCTTTTATAAAGAATTTCACACCAAACCTTTCCAACTCTTTTATATTTCAACACGGCTACATACATTGCAATATTCTGCTAACGGTTGTATACTTTGTAATATACATTAATATATGTAATTAATATAATATACATAGTTAACATAATATAATTTTATATTTAATGTGTTTTCTTTACTCTGTTAAAAATGCTTTTGTTATGCAAATGTGTGGCGGACAGAAGTGGGATCGCAGATCTTTTGGTTACTATAAAAAGAGGTCGCAGATTACTTGACTACTATAAAAGTGGGTCGCGGCTTGAAAAATGTTGGGAACCATTGCTTTAGTAAATAACGAAACAAACCAGCGAAGGCCTACCGAGAAATTCCTAACTTAATATCAGGCTACTCGCAATAGCATTTGATCCTTCCCGAAGACTAATAGAAATTCAAGTTTATTTAAACTGTTTTCAGAAATTATGTAGTAAATCCCTTAAAAGCTTCGTGTCCCTATCGTCGCTTTTCTCAGGTTCGCTTTACAGAAATGTTTACAAAATTTTCCATGAATTCGAACTTATTCCAATACAGTCACTTCGGTTGTCATCTACGACGCAAACACCTTGGGCAAACACAATATCTTGCCTGACTGACAACAAGCACTTAGGTTTTGGTGCTTCAAACTTTATACTACAGAGGTTAAAAGATGCCCAATAACCGTGTTTATTTATCTTTTAAGTTTAGTGCTTTCAGTCGTATATTGTTGGGAAATAATTATTCAGTTTCTCGCCTTTAAATTTAATTTAATCTAATTTTAAAGTTAAATGCGTTGAGACTCTTAACTCAGCACCAAACTTTTGAACTCGAAGTTTTCTCAGAGGCTGGGGAGAACGCGAACCAATAATGTTCAGTAACAACTGTAAGAATTCCTGCAGCCGAATATAAACAAAACTATTTACTGTTTATAAACGTTAGGAAGTATCGGGAGTTCTTCAAGATTCAATAGTACTTTGTTTATGTAATATATGGACTTTATAGTATATTATACAGACTGTTTTAAGTATTTTACACAGTGCACTAGGTATTATACAAACTATATTATGCATTATATAGACTGCATTAAGTATTATCATGGAGTTGGATGGCAAGTTGTTTTCTTTATATTTATTGTCTATTTAAGCCTAATATATACCTGCTACGTGGATGTGTATTAGGCTTCCGCTATGTGTGCTGATAATGCGACAACGTAAGTACGTGAATTAAAAGGAGAAAAGAAAAGAAAAAAAAAGAATAAGTGCGAAAAAACAAGAGAATGAATTGTCAGACATTGAATTATTTTTCTTTATTTTTATTTTTGTTTCGGTATTGTTGAAGTTGTATTGAATGATTTTACTTTATAAAATGAACAGTAATTCTAGAAACGTTGCAAAATCTATTCATACACGTTGAACCAGTTACAACATTTTACTAGTTATATCAATCTCATGTACAAAAAGTGTTTGCGTCCTCTCTGAAACACTATTACATCATAAAAACCTTTGGGCTAACTTATTAACGGGTATTATTGTTGTTTCTGTAAATTTGCATTTAGTATTATTGCATCAACTGTTGATTTGGAGATCCGAGCCAAATATGAGAAAAGTAATTCTACAAATAAAACAGTTGAAAGATATAAAAGGATTTAAATGCAGATAAGATTTGTATGTAGGTTTTCTTTTTGTATTTAATTGTGCAAGACGGGCCCGGATTAAGTCAGCACATACTAAGGGCAATAAAAAAAGAGGGGAAAACATCACAGTAATTTTCCGTTGTCGGATTACTATGGGAATTTTCAAAAATGAATTCTCTTTTCCATTTCTGGTTTTGTTTCGTTTCTGAAGAAGCAAATTTTCTTGTATGGTTTACTATCGTTTATGTTCTGATTCAATATGTATGAGGGTGCCAAAATTGTTAAAGTGCATAGAGTTTCTAAAGATCCTAATCTGGCCCGGGCACTCAAATTATACTGTGCTATGACGTACAGTGTTCCGAAAAATCCGAAACCCCGAATTACGGGTCTGCAGACAAAAAGCAGCAAGAAATCTGCATATCTGCAGGTATCAAACCTGAGTGTTTCACATGATACCCAAATGCACTACCACCAGGCCACTGCGGGGAAGATCTGCTTGTAACAATAAACACTAACTAACTAAGTTAATGCTCAATATATGCGTCCTTCTGCTCAGAAAGTTGTGTGGGACAGTGTAGTAAGTTCTTCATTTATGGGCTTCATAAACTTTTACCAGTAGGATAACCCGGCAGTGAAATTTTAATATTATAATTTTAAAAGTAAGAGTGATGTACCTAGTAAGACCTATTTCACCAGAAGTTCTTCTTCAGGACTGCTGCAGACTCGTTCGAAAGCTTGGGCAATTCCTTCGCTATTTTACCAGTGTTTAACCTTTCGTATGTCAATTTCTCCCATAGTATGTTGCACTACATTTTAATTATAAGTTTTCATTATTTAGTTTAGTTTCAAATAAACTCCATATTATACACTGCTGTGTTTATATACTGCAGGTGGAGATCAATGCGTTTGCTTTTTGGTGTCGACTTTTCACAAAAAATCAGTCGGGAGTCACCTGCAGATGTCCCGAAATTTAACACATTCAAACCCCCGTAGCTAAACGATGGAAGTAAGGCGCGACAGTGGTAAAGGTAAAGTATAAAACAGCATTAACCCACATTGATACTAAAATTAGGCTTATGCTTTTGTGATATCTGGATCATTCCGGAAAAATATTTTATAAATGGATATGGACAATGGATATATGGATGAAAAGATATTTATGTCGCACAAATATAAAAGACACTTATGAATATAGACAGCCCCAGACGGCAGCTCATTCAACCCAGTCGAATAAGCCTTGAACGCATGAAAAAAAAAATACACATTTGATTTAAACAGAAAAAAAGATTACCAATAATTAGACGATTATAAAACATCTGGTAATTTTGAAACGTTAGAAACTATAGTGAGCGATGTTGGCAAATTACGAACACGGTCGCAACCGCCCAAACATTTATTTATGATTCACTAGATCTGTTGGCTGTATCTGATATAAAGTACATGGAGAAAGGTAGTAGACCTCAATAACTAGAAAATAGCATTATGACCGGACCTTTTTGAGCTATACCTTTCACTTTCCGTCATTAAGATTGAAAAACGATGAAGTAGACACAGTTTACAAGAATGTACTCCACCATTCCATCTTCTGTAAAGAGAATACCTTGCCATGTATGTGGAGATGGTAACTTATTTTCTTAAATGATTGATTTCCATTATTACTCAGTACTTGAGAGAATGACTGAAATAGGTTACCTTCATCTAAACTCGTGAAGTCGAAATCGCGTTTAAAACAAGTTGGGAATGACTGAATGTACTCCGAAAAAGAACCACTCTATTCATCCCTATTTCAAGTGCAATTCCTTAAACGGAAAATCAATTCAACTTCAATTCAAAAGTGAAGAAGATCAAACCAAAAAGCAAGTGAAAGAAAATCGCCTAAGGTCAATATTTGAATTTAGCCAGTTTTAATTAACATTAATTCGCGACCGTCAAATTATCCACCCTCCAAACCCCGACACTCTAATTCGAGACCCACTAATGCACAACTCTCTTATTCTCGAGGAACGCGGTAGATTTTCAATGTTAACAATAGCCATAATTATAACATTTGCGGAAAACCTTTACCTAACCCTTTTTATTACGGACAGACAGACAAATACAGACATACAGGAAAACAGACAGACAGAAAAAACAAAAGCAAGAGAGGGTTCAATATCTATTGAAACCCGCTAATAAATTTTTAGGAATTATTTTAAAATTATCCTGCACTTACACGGACGGGATGAGTTGGGAGCAGCATTGTCCTTATATGAACTATAAGTTTCCGTTGGATATAAGTCTTCAACTAATTGACTAAGGTTTTGCCTTATTGAATTCGTATCAGTTTTTTTAATTAAGCCCTGATTTTATTCGCTATCTGAGATTTGACTCCCGATTTGTACGCCCTTAACTCTATTAGGCTTTCCCAATAATAAAGAAAGCCTTTTTACTATGCACAGCTGAATTATTTCACATTCAAGTCTTTAATTATCTTTGTAAAAGTGACGTAGTGTGACTTTAAAAGTGAGTTTTGCTTAATCGTTCATTATAACCGCCATTGAATAAAGAGTCACAATTCATACATATGTCATGATTATCATCATCATGATATACATATAGAATATGCTTTTTTTTTATTGAAAGGGGCAGGATGAACAGCTGGAGATGGCCAACATTTGAAGTTAAGGCTACGCCACTGCTTTATAATAAAATTATTATTTTGTGTTGTTTATAAAAACCATAGTTTTTTAATGTGTTGTGATATTATAATAACAGGATTATAAATGAAGCCTATAATATGTACTCGAATTTTAATAGGTTACAAAAAAAAAAAAAAATCTAAAATTATTTCGAGATAAAATTGCTTTTTTTTATGCAATTCTGGAATAAATTCCCAATTTTTCTTTTAAATTTGTAATTCTACTTTTAAATTGTATGTGTACAAAGTTCATGTGCTATTTAATTACAAGCAACTAAATAATATTCAGTATGTATCCAACTTGTGTTTATAGAGTTTGAACTTGTAAACTGGTCTCCTGTCAGTTCCATTATCACCGTGTAGATGGCGCCACGCCTCATTCACAGAGCTCGCCTTCTTTGAAATAAAATTCAATAAAGATAAATTAAAATATTTACTATACAGGATAACGACATTATATTTTTAAGATAGGGAAAACCAATTAAATAGCCACTAAATTAATTTTACCAATTTTAAGCTTCTTTTATTAGCAAGGAATTTGTATTCAGATGAGACTGAAAAAAATGATACGTTTCATACTTATCACTTCGTTTTTTTTTTTTAATTCTTAATTTTCCTCGAATTTACAAAGCATTAAACATGTAATTGAAAAAAAATATAAAGGTTGATAAAATTCAGAAATGTAAGGTATTGTGAAAGTCACTTTTTTTCTGTTGTCAAGCTATTACGATCTCTTAGTGTGTTCTGGAAATAAAATAACCCAAAACGCCTGTTCTGTTTAAAACACAAAAGTAAGATGACGGAGATGCGTGGGGGGCGGGGGGGGGCATAATCAAGGCCATAGCTAGGATTTAATTTCGAGGGTGTTCAAATTTTTTCACCACATGTATTGATACAATCACAGCCTGAAATGCCTTAGCCCAATCCCATTAAAAATTTAATTTCGAGGGAGGGGGGGGGGACCCCAAGATCCTCCCTCTGGATAAGGGGATATGCATATTCCTAATATCTTCTCAAAAACTGTAAGTGGATTTTGAAGTTAAATTATAAAAATGGGTGGAGTTCTTCAGTAAGGTGGCAATTTAAAACTCATGGAAGTGGGGGTTCAATTTCTATGGGGAGGGGCTCAAGTTCTTTTAAAGAAGATTTTGTGATGCGGACTATGAGAAAATGATGTGTTTTGATACCCAAGGGGGTCTTGAGCCCTCTGAGCCACTCCCTTTCCTACAGCATTTGAGCCCTTGGAAATTAGATATCATCGACAGCCCTCGGGTTCCTTTAATCGCTAACGCCATCTAGCAGCCAATTCTGTGTACATTTCATGCTATTTTTTTCATTCCCTTTTTCGTTTCGAAAGCTGAACAGTAGATATACTGCGTCCAGTTTTTTAAAAAAAATAGAAAATGAAGATAAGTTTAAGCATTTTAATTGTAGTTTTTCTAAAAATTTGAATGTTTAAAAATAATTCCTTTTTTTTTATTAAAAAATGAATGCGATTATCGCATACCTCTTGTTTTCCCTTTTGAAAAAGAAAACATTAAAAAAATATTGCGACAGGGAGAGATATGAAATACAAAGATAATCTAGGATTGCCTTAAAGCATTCAACACCCCCCAACTCCCGTATTCGATCTTTTTTTGGTATATAGTATTTTTGTCAATAATTTTTATATTCTAAATTTTTGAGTAGGAAAAATATGACAGATGATAAAAATCTCTGGTAATCTGGAGCCTCTGTTTGATCATTTTTTCGTATACTACTTTTTTTCAATAATTCTTGAATTTCAAAATTTTTTAATAAGAAAAATATGACAGATGATTAACACAAGCTCTGCTAATTTGGGGCCTCCGTCTGATCATTTTTTTGGAAGGTACGGCCATTTTATAGAACGTTTAAATTTAAAAAATTTTCACTAAGAAAAATATGATAGATAATAATAAAGCTTGATAATTTGGGGCCTCTATTTGCGTCGGAGCTTTGGACCCGTGCTGAATTGGTACACATTTTAAGGCGGTATTGCGAGAATCTGCTACTAGAGGGCAGCAGTATTCCAGGAAATTTGGAGAAGACTGTAAACGAAAAATTAAAAAATATATAAATTTTCACATTCTCTGAAAATTGTTCTTTTTTGCTAAAACGTAGAACATTAGGCATGTGCAAACCCGGTAAATTGAACATTGCAACACAAAAATGTGAAATTTTCCTTTATTTTGGTTACTTGCACATTTGAATTTAAAGAGCATGTGTTTAAATAATGCCCAAGGGGAGGCTAGAAATAATTCATGTACGTTTTAATTTTGATTATAAGTGTTTTTATTTTTATTTTTTGATTATAAGAGCTTTTACTTCAATTTCTGATTATAAGAGCTTTTACTTCAATTTCTGATTATAAGAGCTTTTACTTCAATTTCTGATTATAAGAGCTTTTACTTCAATTTCTGATTGTAAGAGCTTTTATTTTTAATTTTTGATTATAAACATTTTTATTTATTTAATTTTCACTACATAATTAGTTCTTTTTATGGTGGTTAATTTATTTGTCATAGTGCAGCATATCTTCTACTGTGAGCAGGCATAGAAAAAAACCTACTTTTCTTTGTATTTGTTTAAAATAGGGGGCGGGGAAACTTTCCATGTTGGGAGGTCGCATTAAGTTAGTTATAATCGTAGAAGGCCTCATTCAAGGAACTTCAATTATATATAGAGGCGTAACAATTCAAAAATTATGAGGGATATCAAGCAGGGGTACATTGGGTCGTCTCAAAGGGGGCATCTTTTCGACTTTTGGAGGGCTCAGAGGCCCGACAGCAGCGGTCCAGTCCGCCCCTGGAATCAATGGTATCCCGCACTTGTTTAAGCAATCCCAGGGGCAGCCGAGAACAGTTTAATATATATTGGCTTTAGTGTTTTAATTAAAGATGATATAAAAGATCTTTGAGTCATTTTATCAAAAAATAATATTTAAAAACATTTATCTTTTACGACAACTGCTTAAAATATCTAGGATATAAAATAAATATTCCATGTACACGTAAAACTTTGCAGATATAAAACCAAACACTTATACATCAAATTCATAAATAAATATTATCAAATTAATAAGGGCGCTGTTATTGTTTTTGCACCTGGGAAGACAATAACCCAGAAATGGCTTCCAGTGTTTTGGTCGGAGTTCTAGTCCCGGAGACCCGTTGGTTCGCCCACTATGATGACACTGCCTGTCAGCGATGAAAATCGACATTTCCGTCCTTTCCATTCTTATTCATTATTATTTTGTGAGATGAGGGAGGCTAAAACAGGGTTGCATTTTTTAATAAATGGGGAATTCTACATTCTTTCTTGGTGGTTAATTCCGCCTTCCCCGCTCTTTGTGGAAGATGATATTATTTCCTTTTCAAGAGATGCTTGACATTTCCAGCATTTTCATTCAGGTATTGTTTACCACAATTTGACATTGGAGAAAAGTATATACAATGAAACCCCAAATTTTCATCCCAGCATAATACTTTTTCTCCACGTTGGACGGCTTTTTTTTTCTAAAGTCGCAAACATGAAATGGATTATTAATTGAATAGAATGATATTCCCGTTACTGCACTTTCCCGCATCGTATGTCTTTATTTGACGGGCAATCGGTGTTGCACTCATAGATATGAGCACGGTCACTGTATTCATAAATATGAGCACGACAAACGGTTTTCATCATAAAGAAAAAAAAGAATAAGATAAAAAATAACAGAGAGAAGAACAGACAAAGAATTGAAAAGAAAGTTTAATATATAAATATAAATTTAAAAGAATTCAGGCTAAAAAAAAGGAATATCAAAAAGTAAGAAGAAAAGTACTATATTCGTATATATCTCTAAACGTTTCGAAAAGTAATGACTCCTTCATCAAATCAAATGCGGCTAATATATAAAAGGAGGGAGTGCCTGCATTAAAAGCTCCTAAAATCAGGAATATCCTTATACTACACAACAAGATGTTAAATGGAATCTATTGAGAGCGATTGTATGAGCATGGAAATAAAATTATTATTATTATTTTTTTGTGTGCGTTCTCGCACTTGGCGGATTAGGCTTAAGACGGGCGGTGCCAAGTTCTCAAGTCTACCTTCAGTGTGAAAATAATTTTGTATGTTTCATTCTGGTGCCAGGTTTAAAAATTTTCTGACTGTTCGGCAGGTGTTTAGTAGTGTTGCTTTTTGCATCTGAATATATGTGTTTGGTTCAATTTCAAGTGTCTCCAAGTTCTTTTGGAGTGTGGTTGGTATTATACCTGTTGCTGATAAGACAAGAGGGATAACGTTTACCTTATCCATGTACCACATGTCTTTAATTTCCTACCTTAAGTCTTGGTATTTAGTCATTTTTGTGGTGTATGTGTTCTGAATGTTATTTGTGTTGGGTATTGCTATGTCTGTGATGTGTGTGTATGTGGGTGGTTTTGTCAATTAGGAGTATGTCTGGTCCGTTGTGTGGTGCCGTCTTATCCGTTAGAATAGCGTTATCCCAGTACAATTTGCGTGTTTTGTTCTCTAGTATTGTTTCTGGTTCGTATTTGTAGTAAGGATTCATGTTGGTTATCAGCTTGATTCTGACAGCAAGTTTTTAGTGAAATATTTTTGCCACTTGATCGTAACGGTATTTGTAGTCTGTTTGGGCAATTATCTTACAACCTGATGTTACATGTTGTATTGTTTCAGATGTTAAGTCACTTTGTCTACATTGTTCATTTTCTATATTCTTCTTCAGGATGTAACGCTGGTAGTTTCTTGTTTTTATGACCTGGTCCTGGATAGCCATCGTGAATCCTTTCGTTTACGGTTGTAAGGTTCCATGGGTTAGCAATGCGTTCAAGGCTTTCTTCTGAATGTGGTGCTGTTGAAGATCATTATAGTGTCTGCCATGAAGTGCTTTGCCTGCCTGTTCCTTCAGTTTCTTTTCAATGTGTACGGGTGGTATTTCTTTATCGGTACTGAAACTTAGTGGTGTGTTGAAGGTATTGCATTTACTACTGCCTGGATGAGAGGAGATTTTCTGCTGTTTTCAAAGAAGCACTGCCTCATTTTATGAACTTGCTTCTCATGGAGATCTTTCAGGTCGATTTGTCCTCGTCCATCATCCTCTAGAGGGAATAGTTTTTCTTTGGGTTGTTGACGGATGTAGTTGTCTGTATTTTGTTTGTATGGTTCTCATTACCTGTTGTAGATCCTCTAGTTCTATGTTTGACCATTTGATGATTCCAAAAGGAGTATGTTAGTACTGGGAATGCAAAGAAGTTAATTGCTTGTGTGATGTTCTTGCTATTCAGCTTGATCTTCAATATTGTTTTTAGCCTGTCCTTGTACATTTGTGTGAGCTTTGTTTTGATTAGTTTATGTTCTTGTCTTTGGGCCTGCATTATTCCTAGATATTTATATGTTTCATGTTCTTGCATGGTTTCCATCATTCCTCCGTTATCCAGTACAATCTCATCTAGTTTCATTTGTTTGGCGCCTCCAGGTATTTTACATTTATCCAGACCAAATTCCATCTTTATGTTGTTTGAAAATGCCTCTGTAAGTTGGATCAGTTGGCGGATGGCGGAGTTGAGGGATAGACGGTGCATATAACTTTATATCGTCCGTGTACATGAGGTGTGATACCTTCTGGAGGTTTTTCTTGGCTTTTTTGATCATGTGGCCATAGTTGCTCTTACTTAGCATTCTTGATAGAGGGTTTAGTGCTAGGCAGAACAATTGGGGGCTAAGGGTATCCCCTTGGAATATGCCTCTTCTAATAGGTATTTCATTGGATCATAGCACTTTGTTTTGCTCTCTGAGATGTATTGTAGTTCTCCATCTCTTAATGCTATGCTCCAGAAATCTTACTATGGTGAAGTGTATTTTATATATTTTCAGGATCTCGATTAACCATGAGTAGGGCACCGAGTCGAAGGCTTTCTTGTAATCAGTGTAAGTAGTATTAAGGTTTCGTTTTTTTTCTTGGCTTGTTCTACGATTACAGAGTCAATTATTAGTTGTTCCTTGCATCCCATTGTGTTTCGCTGGCACCCCCTTTGTTCTTCAGTCAGTACGTTGTTTATATGGCAGTGCTGTCCTATTTTCTCGAAGATACATCCAGTAAGGATTTTGTAAAGGGTGTCATGTTATTTGCCTATATTTAGCTGGGTTCTTCGTGTCGCGGTCTTTCGGTAGTAATTGGGTAATGTCTTTAGATAGAAAATCCGGCATCTTGCTAGGGTCTTCCATTATTGATTTCAATTCTGTTGCCAGCTGTGAATGGGTACTTGTAAACTTCTTATACCAATAGTACTGGATTTTGTTCACACCTGCTGCTTTACAATTGTGTGTTTTTCGGATAACTTTTTGAAGTTATTCGGTGGTGATTCCTTCATATTCCATTCCTGTTTTGTACTTTTCTGCTGTTCTTGTTCCTCTATCCATGCAGATTAACATTAAGATAGGTGTACTGCTGAATAAATGTTGTGTGTATTGCTTGCCTATATGTTATTAAATTTGTTTCAAGTTAGATGACTTCATAGTTTGTGCGCATTACGTGCATGTTCATTTCTGTTTACCAAGAAATGCCCTGGCGTGGTTTCCCTGCTTTGGTGGCTGCACCTTACCTGGCGTGTAAAGCACTGTCAGCAACTTGTGTTATAGTTGCTATACTTCATTGGGTTCTGCTATTTCCTCCAGTATTTCCGATGGAAGAGTTTCTGACATTTATCGAACGGACTCCTCTACCTAAAGTCCGAGCACGGTTCTGATTGTTCTGCGGAACCGGTGCAGCGTTTATGTCAATATGTTCGGTGTTCACTCTTTCATGAAGGTAACCTCTATTCGTAGTGTCCTGTTCAGCTGGACTCTATATGGTTATAGCGGGTTACAAGTCCAGTCTCCATTTTTCTTTATTATATTATCATCATCATACATATCCAGCCGAGGTCCATACGGGGTTTACAGTGGGGGTTCTACAGTTCCCGAGAGTGTAAATAGGAGAAAGAAATTTTTTTTGCTTCTTTGTGTATGGCTGAGTATAATGGGTTGTTGACCAGAATCTTAGAAGAGACACGCGGTTCCTGTGGTTGTTAGCATCGGCATGGGTAGAAGCTTCCATTCCTATCCAGTGCTTGACGTCATTCAAAATAAAAGCACCATCTCCCTTTCATATCAATCGCGGCTGTCAGTTATGTCGTTTCCGCGTATCACTACGCTTTTGGGCGTGGCTTGCCAAGAGTTCAGGCAGCGTGGAGGGATGTTTTTTTCTCAATTCAAAATGGCGACATAAACAAACAGTTTTTGATAGCAAAGGAATTTTTTTTTCATGATAGTATAGTGAGAGGTGGATCAGTTAAAGAGGAAATGATGTCGTATGAAAGGTGGGCTTACCCCGTTTCATCGAGTTACGGTTGCAGAGTGGATGCTTTCTGAATTTGATGGTATCCCTTTGCGTAGTACTCCAGCGTTGTTTGGCTCCTGCCTCGTATCCATGCACTCACACTCTTCTAAAAAAGTAGTCACAATTTCCTTAATTACAGCTTGTTTTCACATTTAAAATCACTGGTGAGTGGTGGGACATGGTTTTCACGTCGGGGCTACTGGTGTGTTGAATTTATATAGGGAAGATACGAAATTTGGGCTACTACCGGGAGCTAAACGAAGCATGGCCTCTCATCACGAAGCGCCATCTTATTACTATTATTATTATTAAATTGATTTAACGTTATATCTAAATAACAAAATTCAGACATATATAACATTTTTTGTTTTTTCATACATAGCTTGGGATGGGTGGCAAAAGAAAATTTTAAATAATTGTTGAATTTTAAACTTAAAATTTTGATATAACCCTTCAATTTGAATTACATATAAAAATTGTGTATATTCTTTTATTTAAAAACGCAAAATAGAGCAAGGATTATGAACGAGTATTATAACGAGAATTTTAGATCATGAAAACAAAATTCTAAGCGTTTATGTAAAGTGTGTAAATCTCTTTTCCATTGGGAATCGAACGGAAAAAATGAATTAATTGTTTTCGTACTTTTTTTTTCTATTCTTTATTTTCCTTCTCTTCGCTTTCTTTCTATTTCTTTGCTTTAAGAAGGGCAGCCTTGCCTGCTAGAAATGCGTTAAATTTTAATTGAGACATCCAAGACTACGCCTTAAAGCCTTGACTGTATCTGTTGTGGCAACCATTGGATTGTTAACTCCTAATGCGATTGTCAACTTGGCTCATACCAAGGTGTTTATAAGAATATTCTCTCAGAGGGTCTCAAACGTCGGTAGAGGGTGCCAAACTTCATTTGGGGGTGCAAAATTTACCTTCAAGTTTTTAATTTTTCTCATAAAATGTACTTACCAGAAAAGAAACGAAATAATTCGTCCAAATTTACACAAAAACGTTCACTTTTTTATTTGGAGGAAAACAAAATTCAAACATTTTTTCTTGGACATTTAGTCCATTCGTAGGCAGTTAATAATTGTTGAGGTGGCAGGATTTCACTTCCTGTGGTTCCTTTCCCCCCCTTGGTATCTTTATCCATATTTTTCTTCGAAAAATTGTTGCATATAAAAGATTATTACAATTTACATATGCAGAAAGTGCATAGAAAAATATTTTGCGCAATATTTTTTTCTTATAATTTGAATATTTCGCGGGTATATAAATTTTGAGTTCTAAAGGGCTGTGTCAAGAAATTTGGGTGTGTTGATAGTGTAGCAGACAACCTGGCTCATACTGATATTTAATGTGTATTTAATGCATTTCATATAATTTGCAGATGCAAACGTAAAATTGGTTAACGTAGTGGGCACGACGTCACAATGACGTCACATGAATAAGATAATGGGAAAGGTGTCAAAATGGCGTCACTGGAATCAGTCAATTGAAATGATGTAAAAATGACGTCACTGGAATCAGCTAATGGACATGCTGACGTAATGAGAATGAGCTTGGTGTGTGAAGAAATCGAATTTGTGTTTCTAGCTGCTATACTGAGCGCTTTACTTTTTTAATATTGTTCCTTATTCCGTGCTTTAAATTGCCAGTCGACAGAAATTCAGATCCTACAGAGAATTAAAGGATCAGGTGCAATGACATCTGAGCTGCCCTTGCGCCACAAAACGTAAAGTTATGAGGCGCAATATCATCTGAGCTGTCCTTGCGCTTCGAAATGTAAAGCTATGATCATTGCTAACTGGAATAGTTGCTTTTTAGATTCCCATACACTTACTGACTGTTAATTATTTGCTGTAAAATGAGTATCGGAGAAAGTTCAATTATTGCGTAAAAGCTACGTTAAAAAGTAATCAATTAAGAATTTTAACATTTGATGGCATGACAGCAAAAATGTTTCTATGCGAAAATGTATAAAAAAAAGATGGGACAAATTTTAAGAGGTCGTAGTACGCACCAACACAAATCATTTCCTTATAGAATACATGGTCGAAAATGGGACGAAAATGCTCTTGCACCTTTGTAAACGACTTCGCCGCTTAAGTTAAAGTGTTAAAGCGTCATTATGTTTGCTATATCTTGCCAATTTGGCATATGCGAACTCGCGCTGCCACGAATTACGTACCACGAATTAAATGCCACGATTTACGTATACTTTACAACTCATATTACTCATAATGCTACATATGCCAAATTGGGAAGATTTAATAAACATAATGGCGTTTTCACGTTGACTGCGGGGGCGTTTTCAAACCCGCTAGACCCTTGGCGTCTCATTTACATGTATTCTATGATGAATTTTGTTTTGGTGTATATTACCGTAATGGCGAATCCAGAAATCTTTCAAGGTGAGGGAGGGGAGGGCGATTTGTTTCCGATTCCTATTTTTAGCCAAGTGTCCGGTACTTTTGATTTCATTTTCCATGATATTTCATATATATATATATATTTTCAATGTGTTTCTATATTTAAATGATTTAATATCTGAGGGGTGGCCGGAACTCGTCAAGCTGACTTTTAGTCTGCTTTTTTCCCAGTCATTCGTCAGGCACCTTCCAGGCTCAAATTATTTTTTATACTTGTTATATACTTATATTGTTTGGGTTTCCTGTAAAATAATTATTATTATTATTATTATTATTATATTTTCTCGGCTCTAGGGTGGGCGATCATCGCCCCTCCCTTTGGATCCGGCAGTAGTACTACTATCTCTTAGAGTTTGTCTCCGATAATTTTTGAAACACTCTGTATGTATGTATGTAGGTAGGTAGGTACAAATTTAGCTGAGCTGTATTTTTTATTACAATGACGTGATAATAAATACATTTATATGTAAAGAAAGACTTTTGGCACAGGAAACATAAAAATACCAAATTCCCAAAAATTTACGCTCACGTACCATGAAATTTCGTGAAAAATGTAAAGAGCATATAACAATGCAAACTCAAAGTAAAAGCAAAGGAAAAGAGAAAGAAAAAATAAATGCCATGCTTCATTACCCAGTTTCTTTTGCTGTTCTCGCCCTATGTCGTTGCTTTCATAGTTTTCTCATCTACTTCAATTCTTATTGCTTTTCTCTTCGTATTAATTCAAGTGGATACCAGGAGAATCTGTTCCGTATGGTGACATTTTCTTTTCCCAGTATTTCTCTTTATACAGATGTTACATCATATCTTCTTTTTGGATATCTTCCATCAATCTCTTACAAGATCCTCTTTCAAGCCATTTCATCCATAGTCTTAGTAATTGGCTTGGTTTCTTTTTCTCCATCGTTGTACTACGGCGTGTCTGTTTTCGACATTTCTGCTCCCTCTTTCTTTAGTTCTTGTAGCTAACACTTTCATTATCTGCTTCCTTCTATTGGTATTTTTTCCCTTACTAGAAGATTACGAGAAAGCTTTTGACCTAAAATGTTAACTTACACTCTTGATTTTCTAGGTAACAATAACATAAATATGACATAAAGCTGTATAAAATTGAATAATTTGTTTGCTAAAATTTGTCCCGTTTACAATCGTGTTTTATTTCAATAGTTCGGAGTCGTAAATTCCCATCAAGTGCAGTGGGAAGGAATAAAGAGGAAACTACCACGTTGATTTATTATAATGTAAAGTTCATTCTTGCATAATTTTATAATACAAAAACTTCCACTTTAAAGATGAATATCCCATAAAAATATTGTTTTAGAATACATTTAATATAATGAGTTTGTTCTTATTGATATAACTTTGGAATATTCTGAAAAACGCTCATTAGTATTATCTTAACCTTTAAATGCCCTCCATATATATGTCTCTTTTGAGTAATTCGTTTCCAATTTACATTATAACTTGCTTTTCTTATTTCATTCCATATTTTTAAAATATAGATTGATACATTTTGAAATTTTTATTTATATTTTGAACAGATCCGGCTACGGTCTACAATATTAGTGGTTCAGCTGAAGTTGGCGAAGGTGGCTCTGTCAACTTGGAGTGTTGGGCGGATGGCAACCCTATTAAAGAAGACACAATATTGTGGCGGAAGGCAGATACTGGTCGTCCCCTGCCGTCTTCTGTTCCAAGGATTGGACAGTCAATATTAAGTTTCACAAATGTCAGCAGATCAGATGGTGGGCCGTTTGAGTGTATTGCCGATAATGGTATCGGCTCGTCATCGGTCAGCTCCGTCACACTTATCGTGATGTGTAAGTCTCGGTAATAGGTACTTTAAAATTCCGATATTGATAGCCTTTCACCAGGTAAATGTAAAATTGTAAAAATGACATCCGTCATTAATTTGAAGATGATTATCCGAAGTGAAACCTTTCGAAATACCACATTTCTTGTTTCTTTCCCAATTTTGCGTCAATGTCTATTTATTTAGCTTCAAAAGGAAATCCTACGAAAGCTCCATAAACAAAAACTTATTTTAAATAAGGATTTATTGACTAAAATCATACAAATATATTTTCAAACATTTTTACATTTAATTGAAACGAATAATTATTTTTTAACCCAAGTCTATTAAGGAAAATCGATGCGAAGTGATGTTTTATTCTCATTGTCAAATCATAATCATTTTTAAATACAAAGAACCGAGCAATTTTTTTAAATGTTTCTTATTTAATTC
>QLNU02014802.1:95007408-95042873 GCA_006491805.2 Dysdera silvatica
TATATACTCACATAATTTATGGAAATAGTGTGTGGAGTAGGGTAAACAAGGTTAATCTAAAAAAATTACAATCAATAATTGATAGATTATTAAAAAGAATAGGATACAAAACTAACAGAAATTATAAAACAAATAAAAATAGAAAATAATATAATGAATATAGAAGTAAACACATACAAAATATTTATAATGATATATTTAGGAATTAAAACAGGTAAACATGACGAAACTATAAATATAGACAAAAAACCAAATACCAGAAAAACAAGGTGTCAGGTAACACTTTAAAAACGGAAAAAATAAGAACAAATGTGGGGAAAATATATAAATTATTATGGAATTGATAAATGGATTAAATTACCAGACCATATAAAAAATCGTTTAAGAGAAAGAGTTTAAAAGGAAATTAAGAATTTACTTAGTAGAAAAACAAAAATATAATGGTCATACTGGCCATAACGGGAACTAGAATAATAATACTTGTTTTTGTTTTGTTATGCTTCTTCCGTGCACTGAAATATAAATTTAGCATGGAAATAAAATTTGTATTGCATTAAATTTAGTGTTTCTGCACAATGCGAT
The DNA here is from genome assembly GCA_006491805.2 of Dysdera silvatica. Taxonomy (NCBI): domain Eukaryota; kingdom Metazoa; phylum Arthropoda; class Arachnida; order Araneae; family Dysderidae; genus Dysdera; species Dysdera silvatica. Next base: position 95,007,991 of record QLNU02014802.1, read on the forward strand.
TATAAGTAAAAACCATGCCTCAACACTTAGTAAAAATTTAGCAAAAGTAAAGAAAATAAAAAATTCTAAACTGAAAGAAATATATAAAATTTTAGCAGGCGGTAAATATTTCCAAAACCGAGAAATAAAATTAACTATTTTATAAAATATTTAGTAATATTGAACTATTATTGTGTCCTATTACACCATTTTAAATTTGATCTCTTTACACTAAAATGTTTAAAGAAATTGATTCATATGTTTAGTTAATGAAAGCGATTTAATAGATTACCAAAAAACATTAGTAACCTTCATTTATCACCTGCAATTTCGACAATAAAATACATGGGTATTAACAATTCTCTCAGTTAATGTCCCTCTAGATGTTAATAAGCACTTAGGCTAATCGCAAGTACTTGACTTTCGAGACCCGCTTTCCGAATCTATTTCATTAAGCCCCTCTGCAAGGATTTAGTCTCATGTATCTTTCACAGTCCTTTATTTGTCAAGATTAAATGTCGTATGCTGCGCTTAAAGATATTAATTATTTCTGAGTGGATTGACTGTGGAGAGAGACGGTTGGAAAGCGTGTTGTTTTGGACGTCACTTCTACGAGAATTGTTTAAGGTGTTTCTATTGCCTGCGTATAATACAACATGCAATTTGAGTGTATATTGGTTTAGCGAAAAGGCTTTAGAACATTGTTCCCCAAACGTATGTCCGCGGATACCTAGTAGTAGTCCTGCTAGAATATTCAAGGCACTCACAGTGAATCATAACACAAGCAGAAATAACAGTTGGAGAACATTTATTTAAGTTAGTCGAATAATATTCACGCTTCACACATACATTTTTTTTTATTTTTAACATAGTAGTTAGCATTAGTGGAATTACTGAAGTTTTAAAATCCACTAACACACCAATAAAAGCAATAGCCCTATAAAAGTTTATGAAATAATCAAAGATAATTAAGCATAGATAATTTAAAAACTATTGTTGAATATATATGCTGCCTGTTTTATATGAACGTTTAACACATTGCATAAATTTGTAAGGATATGAAGTATGCTGCATGAATAAAGATGTGAAATATGTTGCTTGAATCTCTCAAAATGTGAAGCATGTCAAGAATTTCTAAAGATGTAAAGCATATTGCATGGATGTGAAGCAAACTTTCATGATGTAAACACTGGAACATATCTGAATGGTGTAAATATTGAAATATACTTGGCTAATGGAAAGGTTGAAGCCTATTTGTTTAATGTAATTATTTAAGCATATTTGTTTAATGTAATTATTTAAGCATATTTGTTTAATGTAATTATTTAAGCATGTTTGCTTAATGTAATTGTTTAAGCATATTTGTTTAATGTAATTATTTAAGCATATTTGTTTAATGTAATTATTTAAGAATATTTAATGCATATATCTCAAAAGGCAAAACTATTACTTCAAACATTTTGACACTTTAAATTGCATTTGAACCATTATAGATTGAAAGAAAAACTAACGACCAAAACACATTATGAAACCTTTCAATTAATTATTTTGTTTTCGAAGATTTATGTATAACACTATTTTGAACCCAAATCGTGGTTGACATAATAAACCGTTAGAAATTGGAATCGCAGAGTAATTCTTTGAAAATTATTTGAGTAATGATTTCAGTACACGTTTACGTTCACATTAGGACTGTTTTCTTTCCCGATCAATTTATCTGTGGACTGGTCATATCTGTACGTAAACAGTAGTTATATATCTGTGCAGCCAGCAGTAATAATCATGTATAAACAATAGTCAGATGTCGGTATACATAGGCGTCCATAAAACATAGTTATATGGGCATGTGGGGCCCGAGCATATCTCCAATAATTTAAGATAAATTGCAATTTTACACGCATTATAATATACATACGCAGATAATGCGTATTGTCCCACCCGCCCCCAATAATTCTGAAAACGCTAAGTTGATGTCTGTACAGCAGCCAGAGGCGACCATATACAGGGGTGGAATGGGCCGCCGGCCCACCGGTCGGGACGTCCTCATGGGCGCTAGTACACGCGCCGCCTTCGAGTGGACAAGGACTCGCTCCCTCCGAAAATCTAAAGTATGCGCCCTTTGAAAGGACTCAGTCCGCCCCTGACCATACATTATACCAAAGTTTCAAGGAAGATGCACGCAACAGTTTGCTTTACACTCTTACTCTATTTTGTAAACTATCAATGAAGCGTAATTTTCAAGAAACTATCATTAATGGAACTTCTAATAACACAACTCTCATAGTTTATTTTAGGACGACTATTAGATTCAACAATAATTTGAATATATTGTTTTCATTTTCTTCGGCATATTCCATTGTTTATTTCAAATTCAGTTTCATATATAGATTTGTGTATTTCACTTTTTATTATCACCTTGACCATAGTGGAGTTTTATAAGCATTATTGTTAAAATTTTCATAGGTCTTACGCACAGCTGCTCAAATAGATCACCTGGTCATAGTTCTAGAAGTGACCGGCAACATGAACAATGCCCAGATCTTCTCAAGAGGGATAATTGTCACTGCCATATTCAAGATACGAAGGTAAATTCAAATGATGTGACACGCTACTCTTATTTGTAACTTATAAATACACATTTACATTTTCTCTTCATTAATATAGTCAAACCTCGTTAAGATGAACACGCTTAAGACGAATTACTTTTAATACGAACCGTTTTCTGAAGTTCCGTCAGATTGTATGGCACACTGACCTTTCCGGATAAGACGTTATTGATACGAACAGATTTTTTTATTCCTCTTAGTGTTCGTCTTAACGAGGTCTGACTGTATACAGTATGGCTCCTCTACCAAAGAAAATTATTACCATATACGACCCTGACTAAATCCGTTTTAGAATTTAAAATTTCAAACTTAGAAATTATATCCTGTGTAAGTAGCATATATATATATATATATATATATATATATATATATATATATGCATGTTTGTTTATAGTATACATATAATAATATTTGGTTTTAAATTCGTCTAAAAATTAACGAAACACATTTTATATGGTCAACACAAGAAAGCATCCGGGCGAGATCTTTGTAAGTTTTCGTGGGGGAATTTATTATACAATACCCTGCGGAGGGTAATAATACCTTACATCTTTACATACGGAGAAAGAGAGCGTTATTACCTGTCCTCATTCGTCTAGCGGTCCAAGACACTCCGGGCTAAACGGAGGGACCCTGGTTCGAATCCAGGATGGGGAAAGCGTCTCTTTTTCTCCAAAATTACATAAGCTCTAGTTTGAGCTGTAATTAATACGTGGGTGGCAAAAATTATAGTATAATAAATTCCCCCACGAAAACTCACAAAATTCTCGCCCCGGAGGCTTTCTTGTGTTGACCATATTTGGCAATTGTGTTATCCCTGCGGAGGGTAATAATACCTTAACATCTTTACATACGGAGAAAGAGAGCGTTGTTTCCTGTCCTCATTCGTCTAGCGGTCCAAGACACTCCGGGCTAAACGGAGGGACCCTGGTTCGAATCCAGGATGGGGAAAGCGTCTCTTTTTCTCCAAAATTACACAAGCTCTAGTTTGAGCTGTAATTAAAACGTGGGTGGCAAAAAAAAAAAAAATTATTGTATAAAATTGAACTTACTGCACTCTTAATTTCACAGGACAGCGGAAAATACCATTGTACACAGATTGTACTGTATATAAATATGTAAATTGACGCAGTGCTTTTTCATTTGTACATAAATGAATTTTGCTAGGAAAGGTTTAAAATTTTGAAAGAGGCCAGTAAAAATTCTGACGATTTGCACAGTGATGAGAAATACAATGTGTTATACATTTTTTTGTTCATTTATAGAGGGGCGTGCAAGTTGAAGTGCGAACCAGTTTAGGTTCTGGTCCAGGAGAAAATATTCCGGTTCGACTGCCGGATAGTCCGGGATCCACTCCTCGACGTCAAGCGTTGACAACTTTCCAACCAATATCCGAAACTGTAATTAGTTCTCTTATTGGGCCTAAATTAGAAACGGTAATCAATGGACACAGTGACGACAGCTGAGGGCCGTATCGATTGACTAAAGTGCAGTGACTCTTCACTTCGTTACGCAATATCACTTTTGTATATCTACCATTTGTATCATCTGACAGGTGTTTTTGATTGCGTTCAAAATATTTGCGTTAAATGGAACAATATTTTTCATTAAGATTTAATATATTGGGATATTTTATTACTCTTGACCCTTCTTGTTGTTCCTGTGCATATCTTTGTGAGGAAATTACGGGGTAACCATCATTCAAGCACTGATGAAAACAGAAGGGAATATTCATTTCTCTCTCTCTTCAGCTATGTGTGACTTTTCTTTTTTTTTTCGCAAATTTCAGAGGAGTGGCACAGGAGCTGAAAGAAACGTCGAAGAAATAAGAAACGTTATCAAGATTGGAAATATTTGTTGCTTACATCAATTTTCGGCAAGAAGCCGTTCGATGAAACTGATCTTAAATGTTTAAGCTTTTTATAAAACAGAGGAACATTAGTGAATGGAAAATGGCATTTTCTTAACAATTAAAAAATATTCGCTCGTAAAAAAAAAACCAACTAATTTCTTTTTTAAACCTCTACGCTAAAATAATTTAACTATTTGTAGTTTAGAAATTCTACAAAATAGCACGTAAATAAGTTCGAAATGTCGGGTTCGGTTCGAAAGTGATTTTACTTGGGAACCAAACCGTGATCTAGGAAATCACGATCTAAGGCCTAGATTATCTATAATATAATCCACTGAATAATTTTTTCACGAATTTCGAAATTAGGACCTGTCGTTATTTAGTTTTTGTATAAACCCATAAGTGGGATGGAAGCATCATTGGGCTCATCCGAAACCGGGAGGTTCTAATGTAGAATAAGTCATGTTTTCCACCTTGAGAGCCGCAGCAATGCTGCATAACTTCTGATTATTTAAGAATTCGAAGAAAGAAAAGTAAGAGTGAGAAAAAGCGGAGGGTCCTGTTAAGCTTAGAGACGCTAAAAGCAAATTCTATTTTAAAGGATTCTTTTATCGACCGAAGAGAAGGAGAGGGGGTAGAGAGAGTGAGAAAGAGAGAATCATACAGTTGAAAATGAAGTTATTTAAATAACGGTTACTGATTAATTCTGTGTTTTATTCTGCCCTTCTATTATCATCTAGAATCATTCATTTGCTCAGTGATGCGATTTTTCACAGCTCTATTCTATATAGAGAGGGGAGCGGGTATAGTTCACTAATCGACTAAGTAAACGATGTTGAACGAGTGATTCAATGAACGACGTTGCACATCTCAGGTCTTATGTGCCAACATTGCATTGATATGGCGTAATTAGCTATTTCAATGATTTTATGTGTCATTATTTTTTTTACTACGAGAAGTTAAGTTGCATGACGGTATTGACGACAACAATGAAAAGAATTAAAGATTCTTAAATTTACCAATTGTGAAATAATATCAGGGACAGAATAATTCATGAGGAAATTATTTATTTTATTAATTACAAACTTCACATAGTACAATAAATTCTGATTAGCTTCCAAAACTGACTGACAATTATAGGCCGAAATTTAGTATTTTTGTTAGAATTAACAGGTTAAACAACCAGACATTGAATATGTGCAGTAATGAAGTTTTAAGTGAATAAATATAATTTTATGTACAAAATAATTTATATAACGGAAAACTTAAGGAGCTGGTTCCCCTGTATAGTCACTTTCGCCAATATAGTCAATCTCTTCCATCTATATGGGCATAATAAAAGAATCAACTGATGTATACGTATTTACAATGGTACATGAGTATACCTGTTTTGTAATGGAATTATAAGCCGAAAATTTTGTTCTTCATAACTTTTAGAACGTTTACAAAAGAGCGTATGTGTTATTTGTATTATCATTTACTTTATAAATAAAATGTACAAAAATTACTTTTGAGCATCTTTATTTAACCTCCATATTATAGTAATAAATTCTTTATTTATTCATGTTATATAGTGCTGAATATGTAATGAGATTATACATAAGCATTAGTGTACATTTCTCCTCCGTTACATATGTGGCAGTTCTGTTTATGCAGACTACACTGCGGCATGATTCTACACTATTTTACGTTGGCGCAGTTGCCACAGAAAAAGAGAGACGGTTTACTAAAACTACTACCACTGCTATGGCCACGACTAGCACTTCTAGCATTAATTTTGTTACTTTCTTTGGTTCATTGGTCGTACGCCAATATATTATTTAATTTAATTTTAATTTGTAATAGAACTAGTCATATTAAGTTGATGTTTACAACGAATTGGTCATCTTTTCTCAGTTTCCATGGGCGCTTACGTATCAGCAGGCAACTTAGAAGTGGGTATAACAAAATCCACAGTAGCCTCACGCAAAAGCTACATATATATAGAGTATCTAACATATATTATTAAAAGTATATGTTTAGTAGGCAAATCTAAGCTTAGAAATAACATATGACCCTGAGTGTAACCAGTATAAAATTAATAAATTGTATCAATAAAGTTTAACAGCATGTTTACCCATTAAATCCCATCACTTTCAACCATATATCCAAGAACTGAAATTGAAGGCAATTAATGAATGAAACTGATCTGACTATACCATGAAATTCTAGTATAATATCCACCCTAAGTATATATAAATACACCTCTAGTTATATATCCATAATTGGAGAGAGAGAGATGGAGAGAGGGTGCGTATGTGTATATGAGACGGTGGGAAAGAGAGAGAAAGAGAAGGAAGGGTTCAAAAATATGAATAAAACGTTATTTATAGAAAACGTGGAAAATTCCTATATATTAAAGTATTAATGTAAACAGAAAAAAATAATTAGAGAGAGTTGGAGAGAGGGTGTGTATGTGTGTGAGAGATAGGAAATGGTTCAAAAGTATGAATGAAACGTTTATAGAAAATGCAGAAAATTCCGATATATTAAAATACCGACGCATGGAGAAATACTTTTCGAATTTTAAGTGCACATATTCATAAACTCTTGCTCAGTAAAGTGGCAAAGTAAAGAAAAGCAATATGAAGGTATTTCTAATATATCATATTACCAGAAAAAAACTGCATTGGAAAGTATACCGACTTTTGCCTTTAGTTATATTATTCTTTTTTTTTTCTTTCTGATTCTCCTTATTCTACTATTTGCTTCCCATGAAATGTTGTCCGACCGAATTACAGCAAAATAAAAGGTTCAAATATTACAACCCATATAGCAAAGGTTGTTCTTGGGACGTCCTGAGCACGTTCTGGGCATCCTCAAAGCGTCCCTAGGACCATCTTTGCTATCTGGGAAATACATAAGCATAGTGATTATATGGCTTTTTCAATTATAATCAAAATCACCTTCCTTAGGTTTGATTTGACACCTATGGAAAACGATCTGTTTCGTGTTATATTTCATTATTAAAATATAGAGTAAAATCTGAAACTAATTAAATAGTTGCCGACTAATTAAAAAGCTGAGAATAAAATTTCGCAGTAAATAAACTAAAACAAATATTAACAAGAGTAAATTATTAAAGTAAGATGCGTTTGTTTTAATTTATTGGCTGCGTTATTTTATTATTACCCGATTTTTTTAATGGTTAGGGTTTGAGTTATCGATAGTTTGATACAATCTTACAAAGATTAGTGATATTGTAAAGTTTATTCAATAATAATATTAACTATTACATCCGCGACTGTAATTCAATTGAGGAAATTTGATTTCAAAAGCATTATGCACATCAAATAAAAAAAAACAATATTTTATAAATATATACACATGACAATGTATTGACTAGAATAAAATAAATTAATCCACCAGTAAATTAAGTTCCCAGCCCAATTACTAAGAAACCTTTATTTGTTGATTACATGAGAAAAATGATATTTGGCACATTTTACATATGTTATAGAATAATGTAGTTTTCGCTTGTAGTCGAAAATAAGCAAATTTTGCAGGTAGTCAGTTCTTCAATGGATGAATTAATCAATAGCAACCTTTATATTTTCAGAAAGTTTGTTATATTGCGAGTAAAATGTCCTGAGAAACAAGTATTGTTAATTAGTGTGGTAAATGACTATCCCTTTATTAACCAAATATTATACAATGACAACAGTTCGATAAGAAGGACTTTGAGTGCAATTAATAATGAAAAATGTCAATAGCTCAAGACGCGACAGATTGATGACATTTTCCACCTTCCTCATTTTCTGCAAGTCTCGGCATTATTAAAACATGTCATTATCATACATATTGTGTCAAATAAAGGATTTTGAAATTGATAATTACAAAACCGATCGATATGCTTTTCGCTTTTGTGTACTCTGTTCCAGGGCATATGTCGATTTGTTGTATTTCTTCTTACTCAATAATAATATGTAATTCATGGTCAATAACTATATCAATTTTTGAATAATCAATATAATCAATATACTTTTACTTTATTTAATTATTTATTTACTACTTCCGCTAATTATATTCAATTGCTAGTAGCAGGGACTTTGTCAGACCCTAACGTCTTTACTCTTTGCTGCTTAGAAGGATTAATTTGACCAATAAATTGTAAGTCAGTAAAAAGTTGTAAAAACTCTCATGTAAAAAGTTGTAAAAACTCTCATGTAAAAAGTTGTAGCTATCTTAAAAATGTTTGAGTTGATTCTAAAATCTATGTTTTAAACCCATAGAACGAGCTTGAATTTAGATATTTTTATAGAAAATCATTAGTTTCGTATCATTAAATCATTAGAATTATTGCAGAAAGCTTGAGGATACTATTAAGCGACCACATTAAAGACTAATTTCGCTTAATTGTATCAAAATGCACTGATATCTAATATTATGGAAAGGATAGTGATCTTATACAAAAAATAAAATTACGTACTTATTGATTTAGATACAGTTTAAATTTAAACGTTTAACTAATCTTAAATTATTTCATTGCCACCAACTAAATTTGCTTCAAAATTTATTTAAAATAACTTCTTTTATCAATTATGAAGCTTGAGTTGTTTATTGAAGGTAGAGGAAAGGAATTAAATTTTGATTTTATTCGAGCATCTCATCGAATACTTCTGCATCACTTAATTAAAGACATTAATTTTTTAGGAGAAATAAATTTACCTTAAATAAATTTATTTCCACCGTTTGGGGGACACACACTTAGAAAACTTGCAGATGAATTACTTTGGGATGCTATTTTCTGAAAAGGATCGGCTAATTTGATTTCAGCCACTGAGAGCTTCATAAAGTAGGTTTAATATTACTCCAATTTTATTAATATCGGAAGACTCCATTTATGATCCCAGCGCTATAAATTATGGTTCTTCTGCAACCACACACACACCGAGAGATCGTTCATTATGACGCGTTATCTTGTTATGAAATACACGTGGTAAATGCGGTAGCAAAAATATTGATACACGTGTATTCCTTGATATCTATACCATACTACGATACCGTTGTCGACTTCCATGGAAGTAACTTAAGTAGAACTTGCTTAAAGTGACCGTCTTTAGGACTGGACTGCAATAGTCACACAGATGGTCACTATATACGACAAACTTTTATATAGACGTGACTAAGTCCCTACAAGTTCTTCTTCTTATAAAAAGTGTTCACTTTTTTTAAATGGTCAGTTTACCAATATGACCACTTTACCATGTTCCATCTAATATATATATGTATAACATATTAGGTACATGGCTTCGTATACCTTGCGCCTGACCCTCACTTTGTTGTCGGCATGTCGCAAAAGAAATTTCGATGATTTGATGTTGTCGCTACATGACAGAAACTGCTCAATAACCCATCATTGCATAATCGGAAAGAAGCAAACGTCATCGACCTGCGCTGGAGTCTTACCAACGACCTTTCCGTTGGGACCCAAGCGTATGTTAAATGGACCGGAAAAAAACTAGACTTGATCTGAAAAAAAAAGAAAAATAATGATAATTGGATTCAACAGATAAAATGTGTTTTTTCTCAAGATTCCGCAGTTCAGTTTCATTAAACAAAAGCTTATTACACATCCGCATTTCCTAGTTGCCACAATTGGCTCCAGCTTACGAAAATATGATTAAACAACCAAACTGAATCATGAAAATTCCATGGATTCTACAACAGAACAGTATGCTCTACCAAAGATATTTAGTAGTGATTGTACCTATTGGCGAACGAAGTAAATATACCTCAAATCCGGGATTAAATAGCATAAAACACCAATTTGTATCCAAAGAAACTTTTTTCCGAGAGACTGTAGTAAACCTGAAATAATTAGATATACATATCAACGGATTCTAGGATGGCCAGAAACGCATCAAATTATCCGTTCGTGAAACATTACAAATAAAGATTTTCCGGTAACTGAAGACGACATTAGAATTGTTTTTGTGTTGTTTCTGGCCAGATTTAGAGATAGTAAATATATAATTGAAGTCAATTTCTTTTTTTAACAAATAGAGCCAAAAGACAAAAGCATCGGTAAAGTAGAAATGTGAGTATATATATAATTGATTATAAGAAAGAAAATGAAACGTGAAAACAGTTTTTGTTTTGGTTTTTTGAGTAAAACTGGTTTAATTAGTTAGAATTAGTGTCGTTTCATGTAAAAGTAAATAAAGGAAACTTCTATGAATCCAGTAGTCAGTTAATTAATCACTTTAATTAATAAGCTACTTAGAGTAGCTTCGCAAACATTCAACATATTTACGTAATCGTATTTTACTTTTGGGCCTGTTCAATTTTCAGAAAAATACATTTTTTTTAACATCTTCAACGGCTCGATGGAGAAAACAATTAATACTAAGGGAACATTTCAAGCACCAAAAGGAAATTTGATGAAAATATAAAAACTTTTTAGAATACAGAAATGAATTTTACAAACATAAAATTATTTAGTTATTCGTATTTCATTAGAAAAAATAAATATCAAATCATAATTTTAAACAATGTAACAAATAAACAAGCAAACATAAAACAAACTCGTCCTCTATTTCGGTGGCTAATTTTTTTTTATGTCTAATTATTTTTTTAAATTGCTTTTATTTAATTGCAAATAAGACAGTAGTTGGAGAGGCTTAAAGATTTAGTGTTGTTTTAGTACCGAAAGAAACGGCATTAACAAGAGGAGGAAACAAATGCATTGAGTATTAGAGAAATTTTCAAAGAAACATAAAAAGAGAAACTTGTTTTTAGTTTTCTGGCTGCTAAAAGCATCCGAGAAGCCCTTTGAAAATAAGCTTTTAGTTACGTAAGAATAATCGGATTATACTGATGTAAAAGGAACTGTTGAAGGAGTTACTTTAGAATTTTTTCCACTTTGTAATATGGAGCACAAACAGCGAGTTTATGTAAACGTATCAATCGACGTTCATATTATCTAAATTTTCAGAAAGTTTAAAGTTTTTACGGACATTGAATGATTTTGTTTGATGTCTAGTGATTTCTTAGCCTTCAGGAAAAACTGAAATGAAGCGGATTTTAACATTGTTAAGAAATGTGAAAATGGATTTTACCTAAAAACAAATAAAATAGTTATTTTGAAGCGAAACGATCACACTCTGATGTTTTTTATATCACTTCACGTGCCACCATATATATATGTTGCCAACCTTTGGTCTACACTGATTAATTTGATTTTTGTACACAATATTTGACTTTTGTGAGGCGATAAATAAATACATGGTTTTCCAATTTATTGCATTATTGCCTGAGTAGAAATCGATAATTTTAAAACCAATAGTTTCAAATTTCAAAATAATTTTTTTGCAAAAAATCACGAAGTTCTTGGGCAGTTAATGTACGAATTGGCAAAATATGAATAACATTTTTATGTGGCGACAACAAATTTTGCACCATAAAAACATGTCCACTATTATAGCAGCTGTTTCAAAATCTACTCATTTCTGAACTATGCTTCCACGTTTATAATTAAATTGTGATTTTAAATGCATTTCACCCATTAGTAAAATGGTAAAATGTTCAAAGGAAGATAACTGGGTGCTACTGCACAAGCCATTCCCTAGTGGATTTCTTTGGAAGTGTTTCCAAATGCATGCCAAATATAACCTAACCTTCGGCCATGTTGCTTACGTGATTAAAAAGGGAGGTACTAGCGTCAAAAGCCCATCTACAACATTTAGCGACTTTCCGACTCATTTTAAGAGGAGGGAAGCACTAGGAGACGAATTCCGCAGTGCCACCGATAACTGTTTAAATTTAGTGCATATATAGTTTAAGAAATTTTTTTTGTTCACATTCATCTATGGGGTTAATTTAAAATGAAGAACATAACCTTTTAATAGTGATAGGATAAGGAGAAATTGGGAATTCAAAACTGCTTAAAAACTTATATGCATGTGGAGAAATCGAAAAGAGTAAACTGCTAAATGTCTAAACATCAGATATGCACACTGGTTTTTTTTCTAATTTTATCACCTGTTCTATTAAAAAAGAGGGCCTGCATTTTTTTCAGGCATTTTTACAATTAGTTTGTCTAACAAATGTAATACATAAATGGTACCGTAGTCAACAGTCGCCCATCCCCATCTCTATTTATCCGAACATCTAAGAAGGGTAATGAACAGCTATCTTCTTCCTCTAACGTAAATTGAATATGAGGCTTCAAGCTGTTCAAATAGAGATGAAAATCAGCAACTGAAGACCTTGGTAGGATAACAAACGTATCATCGACGTATTGCTTCCACACCTTGACACAGTAAATTCACTCATCTAAAGCATTGTTTTCAAACGCCTCCATGTAGGTACGGCGAAGGGTTCGTCTGTTCCGAGTGTCGTGGCAAACCAACACATACTGATAGGTATCTTGACTTTCGTTCTCATCACCCGGCATCACACAAAGCATCTGTCATTAGAGCCTTGCACCGACGAGCCTTTACACATTGTTGTAATGATGACCTTCGCAATGTTGAATTACGACGCAACAAAAGCGTGTTGAAAAAGAACGGTTACCCGACTAAATTTATCGCTCGTAACCAATGTGGTGTTAGTGGTGGAAACAGGAATGTAGAGGATGAGACTAGGAAGACATCAGTGGTTTTGCCATATGTGGCGGGTGTCTCAGAAAAGCTGTCTCGAATTCTCAGTTGTGTGAATGTTAAGACCTACTACAAACCTGTCTACACCCTGCGTGATCTATTACTTAAAGTTAAGGATCGCGTCCCTGAGGAGGAAAAATCTGGTGCTATTTACCAAATACCGTGTGGAGACTGTGACAAGGTGTATGTTGGACAGACGGGAAGATCGATACGTCTACGAGGGAAGGAGCATATGCGTGCGGTAGCTAGGGGAGATGATTCAAACCAGTTGGCTGAACATGTCTTCAGAGAGGGTCACGAACCAGATTGGCATTCCCAAGATACGGGTATATAAGCTTAGGACTTTCACGAACTCTTCATTCTGCCTTCACTTGACAAAGGGAGCAGTTGGCTCCCGAAACGTCGTGTTTTTAAACCTTACGCCAGTGTCGAAATAACTGTTTGTTATGGAATCTCCTGGTGAAACTCTGTATTGTTTCGTTATAATTTATAGTCTTTAAATATCACTGTCCATTTTGAAGATAAACTTGATAATTGCATTTTTTTTCCGAAGTTCATCAATAGCTTTAAATTCTGCATAAAAGGTGTACTCTTCTATAGATGTCAAGCTCGCTCTCGTATAGCTCTCTTCAAATACTGCATAACTGAACGTTGTCGCTCATAATCTGGCAAAATTCAGGTATTTCATGTCGATGACATATCGTGGCTGCATTTTCTACATCGTCGCTAATGTGTTTATCTCAACTGATAGTAATGTAAGCTATAATGTACATAATTGGAGGAAGTGTCCAATTGACATAAAACAAGATTTCAATAAGCTATAACTATATATTACAACGCTTGAAGACTTTTCTTGGTAACGTAAGATTACAAAATGGCATGTATGCAGCCGATTATAGAAAAAATATTTAATCCGTTTTGTTAACATACGCATATACCAGGACTATACATGTGATTGCATTAGTACTTTAATTTTAACTCTTTATGGTGTGAATAAACATGTAATGAAACAAATGCATCTTGTTCGAGTAAATTAGTTTTTTTTTTACTTTAAATCTACATTCGAAGAAAATTGTGGATGATAAAAACAAACAGTGATCAGATTTAGATTCAATGTCTCCCAGAAATTTAAAAATCGGACAAAAATTAAGGTGGATAATAGATTTTGATGCGCACATCTAAACTCAGACTAGAGAATTTTTTGTGAAGAAAAGGGACACTTTTCTGAGCAGGATTCGAACCGGAGACCCTTTGTATGAACCGCAGCGCCATCAGATACTTGGCAACGAAAACTCCGGAACGGTGCTCTTTCTCCGAATTTAAGATTTTTAAGATACTATTACAATTTTAGGGCTCTCTCATGGTTTTCGAACAAGTTGACGCATTTCGGCTAGTAAGAAGGGACCCTGGTTCGACTTCAGAGTAGGAAGGTGTTTCCTTTTTCCTTCCTCACAAAAAAAAAATAGTTCGAGTTCAGGCATGGATTTAAATCAACAATTCACCATCTCAATTTCCCACGAAAAATTACAAAATCATACCCAGGTGGCATAGGCGTACGCATAAAGTTCGTAAGGGGGTTATAGGCTCAATGGGGGGTTACAGAGATACAACTCGCATATTCCTATATTAAATATACAAATTTTTACCGCAATGGGGGGGTTACAACTCCCATCAACACCCCCTGCGTACGCCAGTGCCAGGTGGCCGTGTATGTTGACCATTTAATGGAATTACGTTAGCCTTAATAATGGTGGTAATATTTTACAAAACTTTTAATATGTAAGAAGGAGAAAATTATATTTTTCCGATCAGTGTAATCTATCAAATCTCAGGTGATTTAAAAGGTCTATTCCTAACTAGTAATTATTTTAATTTTGCGTTATATGAATACTTCTTTTAATAAACACCGATCTACATAAAATTACTTTAATTTCCTGGTACTTTTACTAAAAACGCGCTAAAATGAGCTAACGAAAATAAATATGAATGTCATGCATTTCAGACATTTTCATTAAGCTTTTAATTAATGTTAATTTCCAAGATAAAATTGAACGTCATTTTTATGAAATTAACCGCCAGATGTATAACACTTTTTATGATAAAATATCGCCCTGTCATGCCTAAATGGCTGCTACGTTAAAATAATGGGAAATAAATCGTTTCTCATCACGGTAATTTCATTAAAAGAAAATGACACACACTCAGAAGAAATTGGCACCCGTTCTGAACTGTGTCGTGGACATTAATTTCATAAGTTGTTACATTTTTTCTAAAAAGCGAGTAGAATTTCTCCCACGGTTTTAAGCTACGTGAAAGCTAAATCAACGATTATCCATCAAACGCGTTCTTTTATAATTCACGTTTTCTTATTTTCTGTTTACATGCCTACGTTTTGTTTTAATTCACATCATTCCAATTCAAAAAGCTCAATTCTAATGAGTTAGTGCTGAAATTAGCAAACCCGGTAGTTTTTGTTTTTTTGTAAATGTTCGTATTTTGTACATCAGGTTGCCGTGCTACA
The DNA here is from genome assembly GCA_006491805.2 of Dysdera silvatica. NCBI lineage: Eukaryota > Metazoa > Arthropoda > Arachnida > Araneae > Dysderidae > Dysdera > Dysdera silvatica. The sequence goes on from QLNU02014802.1 coordinate 95,023,591, forward strand.
ATTCATACGTTATTATTTTTGAATCATTTAATTTTATGGGCAAAGTTCTTACAGCATTCGTAAACAAAATAGTAGCACTGGGTAAACATATTAAATTGTCGAACAATTTAAGTCCTAAATTACAGTTTTAAGACGACCTTTTTCAAAAGCCGTAAATTTAAAGACGCCAAGTTTGGATGTAAAATAATATATCCCGTTTAAAATATTATGGAATGATGTTAATTTTTAAATTGCACGTTTACGCTAATTTCAACTTTAAAACATTGGTTCTGTTAACTTAATTTTGTATGTGCGAAAATGTTTATTTTTATAATTTTGTCAAAACGTCGTGTGTGTGTTGGATATGAATTTAAATGTCTGAATTAAAAGGAAGCTTAATTTTTTGATGTAATTATACCAAACGTTACATTACTGACCGCTTAAATTTGAAAATATTAGAAACTCTAATATTTCTACTGTGTGGTTAAATTTTCGCTAATGTGACGCAGTTGGCTTTTAATTTGTAGAAATGAGAAGCCAAATTGGCGTTGTTTTCAAAATTACGTTTGCTATACTTTGCTTTAGACTACCCAAATAAACTTATTATGGTTTTTTCCTTCTGTGTTTTAATTTGGCCAACCGAGAATTTCTTATTCCGCCAACTGCGCCAATTATAAATTATTATGATTTTTTTTTTAAATTGTATAAAAAACGGTTATTTGGATAAAACAATTCTCACATATGCCGCTGTCGTTTAGAATATTATTTGAAATGACATATAAATTGGTTGATTGTTTAAGGCATTGGAATTTTATCATATATATATATATATATAAACTCATGTTTGTAAAAATTGCAACACCATGAAGGAATCATGTGATTGAGCTGAAAATTTCAGGAAATGCAAATTAGGGTATGCTATTCAAATGATTAGAATTTCAGAGTCATCGCGCATGCGTGGGCTGAGCAGCGCCCTCTGAACTGCTGATGGATCCGTATAAATAGAGGGCTGTAGCGGGGCGTGTATGGCTATCTGCTAGTGGTAAACGTTACATGAGACGTCACTATGCCTCTACGACGAAAGAGGGCGACATTTCAGCAAGTTACGGAGTTTGAACGGGGACGAATGATCGGCTTTCGTGAAGGAGGGTTTTCTTATCGTGCAATAGCAGCTCGTATGGGGCGTAACAGCAGCACAGTGATGCGAGTGTGGAAGCAGTGGGTTCAAGAGAACCAGACAACTCAGAAATCCGGGAGTGGACGCCGAAAGGTGACGTCAGCACGGGATGATAGACACCTGGTCCGCATGGCGGTGACGGACCGTTTTGCTTCATCTGGACAGTTGGCAGAACGTTGGTGCACTGCTACAGGTGTATCATTGTGTGCTTCATCAATTCGTCGGCGTCTACTGCACCGTGGACTGCGTGCAAGAGTTCCTTTATACAGGATCCTCCTGACGCAAAACCATCGGCGCCTGCGGCTACAATGGGCTCATGGACATAGAGACTGGCGTGCTGATTGGCAACAAGTGGTGTTTTCTGATGAATACCGCTTTAATTTGGAGTATAGTGATGGCGGCATCCGTGTTAGACGCTATACCGGTGAACGCCACCTTCCGGAGTGCGTTATCCAACGTCATAGTGGACGATACCCCAGAGTTATGGTCTGGGGTGCGATTGCGTATCATGGACGATCTCAGCTGCTACGAATTGTGGGTAATCTTAACAGCAACCGGTACATCAATGAAGTTCTGGAGCCCGAAGTTGTTCCCTTCCTTCAAGGCATTCCCGGAGCTGTATTTCAACAGGACAATGCCCGCCCACATATTGCCAGGAATGTTCAAGACTTCTTTTCATCACAACAGATACAGCTTCTTCCTTGGCCTGCCTATTCGCCGGATATGTCGCCGATTGAACATGTGTGGGATTTCGTTGGTCGGCGTCTCGCTCGTGATCCTCGTCCCATAGCTACTACAGATGAACTTTGGGGTCGCACACAAGCAATCTGGAATGCTCTTCCTCAGGCACACATTCAACATCTGTTTGATTCCATGCCACGTCGTATAGCATCACTTATTGCAGCGCGTGGTGGCTTCACCAAATACTGATTTTCGACATGTAATATTGTTTTTTGCTTTGTAATTTTAATCGTTTATTTGTATCAACACAGGTCGTTTGTACATTAAATTTCATTCAATTCACACGAGTCTTTCATGGTGTTGCAATTTTTACAAACATGAGTGTATACATAATAGGTAAACATTACAACTAGAATGGTAAAAGCAGTGAAAAAGAATTTGTAGAAAAACCTTGTATATATTAATAGGAAAGTTTTAACATCAATTGTAAAAGTAACAATGTGCTGACAGCTGCAAATAATCAACATTAGAAAATATATGAGTAAAATAAGTATATGAAAATTGTACATGGGGAAGAGAATTTTCAAGCAAGTAACATATTATGAACTATTATAATTAAGTAAGTATAAATATATTGCTGAAAAAAATTGGTGATATTATTAATAAGTAGTGTATAAAGGTATTATTTACCGATATACCAATAGATGAAGATAAAACTTAGAAGCATCAAATAAACAAATTCCACACATATATACCTTAAACTAACTCAAAATGACATACAATATTTTCATAGAATAAATAAACATGTATACATAATACATTAAAAAAAATTCCGACGAACTTAATAAATCTCCATAGAAATATAACTTATATAAAAAAATAACAATATTTTTACAAAATATGTTAACAAAATATACAAGGACCTTAGCAAACTCTTCATCAGGGGAGACATTTACCACAGGTCTAAATAGTGGGTTGTTTCTGATAGATAGTCGGCATTTGTCAATGTGACTTCGACAATATCTACAGAAAAATATATCCAAACTCCTTGAAACTCAAAAAACTAGTTCCAATGGTAAAATCTGTTTTCTTGACATCTCTTTTGATTGTAACTCAAACGTTTTGGTCTTAGATGATAAAAGGAATGAATTCAACTTTGATGTCAATTCACTCACTAATTTCTTTTCGCACATAAGCCTGAAAATACATAGAAATATTATCATTACACAAATCCTTGGCATTTAAAAAATTCGCAACAATTCATCTGAAACAGAAAATGCCTTTCGCAATCTCAAAAAATCTATAATGAAGAATCAAATTCCAATTAATTTCCTTTTGTCATTATTGTCCAAAATAGCTTAAACTACTATGCTTACCCGCTCCCAAAATGGCAGTTCAAAGGACATATGGGGGTAGGGTATAGAGCCCAATCTCCCTCTAAACTAATCTTGGTACTTGCCCATCTAACACGTGTACGGAGAAAGAAGTCGACAGCCTTAAGGGGTAATTATAATATAAGAAGAAGTGGACAATTCTGAACAAAGTACAAAACAATGAAGTTAAGTTTTCTTAAAAAACAGACGCTTGCATTAACTTTTTTCACCTTGTTGTTCATCACTGGTATAACAGGTGTTTATTTGCCCTTTTTGAAATCTAAATGTACAGATATATGGGTGTTGTATATAAACTATTTTAACTTCTTTATAATCTAGTAATTAAATTATTAGTGGGTTGTTGGGAGACTGGATAGTCACATTGGCAAATGCCGACTATCTGTCAGAAACAACCCACTATTCAGACCTTTAGTAAACGTCTCCCCCGATGAAGTGTTTGCTAAGGTCGTATATTTTGTTAATTATTTTGTAAAAACACTCTTATTTTTTTATATAATATACGTTATATTTGTATGGAGATTCGTTAAGTTCGTTGTAATTTTGTTAATGTATTATGTATATATATTTATGTATTCTATGAAAATATTTTATATCATTATGATATGTCAATATATTATAAATTGTCATTTTGAGTTAATTTAAGGTATTTATATGTGGGATTTGTTTATTTGATGCCACTCAGTTTTATCCTCATCCGTCGGTATATCGGAAAATAATACCTCTATACATTGCTTTTAATAATATCACCAATTTTTTCAGCAATATAATTATACTTTCTAACTTACAATAGTCCATAATATGTTACTTGCTTTGAAAATTCCCTTCCTCGTGTAGAATTTTCATATGCTTCCTTGTTTTACACACACACACACACACACACACACACACACACACATATATATATATATATATTTCTGTTGTCCAACGGTGAAGAACTGATCAAAATTGGGCAAGAGAAATTCTGAACTGGATTCCAAGTGACCACCGAAGACCTAGAAAACGTCCTCAAACTAGATGGGTGGATGAAATAAGAAAAGAGGTTGGGGTGACGTGGAAACGAATGGCCCAGGATAGACTTGTGTGGAAAGCATTTGGAGAGACCTTCATCCAGCAGTGGATAGATAATGGTTGAATATGATGATGATATATATATATATATATAATTAATGTTTGACACGTTGAATTATGTAAGGAAGACTCCCATGTACAGCGAAATCCTTATATAACTAATTCTTCACCTGTATATATGTATATAATGATAATTTTCAGCCGTAATGCTAGATTTGGCGTGTACAAGATTCAACCACGTTTATAACGATAAATATGTATAACCGAAGTCGGATCTAGAACTTTTCAAGTGGGAGTGACTTTATTCTGATTTCTATTTTTAGACAAGTGTCTTGTGCTTTTCATTTCACTTTCCATGAAATAATCCCAGTTAAGGGGGCAATCGCTCTACCGCCCAACCCCCCCCCTTGGATGCACCAGTGCTTATACCGAACGATATCATTTACATATCCTTAGAGTACCGCTATATATAATTTTCATTCTATTTCAAAGAAATTTAATATTTGCCTCCAAGTGAAATTTTTTGGGGAATATTATAAAAATATGCTGCTTTCTCATTTCAGATTTCTCAAGATTCCCCAATCCCAAAATTAATTGTAGTAAATAAAATGCGGACCAATATTTGATCTGTGTTTTACAATTGGTGTTTTGTGGTCTTCCTAAGTGGAAGAAAAAATATTCACTGGAGGTTGTACATTAGTAAAACTTCTTTAACCCGTAACTGTTGAAACGGTGTTGGGTAAACCCCACTTTTTAAATCCTCGCCAACGACATTCAGTAATAAATCACGTTAAGCAATATTTTTTGTGATTATGTGAAGGCTAATGAATATATCCGTGCACATTTCAGCAAAACTGACTCATTTTTGAAAGTATAAGAGAAAAAAATGAAAAAAAAGCACTACAAATAACATATCTTTGAGAAAAACAATAAATAATATATGAATAACATGCAATTGATTGTAATTATTAATGTACATAAGAAAAATGAATGAATTTAACTGGGAGAAAGGAAATTGTCATAAACAAATTTCAAATTAATTTCGTGTGCACTTTATAAGGCGCAGTTTCACCTAACGCGAAAGAAGGTGTACTGTCTACAAAGGGGAGTCTGGCACTGATAACAGGTAACTGTTTTTTTATCTGTGTTTTCCTGAGGTACTTTACACAACGTACTTGATTCCTTATTAATAAGCGTTTCACTTGAGGTAACGGTTTATTCAGGTTTCTAGAGGTTTTGCAGCGTAGTTCAAGGTTTAAGTGCTCATTAATTAGAAACATGCTCATTTCCGGCTTCGTTAGCTCTCTTACAGGGTTCTAGATGAATTCACTTCTGCTTTTCTCTGGATTGCTCGAGAGCATGATAGATAGATGACATATGCGTTCACCAGAATAATATTCAGAAGTGAGTAAAAAACTGCAAGTACCACCTCCTGGTTCGCCAACTGGTTAAATGCATTATGCATTTCTCATCAAGAACAGCCACCTTCTTTTGTGGTGATACAGAAAGGCACTATTTTAGATTTCTCTGTTTCTGGATCTGTACTCTTTCTATGATGCACGGAAGGCACAAAGATTACGTCTTTGTTCTTCTTTGGAACATCCATGCATATATACATCTTTGAATTCGTGGTGTCCTTCTCCTGACAGTTCGCTCCTGACTTGGGCTAACTGTTCATTTGTGCGTAAGGTTATTTCGCTAAAAATTTATCCAGTGAAGATAAGTTTCCATGCTGAGAAATGAGAGTAAACGTTTTCAATCTGTTTTGACGGTTCCATGAATCCTGGAAGATGCAAAATTTTATTATGCTGCCTGATGCGGGCAGTTAGAACATGTTCGTAGGCGGAGCATTTGAATTAATTTCCCCCAGGAAAGATTTTTTGGCACTTTCTAATTTTCATAGTGGTTTATTTTCTAAATTTTCCGTTTCACTTCCCTCATCATCACATTCTTCTCTTCTTACCAAACCTGTGGATTTGTTGCTTGAAATTCGTTTTCATCTCTCATCAGCGGACACTTCGGATTTACCGTCGTGATCACTAATTATTTCATCACTTTCACTAAACATACTATCTACGTCGTCAAATTTGTTTGCTGTCCATTTCTTAAAATTTGGCACATAGGGTTTCACATAATTCTTGGATGATGATGCCATGTTAAAAGCAAACGAAAAAGTCAAATTGAAAGAAAGTTAGACTCGAAAGATAACGTAACTGGTGAGGTGGGGTTTGATAAACCCCACACCGCGATAAACGCACTATATCTTCACGAGATGATTCACTAACACTACATTTACTCCCTTGGCAAGCAACCAACACACTTCTTGAAAGGCACTAGGAGCGTGAAGATGCAGTGAATAATTAGAGTCATCTGGTAGTTGATCGAACAACTACTGGGGTTTGTCATATCCCAGCTCATCAGTTACGGTTAATGCAGATGCAGTTTCAACCAACGTATATTCGAGTAACGGTCCATTATACTTAAGTTCTGAGCTACCGTTCAAAATGGCAGAAATAATATTTATAACCAAAAGCAAACTAAATGAATACTTGCCCAATGGCTAGCATTCGGGGATAAACTAACCTTTGCATTTTATGATTACAAGTTCACAGGCAGATGGGGAAATGTTGGCGTTCATACTTCGACGTAGAATTTTCAAAATTACTTGGGAAAGTCCAAGCGCATAGTATTTACATTTGTACATTACAATATATGTATAATTACTATTTCAAATTATTGGATGGGTGTGGCTTGGACCCTACGGTCCTATATATAAATTTATTATTTATAAAGCTTACATTTATAAATTTGTAAAGCGTTTTTACTTAGAAAGTTGAGAAAGTGCTTAATAGATGCTTTTTGCTCGTTGTATGTTTACACTATTGCATTTTGCATAACTCCAAAAGACCCTAGTAGAATCGGATGTAATTAACATAATTTACTGAATTTTTTTACATCCCCCAAAGAGGTTTTTTTATTGAAACAGGGGTAAATAGCGGACCAGCGATTGCTCCTCTATTTACTACTACCTCACCCCAATCTGTTTCATGAGTGGTTACTTTGGACCACATTTTAATAAAAGCCCAAAAACGTCATACATCTAAAATGTTTCAATTTTTCAGATTGGGAGCCATTTTGGAGCAGGTGTATTAAATTCTTAGCTGGGAAGGTTTAGCAAATGTGGTTATAAAATAGTTTGCTAGGTAAAACCATACGTTATCGTAATAATAGCGGTTCTATACATTGTAGATTTTTTTTCATTTTCCAGTAAAATATATGTTACTTGAACAGAAGAGGTTTCCTTTAAATTTCAGATAAAGCCAATAGTTAATTTAATAGGCATCTTTCTACGCACTATTATGTTTTTGAACCTAAATAATTTTGTTTAAAAACTAATAGACAATTTTGTTTTAGAAAAATTAAATGATTTTGTTTTGAAAGCTATGCAATTTTGTTTTGGAAAAAAGTATCCAGTATTGATCAAGAAAAACAAAAGAGGCATTACAGTGCTTGCATAACCTGAAAATTACATAAATATAATCATGCGTAATATTTAAAAAAATTTCTCAATATAAAATGAAGAATTCATGAAAATATGACTAACGAATTTATATCTTTATTCGAGACATTTATGTGAAGTTACAAAATTTTTTTATTTAGCGTCAAGAAATGTTATACTATGTAGACACATAATTCGTCAAAAAACATGGTCTGTTCCCTATACTAAAAACAATTAAATGCACTTACTATAAATATACTTGTGGACACTTACTATAACCGAGTACCATCATCAACTACCACACATCAATCTACTACAGGATTGAGGATTGTCCAATGCAGGCCATACATATAGCATCAAAGCATCATGAAGCAGTCGGTCATAAGTTAACTACAGTGATCTGGACGGTTGTTGATAGGATTTTCAGTTTTCCATATAATTCAGTTCTCTATCGTTTAGAGCAGCTGTTCTTAGAACATTCCTAGAATGAGGACCTCCAAGAATTAAAGTTTAAAGCCCAGAATTTGCATCATACATATTTATTTCTAGTGTTTCATCACTAATTTTCACCATTTAAGGAAGGAATTTTTCGTTCCTTCATCATTTATTCTAAACATTGAAGAATAAACGCTCCTATTTTAGTATTTTTCCCAACGATTGCGGAATACACGGAGGATCTTACGAACCACCAGGGCTCCACGGACCAGAGGAGTTGAAGGACCGTTGTTTTATTGTATGTTAAACCTAACAGTAAGAAGCAAAGGAAAAATGTAAATCATTCTTTATCCGCAGAATTCAAATGCGAGTTTCTGAAAACTCAACAAGTAAATTACCAGTTCATCACCGTACAGAAAATGACGAAGTGTCCTCCGAGTAATGTATGAACATGTGTATTAAATTTTCAACGTAATTTCGTTTCAACGTCAAGTAGATGCAAAAATTAACGTAGGAAAGTGGGATCTGGGGCTCAAGTCCCCATTGGATATCAAAACACATTATTTTCTCTAAAGCCGCTTAATATATCTTTCTTTAAAGCCACTTAAGCCCCCAGATAACCACTTGAGCCGCTACGTGAGTTTTGAATCGCTAAACTACATGTTACAAAGTGATTCATAAATCACGTAAAAGCTGTACTTGCCTTCTGGACAGGTAGATTTCCTTCATGTCGAGTAACATGTGTTCTTACGTTTCTTTCGATAAGTGATAAGAATAAAATACCTCCTTACATTTATCGTTCAATTTCAATTGGATTTTTTATGGAAATGTTTGGTTTGTTCATGTTTTATGGAGCAAGGACTGTTCAAATAATGCTGTGCTATGTCAAGAACTACAGTTAAACAAGGAATCAGAGAACTTCTTTTATTTAGATAACTAAAGCTAAGTCTACGGTGGAGGAAGGACTAGGTGTTCTATGGTCCTACTGGGATCGAGCCCAAGTTTAATAGACGATGTATGAACGGGTTATCTCTATCCCACAATAAGGTAATAGAGAAAAGTAGTTCCGATTTAGCCGCATATGCGACCCTAAGTTTAATAGTTATTTCTCAATTTGTGAACAGCCTAATTTCCATTAGGAATACATATGTATTCAAGCGCGTATTTCATTTTACCTGTGAGCATAATAATGTGCCAATTTAATAGGAAATATTTAGGATATGCGCACATGGAAATGTATTAGTCTATTTGCATTGTGTAGCATGCAATTTATCTCCGGAATGTCTTTTAAAATACGATTCGTCATGAAAAGAGTAATTCATTGCAGTATCTTCCGGGATAGCATTGGTGGAAGTACTGATGTTTAGTTCCTATCAACAGACTATCACATTTAATGGCGATTGCTGATTTAAGGCTTATAAAACATCCTGGAAAATATTGCTTAATTTCAAATACAAACCACTGAACTATCTAATCGTTCATGTGATTACAAGCAGATTCGTGCTTGTAATCATGTGGACGATTCATATGTCCCTGTGTAACGTAACCCTGGAGAGCGCTACTCCGTTACAACCCATTTTGTAATTATATTCAACTTTCATTTAAATTCAAAACCCTAAATATATTAGTGGAGTATCCATGGGGGAGTTTGAGGAAATCCCCGTATCTATAAAATACTTCAAATTCGGCTAGGTGGTGTACCGCTAAGCAAAAATGAGGTCAGTTTTAACTACCTTTACCTTTTATATTTTCTTTATTTAAACATGTAAATATGCAAATATTTAGCGCTGTATATAAATATATTCGCCTATTATCAGTTTTGTCGGAAAAAAATTTCCGTAGTAAAATGCTTGGAGAAGCCGTCGAGAAAATCTTCAGCAAACTGATACGTTTAGAAATGATTTAATCTCGGGTACAGCTAGTTAGCATCTACGTGGTACCACGGCAGAAACTCAACTCAATGGGAAAGCCGTGGGTAAAATTTAGAGAGAGAGTCAATAGGAGAAAAGATTAGAAATCTTCGTAAAGGGTGTGGAACACTTAGACGAGGAACACCTATATAAAACACATAGGAACATCTGGAACAGGAACACTTACTCCAGGGTTCGGCAACCTACGACACGCGTGGCATACTTGACACTCGGATTTATTTTGAATTGCACGCGCAGTTATTTTTAAAATAAAACTCACTGTAAAGAATCTCGTCCTTAACACGATTTTTATTCTATAAATTGATTAATTATTAATTTATACCTTATTAAATTCCTAATTATTAATTTATATCTTATTAAATTACTAATTATTAATTTATATCTTATTAAATTACTAATTATTGATTTGCTTTCTTAAATTACTAATTTTCTCTTCTGGAATTATTAATTATTTATTTGTGTCTTCTTCAATTACTAATTATTAATATGTATCTTCTTAAATTACTAATTATTAACTTTTATTCCCTTAATTAACTAGTGTATTGTAGGTTGGCATGCGGAAGGAGATTGCAGTATTGCCTTGGCACAACTCTTTTAAAAGGTTGCTGACCTATGACCTGGACAAACATCTCTAGCGCTATGCTATGTTGAGAAAACGCAGAGAATAACGCCGACAGCAAGTAGTAGCGAAGTAACAATCTGCAAATGGCGATATTCTGCGAAGCGTACAAGGAGTTTGTAATGCTTCTATACACATTCTTTTATATTATTATATTATTCTATTATATTATTTCTATATTCTTCTATACTATTCTATATGTGGTTATATGCTTTTCTTGTACAGGTAGTAGACAAAAGTAAAAACACCCACCTATTGATCTAGTACGCAATGTCTGTTTATTTTTAAAGCATGGACGTATATGATCTATTTTCAATATCTATAAGTATATAATCTTACATTAATAACTATAAATATATTGATATAATAAATGTATCTAAATATCAGTCAATATTTACATCGGTGTACAATTTGTTACAATCAGTAGATCATAAAATTTTAAGTTAAATAACACTCTACATTTTACCTTAATATGAAATTATCTAAAAATTAAAATTAAGAAGCATTTAAAAAATAACTAGGGCGGTAATTATCCGGTGATGAGGGATTTTATTATAACACCAATATTATTATTAGGAAATTAACAATAATATATTGTATTTTATTCTTTTATTACAGGGAAAAATTACCCCAATCACAGACATCACAGATTTTATATTATTTAAAAAAGGGCGTGGGGTAGGGAGTAAAGGCCTGGAATCTCTAAAGGTGGTTAGCAGGAGTTAATACACGATATATATTTAATACATTCAAATCGATTACTTCCTCACATGTGTATAAAATCGATTGACCCTGTTTCTCATCGTATATTTATAAGTATATTTATACGCACAGGCCTGCACAAAAGTTTAGACACAGAGGCAAATTATAAATAAAAGCGAGAATTTGCATTGAACTTCGCCGATATTGTATCTAAATAATCCTAGAACCAATAATAAATTGTGCAACTTAAAAGATTACCAAAAGTACTGAAACAAAATATCCCAACACCGTAATATTGGAATCTGCATGCCACAAATGTTTAGGCACATATGTCAGATTTATGCAAATTAACGGCGCGAAGTTCCCAAGTGATCGAAGGGGCGTTTCCCAGAGTTGTTATATAAGGCCTGAAATAATTTAGAATGCTTAGAACGATGCCGAAGTCAAAGCAATTTACGAATGACGAGATTTTGAAGATTTGGAGGCTGAAAACTAAAGGTAAATCTGTTACTCAAATTTCTGTTGCATTGAACCGTTCAAAGCGAGGCATTTATCGAGTGTTATCCCGGGGTGATCAGTATCAACCAAAATCACGATCTGGGAGGCCTCGAGTGACCAGCATTCGGGATGATAGACAAATACGAAGATTGGCTTCAAATGAAAGCCTGTCTGCAAATCAAATAAAAAACACGTTAGCAATGCGAGTGTCAAGAGAAACCATACGTAGAAGGATTGTAGAATGCAGGCATTTGAGATATGCAAAAATGCGCCGCAAGCCCTGCTTGCAATTACATCATAAACAAGCACGACTACAATGGGCAAGGCAGCACATATCATACAGTGACGAATGGCTGCAGGTGTTATTTAGTGATGAAAAAAAGTGGAACTTAGATGGTCCCGATGGCCTTTCGCACTACTGGCACGATCTTCGAAAACGCCCCTTAAGTCGGTTCAGCAGACGTCAAGGAGGAGGTTCAGTCATGGTTTGGGGAGCCTTTAGCTTCAATGGACAGACTTCTTTGGCGTTTTTGAATGGAAAACAAGATTCCAAGGCATACCAGGCAACTCTTGAAAGTCACCTATTACCTTTTGGCGAACTTTTATGTGGACGAAACTGGGTTTTCCAACAAGATAATGCGTCCATCCACACATCCAGGTCAACAAAAGAATGGATGAGCGCTAAAAATATTACAGTTCTCGATTGGCCTGCTCTTAGTCCTGACTGTAATCCCATCGAAAATGTATGGGGCATACTAACGAATGTTGTGTATGCCAATGGAAAGCAATATCCGTCCGTTTTAGAACTTAAAAAGGCTATAGAAGAAGCGTGGTTTAATTTTGAACCAGAAACCTTTCAAAATCTTGTGCTTTCAATGAACGACCGCGTATTTAATCTAATACGAAGTAATGGTGGCTACATTGATTATTAAAATTGTTCATTTCCTTATGCAAGTGCTAAAATTTATGTTTGTGCCTAAACTTTTGTGCCACATATTTTACTTATTTTAAGTTATATATTGCAGCAAGTTCGCTACTGATGTGATTTCTGTTCTCAAATTTTTAATTTGCATATTACATGTGTTCATACTTCGTAATATTAAAGTTCCTACTTCTTCAGTTTTAATAGTATTTTGTTATACTCAAATTTGTGTTGTGTCTAAACTTTTGTGCAGGCCTGTATATTATTTATACGTAAATGTAGACAGTTTCTCGGCCAAGGCGTTAAAAGTAGGCGTTTTTAAAATGAATTGAAGCTTTAAACGACAAAATAAATATGAGACTTCTTGCTTATTCTTGAAACTTTATTGGACTACAAGCTTTTAAATGATAAAAAAAAAAACATTAACGTGTTTGTCTTGCTCTTTACGCAAGAACCATCCCAACAAGAAGTGAACAAACTGCAATCAAAAAAAATATGGGACCTGATATAGGATCGCAGAAAAAACAAATACGTCATTCTGTGGCGCAAATACGCAAATCATTAAAGGTAATTAATAGATTCTCTAACAGATGGCAGGCTTGCACTCGGGACGTCCTTGGCAGAAACTACTTCTTGCGGCAAAACATTAACGTGAGCGATTGCAGTGTTGAATCCAGAATTACCTGGAGTATTGAATAGCGCAATTTGATATTTATTCACGAACCTCACTGCCATCTCTAGAATAATGATCGAATAATGAGTGTATGAAATGATGTAAAAGAGAAACGTATGAGAAAAGCTTGATGCTGTTTTTGACCGTTACATATCCTCAACGTAGAATTATGATTTAAGGTGCCATAAGCATCAACAGGCGATCACATCTAGTACACATAACAGATTCGATGATCGCATGCCGATACATCGATATGGTGTTATGTCTCGCCGATCTACAGTATTTTAAGGCTCACCAAATTCTCTTCTTCAAGAAAAAACCGCACAGTCATAAGCAGTGACCCTAACAAGCAGGTCTGATAAGGTGCTCTGATACTTCTTAGTCAAGAGAGATTTCCAAACAACTCTGCAGTCGAGAATCGAGAATCTATACAAGCACATAAATAATGCTTAAAATGTGGGAGAAGCCTCCTCTAAATAGAGGTGTCCTTTATTTGGAAGTGTTTATTTTGAAAATTTTACCGTATAACATTCTAACCACCTTTTATTTCCTCAAAGAAAACGCTAACTGGCAAATTAAAGGCCTTACTTCGACCTTCACGCCTATCCAAGGTAATATATCATTTAAATAATTAATGGAAACGCGTAAATTTTTACCACGGGTAGCTTTTCGAGCGTCATGAAGGCAAAAATATTGCCTATAGCAAAAAAGTTTTCCGTTCAAAAACTTTAAATTGCGGAGTAGCATTTCAGGTTTCTTGAAACTAATGGCTTTCACGGCCTCTTTTTTTTTATGAGATGGATGGGCAGAGGAGGAATTGCTAATTTAAGCTCCTTTAATTTAATGTGATTGGGATAGTAAATTATCTCGTGTTAACATTTACTTTTGATAATTAGTCTTCAGAACTGAGATTTAAATTGCCGAAATTACTTTTAAGTGCGCTAACTAAAGGACATTTATAATTTCAAACCATGCGCGCTTATTTCTTAATAAGTCTGATCTTGTTTATTTTCCTCAGATCTTGGGGCCTTTGGGGCACCAATTCATTTCCTCCTGACTGCTTCATTACAGCTTTTGCGGGACGGAATTGCATTGAGGATATAATTTGAATAAAGATAGGAGAATTGATAAATGTCATTTAAGTTAACTTATTACATTTAAAATGTCCTTAACATAAGATTTATATTTTTAATCTTTTTCATCATAAAATCAAAGTTGTGTGTGTGACTGAGATTTTCGAATTAATGATAAATAATGTGAATTTTATAACCCGCGTGCATTTTTTAATTTCACTTATGGTTGCTCGTTTAGCTATATATTCCGAATGTAACCTTATCTCGATCTGATAAATATTCTTCGTGGCAAGTTATTTGCACGTGAGAAGCATTTATATTTGTGTTTAGTATTGTATTGTTTAGGACACATTTGATTGGTTTACGCTGATCAAAATTTTTAGGAGTCCAGGAAAAATTCTGTACCTTGCGGGAGAAAACAAGCGGCTCATTTTTCGAGTTTTCACATTTTGATTATATTTATTCTTTAAGGACATTTCGTTTAAATTATACAAATAAATTTAGCTGACCTTGTCTACTCTCTCAAAATCCCCATCTACAATGTCAACGGAAATGGTTCTTACTGTGAGCTAGTTTATTATGTCCTGCAATTTAAGAAAGTGGATACAAATTACATTTTCTCCAAGCAATTTTGAAAACAAACAATTTTCATGAAAATAGTACTTATATTTTATAACTGCCTTATCAACCAACTTGTTTCTAAAATAATAATACTTTTTTTAGGCCAGATACAATTGGTATACTTTGTTAATTATAGTATGTTACAATTCCACCGTGTCTAGACAGCGGCAGGTGAAAAATTCATAGCTACAAAGCTAACTCGGAGAGAAGTGTGGGCAAATATACGACTCATAGCGAGAATACGAACACTAAATATACATATTTTGTTCAGAAATTTTCAACTTCTACCTTTAAATACAAACGTTTAAGAAACGTTTTTCTAACGACTTTTACAGCTTGGTATTATGCAAATAGTAATTCATTTCAAAACGCTAATAAGCAAAAAGTATTTTCTTTTCGAGGTTGAACTATTCAACTTCATAGCAAAGAGGGAAAATTAGCTTTATAGAAATCCCTGTTTACGAGGAAATGTCGTAAATTGAGATTCCCACGAAGATATAAATAGCTGTAAAAGTGTTTATTTATAATCACTCTAACTTAATACAGCTGAACCAAAAGACATTTCTCCTCATCGTCTTCTATTCACGACCACCGCTGGTCTATTGTGTATTCACCGTATGCAGTAACTAGCTGTTAAAGAGCTAATAATAGCAAATAAATATCAATCATTCAAGGAAAAGCATCTGCGCTAAGGAAAGCAACTAAATGCCAAAGGTTTAAAGCTTCCAAAGCAAAAATTAGGGAGTATTCTCAGCTGATCCCCCTCCTGAATATTGACAGAACATGATATTGGCATAACTTCAATGAAAACTTCGTGCAGTTGTTGCGCTTTTCATATTACTGCGCATTCCTTATTATCATTATCACGCTTGCACCTTATTACAAACATATATTATAAATCTTGTTATTTCTTTTAGTGTTCATTATTTAACTGTCATGCATGTTCTTAAAGTTTTAAGAGTACCGCTATATGATCTATTAAATTCAGAATTGAAAAATCACCTTAAACAAGATCATGTAAGCAGCTATTTTATTTTTAATATTTTATAGCATTATTGCAGATACTGTGGATTCCTATATTTACTATACTATAGTATCGAAACCCGCTTGCTTGTCTTCTTACTGTGCAAAATAAGCGAAGGTCATTGAGCGCTAGGACAAAAGCGCGAGGGGTCACAGGTTCATCACCCAACCTAAAAATATATTTTTTCACTGTAAAAATTCCAACTTTCATGAAAAATGAAGGGTGTTATTCCAAGACCATTGCAAATTCTGTCCTTGATCCCCGAAACGAAAATCTGTGTCCTCCCTCGGACCAACTCTTTTCTGTAGAATCCGAACATCTGCTGTCGGGGCAACTGGACTCTGGATTATGGGGAACAAAACATACACACACTCTACGATATCATGGTGAGTCAAACCCTTGTCAATAGCATGATAGGTGAATGCACTGCCACTACGCCACCACAGGGAAGGGGACCTATATTTGCTCGATGAATCCGAAGCATCTTATGTCTAGGGAACCAACCCCCTGACTACTGGTAAGCCTTCTTCCTTTGTTGTGGCACGGCTGGGTGTCGAAGACGGATTAACGGCAAGTCAGGGGAACATGCCGCCACTGCGTCACCATAGTGTCGTCAGAATCCTTTTCGAAAGCCCATTATTTCGATTATAAAACATTTATCGGATGGTTAAATATAAATCTCCGTAAAAGACAATGACCTAGTGACGAAGCGGTAATGCGTTAATTTCGAGTGCAATTAACTCAGGTTCGATTTTAGTGGCACTCTAGAATATGTGACTTTCTCTAAGCTCTATTTTCTGGGTTTGGTACCCTAGTGAAGAGAAGTTCGGATTCCTCCGAAAACTATCAGTACTAGAGCAGGACGGCTTTAGTTGTCGTTGCACCGTACACGCAAATGATAAAAAAGCGGCAAATAATATGCAAGCGTAATAAACAGGCTGTAACAAAATTTGGTGGAAACAAACGTACTTTTCCTCAGAAATTAGAAATGTAAACACATTTGCTTCCAAAAAGAAAAAAATTAGCTTTGGATTTTAAATGAATAATTTTGTGTACGTTATTTCTTCCTCTATTTGAAGCAAAACAATACAATCCACTTACAGAAACTGACAATATGTGTGAAAAAATTTGCTTGATTATTACTGGCACAAAACACTTTTCACGTTATACGTAAAATTTCTAAGTAACACGGAGAAAAGCTACGGCTTTTCAATATTTCCCCCATTTCTAATTTCATCATATTACCAGAAAACCATCAGCATAATTATGCTTTGCATGCAATGGTTCACCGTATGAGCCAATGAACATGAGCCTTAGGTTGAGTTAATCCTTATTATTATAAGAGGGCTTCTTGTCAATTCCTAATAACCTTTGGAGTGACAAGGAGAGGCGGAAATCGCTGCTTCGTGCAGCTAGTTCTAGCATCGTGCAATTATAGTGCAAGCAGTCGTCGTAATAAGATTGGTGGTTAGTCTGCGCAAGCGTTGAATTAGCAGGCTCAAGTTGTGGATAGAGACTCATGGAAGAAGATTGAGCTTAATGCAATGTCTTACTTCAGTTTACAGAAAGCCAAGGATCTCTCTTTTCATTCCTCTGGATTCATCCCGCAGATTGACACAAAGTCAACATCCTTTTAGGCATTCTCAATAGAAATTTAAAAATTTGCAATGGTGGAAATATTTCTATAAATTGAAATAAATCCTTCAAGTTTACTGCTACTATTATTGCTCATGCAGTGGATTTGTAAGCTGTAGCACAAACGTTGACTAACTTCAGGAAGACTGTACCAGTATAAAAAAAAAAAGCTTTCATTGCACTTAAAACTTCTTCAAATTTATTTTAAAAGCTCCTAAACTCTCTGATAAATTTTTTCTAACCTTATGTAGGCACCCTGTAAACACTTGGTAAGAGTTAAGACTCGGTTTCACCTATAGATCAATCTATAACTCCTATTTTGAAAATTAAATGGAAAAATCGTCATAAATTGTACACGTGCAAGGAATTTTCAAAACCGGTCAAAAGACGGGCACGACATATCAAGGTAGCAAAACCTTCAAGCCCTTTATTTATTAACACCAGCGTAGGTTCCCTTTTCTTTTTCCCCCTTTGAGTCACAATTCTGAACTTCTATATATATGTAACCTGTAAATTTTATAAAGGATATTTTTCTATGAGAGAAGATTTCTTACTTGTTCATTAAAAACAAAAATTAAATTTAGAGCGGTGTGGGGATACGAAAATCTGTCAACGATGAACCGCAGTGGGTGGTAATTTTCTTCCACACAGTCTATGCACAGCATTAAATCGTGACTCGTTGTTTCATCCAAAAAGAGTGAGTCGTTGTTTTAAAAGAGTGTACATTCTGATCGCAAAATTATGGAATTTGGAATATTCCAGACTAGGATGTTAAAATTGTATCATTGCAATTTATTGAGTGAATTGCCTAAATTCTTGCAAACTACATATTATTCATGACTACAAGATATCCAATTTAAATATAAAGAAACTTTTAATTGACAAATTATGTTTAAATATCGTCTCGATTTTAATTGAAAATAGAAAGCCGGATAAAACTCACATCGTATATAAATTGGAAAACCGGTATCCAATAGTTCAAGAGCAAGCATATTTTGAAGTAATATATCACTGATTGGTTAAATAAATAAATAAATAAATAAATAAATAAATAAATAAATAAATAAATAAATGGATGGATGGATGGATGGATGGATAGATGGATGGGTGGGTGGGACGGACGACAGACAGACACATTAATTTATTTATTTATTTATTCATTCATTCATTCAACCTGTTTACAGTGTTCGTTGATACATTCCTTTCAAACTACCTTAACGTTTTAAGACAAATTATAGTGATTCAGAGATTATTGATATGATTAGGTTAGAAATGGAGGAGAGCAGAAAGTAAAAGCTTGTTTCGAGGTTCTCCACCAGTTAGATACGTACTACATAAATCAATAATTTCCC
>QLNU02014802.1:95042973-95053910 GCA_006491805.2 Dysdera silvatica
TACATCCTGCAAATATATCACAGTTTTGGCTTGGAAAAAAGCACATTTGCAGACAGTTAAATCTTTTGTAATTGGATATAGCTTTGCATCTGAGATTTCCAGATATATGGGGAAAAAAACCTAGACAGCCATATTCATTGATAATCTGCATTTTGTCAGATTCTTTTTTCAGTGACGTCGTTCAATATTCATTATTTGAAGCTCGAAAGAATAGAAAAATATTGAAACGATTTATGC
Source organism: Dysdera silvatica (assembly GCA_006491805.2). NCBI lineage: Eukaryota > Metazoa > Arthropoda > Arachnida > Araneae > Dysderidae > Dysdera > Dysdera silvatica. Next base: position 95,043,211 of record QLNU02014802.1, read on the forward strand.
GAGTCAATTTGTAAAAAATCACTTGTGTTTCTTTCTTCTTTCTTCCGCGTAGTCGCATTCCCTCATCCTTCCAATGGAACGGCGTTGCGAGAGATAACTTGCTTTAGTAGAGACCTTCTGGGAAGGCAGCATCCATTCCCTGAGCCTAGGGGGGGGGTCAAACTGTCCCTAATAAATCAAAGCACCAGAATAATTGTAACTTTACAGCTGTTGTTGTTGACTGTACAGACTGATCTAAAAAAGATAGAAACAGTCGGCAAATAACAATGATCTGTGATTTGACACAAAAACTAGATAGTAGCTTTATCACGGCATTACTAAATCACAATGGGCAAAAGAGACTATAGTAAATATCCTTCCTTACTAACCCGGCCGACACCGACACTCCGGCGACATTACATGTGTTTTTGTTTCCTGGAAGGATAGACTAAATAATAGAAGGGAGGGTTGCACTTTTTGTGTTTAGAGGGATAATATGAGTTAAAGTTTGAGTGGCGCCAAAGAAATCAATCACTCTGAGGGCGCGAGGAAGTGCGGTTTCAGCGAAAAAGGAAAAACAAAAAACTGGCTTAGGAACACAGGATACAATAGCAAATCCGCTCTAAAAGCAGATTATTATTTTTAAAAGACATGAATGGTAGACTTTTGATTTCAAGACTTAATTCATCCCACTTCTTCTTACCAAGATAGTTTAAACTTACTAGTTTATAATTCGTTCTCTTCTTAGGCCGAGCTAAAGAATTTGAGGAGAATCTTGCCGGGTATGCATGTTCTGGAACTGAGAATTGTCTTGAAATATCAAATTTATTATTTACGATTTTGTGCATAAGTAATGAAATTTTTAGGGTGGCAAGTTGTTGAAAGGGAAGGAGATTAAAATATCTGAAGAGTGGTGGAGAGTGTGAGTTGAATTTGGAGAAGGTAATTATTATAATAATTCTTTTCTGTGCCTTTATAGTAGACTATAAGTTTTTATTGTTTGCGGTTCCATAGACTTCCACAGCGTATTAAAGCTTAGAATAAAAGAGTGAGTAGTAAAACTTTTGGAGGTATAAAATATCGCATTTTGGCAAATACATATATAAGAGAATATAAAAATTTTGACAGTTCTGATATACGTTGGGACAACGATAAGTGTGCGTCAATCTGTACTCCTAGATAGAAGACATATTCTTCTTTCTTGAGAGTTCTACCTTGAAATAATATAGAAGCTAAATCAGGGAGTTGTTTTTGTCTAGATCGAAAAATTATATATAATGATTTCGATATATTTAATTCAAGATGATTTCTCTTGAGCCACATTTCCAAATTATAAAGGTCGCTGTTAATGTCTCTTACTAAGTTTGGGATATTTTTCCCTACGTGGATAAGAGTCGCATCGTCTAAATACAGAACAATGTCACAGTGTTTAATACAACTTAGGATGTCGTTAATAAATATTAAGAATAATAAAGGACCCAAGCAAGAACCTTGTGGGACACCTATGGTTATTATTTTATTTCCAGAGGTTGTCTCACCCAGAGTTACAAACTGCTCTCTATTACTCAAATAATTCTCAAAGAGATTCCATGGTATCCCTCTTATTCCCAAAGTTTTAATTTATTTAGAAGAATTCTATGATTCACATTCTCAAAAGCTCACCTCAGATCCAGAAATAGCCCATATGTGCATTTGTTGTCGTCGTTTGAGCGCCTAATTTGTTCAACGAGTTCTGATATTGCAGATTTCGTCGAAAGCTTTTTACGTAAGCTAAATTATTTTTTGTAGAAAAGCTTATGAAATTCAAGATAATTTTCAAGCCTTTTGTAAATTGCTTTTTCAAACATTTTGCTAAATGCAAGGAGTATGGAGATTGGCCTATAATTCAATTGGAAGAGTTTCGTCACTTTTTTTAAATAATGGAATGATTTTAGCTATTTTTAATTTATTTGAGAAAACTCTATGCTGAAAGGAAAGATTTATTAGAAATGTAAGAGTTTTGATAAAGAAATCCTCATTTTCTTTAGTAATATTGGGGGAAATATTGTCATAACCGGAAGATCTTTTGTACCTAGTTGTTTGACAAACTTGATAATTTCTTTGACATTTACTAGAAGGAGATAAAAGGAATTTGAGTTTCTTACACCGTTATTCATGTTTCCATTTTTTAATTCGTTAATGTGATCTTGGTGGGGGGGATGTATTATTCGCAACTGAAACAAAAGAAATCGTTTAATGCGTTTGCCATATCCTTATTTGTGGTATGTTCCACAGTTTTATTGTTCTTGCAAATTATCATTTTCTTTGGACAGATTGCCATTTTTTTCTGTTTATTTAGTGCGATAGTAATAATATTCCAAATATCCGGAGTATTTCCATTGGCTTGTTGGAACTGCTTTTCGAAGTAAACCTTTTTTGCCTCCCTGATCACATTCGTTAAAACATTTTTGTATTTATTGAAATTCTCCTTTAAATTAGAATGGTTATAAAATGATGCAACTTTTTACGAGCTTGATTTGTTATTTTATAACTAAAATTTCTCTGATATTATGAAAGCAGGTTATATTTAGATTCCGACGAACTTCCAACGAGAGTTTTAGAAGACAAAGTTCTTTATGTCAATATGATGATTAATTTTTTACCTAGGAGTTTTTATTAGCAAGGCTTTAGCGTAGATGATAGTACTATAAATTATGCTCCAAAAGTCACTAAAACGTTTAATTTGCAGAACAGTGAATGTTGCAACCATGACAGAACACCAAAAGGATATTTACTTTTCGTGTCCCTTCACCGCTGCCTTAAAAGATAATATTGTTATAATACGAATATAGATTCTCATACACGTAGTCTGTATTTCATCATAAGTAGAAGCTTGCACATAACATACCATTCAGGTACTATTTATTATCAATTTCTTTTTTATAATCTACGCATATGAAACATATTTATTAGAATTGGGAACTATAAAATTCTGGCCGTCAGCGATGTTAGATTTAGGAAACTGTCACCTACAGATACAGACCATATAACCGTCTCTATCCTCTGTTAAGTCCTTATGGAAAGAAATACTTGGAAAAAATCACGCACATCGTACCCTTAACATTTCATATGTAAAGGCGAATTTTGACTAGAACTGATTCGAACTTGCATTTAAACATAATTTTATGTAATAATTAAAAATTTATCAATAGGCTTGCAGCAGCCCAGCTCCCATCAAGTGCCATCCCCCAAATATGCACCTTGTATACCTACTTAAAAATCCTTCACCGATGATGTGATTAACATATTAAATGTGATTAGTTGCCCATGAAGTGCTTCAGTTTATCTCTAATTACATATCTGTCTGTCCTTCCTTCCTTTCGCTGTCCGTCCGTCCGTCCGCCCATCCATCTATCTATTTATTTTTATTTATTTTTTATTTTTTTATTTATTTCATGGCAAACAATTTCGGAAAATGTGAAAACGGAGACCTGAGGGAAGACCGGGGAAAAGCTGGCTACAACGTCAGATTAACAAATTATGATACGACTTATTACTGTGAAGATAGACGCGATAATTCGTCATTCTATAGAAGACCAAAGGAAAAAAGAATGGAATAATGGATTACGTTGTACAAGTGAACGGATTCATTTTTTAAAAAATGGGAACAGATGTGATCACTATATTCTTATATTGATTCTTACAAATAATTTTGCAGACAGAATTATTAAATTTGCTACACAAAAATCTACGATCGAGAAATATAGCAGATCTTACGATTGTAAAAATTTACATAAAAATCGATATAGAAATTTATATTGCTTAAGTTGGTACAAGGTTTACATTACGCTATTCACGAAAAACTTCTGTCATCGCAGACACTAAACACTCATTTATTTTTTATTTGTATTATAAAACGTCTTTTCATTGTCCAGTTCGAAAATTTTTATTTTTGACCTCTTTGCCAACGCCTTCTAACATTTCCATGCATGTGCTTTTTATGTTTACTCAGAAATCCACCATAAAGCGTTAATAAATATTTCATACAAATACATTTTAAGCACATGAAGAAAATTTGAGTACTTGAATACGTCCGTCGTGTACTTATATGCCTCCAAGGGCAAGGACATGCAACAAATTTTAACAACAACAACAAAATGAACAATAGCATGCCCATTTTTCATACTGTATATCAAGATAGTGTATTTTTACAGTATTGTACATAGCATAATAAAGAATAACGTATTTTAAATTAGATTGATATTTGTTGCTTTTTAAGGTTTCATGCTAAAATACAATTGAACGTTCACCGTTATTTGATATTCTTATGCATAAATTTATTAAAAAATTTAACGTAAGTGTGAATATACAGTAATTACTCTGAGATAGAAAGCACATTAAATTATTTAATTACACGTTTATAAAATTATGTTTAAAAGAATTATTATTTCGAAACTGAAAATATTTACCACACTAGTATTGTAATCATTGAAATTTTTATTAATACATTTGCCGTTTATCAATAAACCATATAAATGAACCACAAATATATTACAATTTCTATCCGAATTTGTTATCTTAATTCAGCAATTTTCTTTCTGTAATTCAAATAAAATGCTTGTTTTTTGCAAACAATGATAAAAAAATTGAACAAAAATTATAATTTCTCACAAATCTAAAGCAAGTGTTTTTTTGTTTTAATTTATGATAGATTGAGACTTCTGCAATAGTATATGATAGACAGTGATAGATATGGCCAACTTAGTGATTGGAAGGTAAGTAATGTAGGAGCATTTAGTCGTATCAGGTGGTATAAAAGCCCATTAACGCGCATCGAAAATTCCATTAAAGTCTAATAAACCCTCAAAATATCACTTCAAAACGTGTTTGAAAGGGTTCGAGGTCCATCGGAAAACCATTAACAAAGATCCTGTTTTTTCCCCGTTTTTTACATCTCTGGACGACATTGTTAGCGAATGAGAGAAAACTCCACATTTAGAACTAAAACCATTAATCGAGTGCCGGAAAGTTACCCTGACGCAAAAAATGACTATCTGAAAACTTCTCAACTCTCAGAAAAAGAAGTTTGATCTTCGGGCATCATCAAAGATTTCTTTGTTTCGATTGAAACTCGAAAAAAATCCATTGTCCACTCTGTTGTTCGGATTTCTATAGTAATTACAATCTCAGCCTTACAGCTTAAGATACAATGGTTAGATGGTATTGGGTTCGAAGTCGGCCACTACTCTACTGAGGTAATTTGTCTGTCGTTTGGTGAAAAATGGCACAAAAAGTTTGCGAGTGTGTTCTTCTAGAAGAGTGGTTTTCGGCAGATAATCTTTTCTGAAAAAGTAGTAAAACTAACTTCGATTATTCTCAAATATCAAGGGAGTAATTAGGATTGGACCAGACCAATTAAAGATGTGTAACATTGTCCATAATGTCTTCAAACAGTGACATAGCAACTAACAATTATGGGGCTCACGTAGCTTTAAATAAGCTCATGTGATGCGACGTTTGAAAAAATATGTTTAAGTCAAATGAGGATGGGCTTTAGCCCCAGCAGTCCCCATTCTTACGTCACCATCCTGAAAGGACAAAAAATTCCAAAGAGACAAAATCCAGCTGCTCAAAAATAAAGGTGGTTCCTTAAAGACTTTCACAGCGCATTTTAAAATTGCAAGAAACAGATTTTCAGGTACAGATCGTGTCAAAATATCAACAGAGTTTAATAACTCAAAGAAATTTCTGCTCCAAAAATAAGATCTACAACTTTCTGCGTCTAGTAAAACAGCTTTTGAACCATCCTAAAGCACCGGGCACCTACCAAACACAATGTCCTTGCGGTCTACATTAGACAAACTGGTCGTCCTTCTTCATGTTGGAAATTGGAACAGGACCACATTCTCAATAAACAACTCCCAAATCCGCATTAGCAAACCATGCTTTTCAGAAACGACATTTGATTCTTTTCGACCAAACGAAGGTTTTTGTTAGATCCGAGGATCTTCGGCCTAGACCAGGAGTCATTGTATTTTTCAAGTCCATAGGCTAATTTTTCTCATTCTTGTTAGCTTGCGGGCCGCATTACTGTACGGGCATTATTGAGACTGGAAAGGGTGGATCTGGGGAGGTGAGTGGATGGAGTGCACCGAATCCGCCGTTGTTGCAGTTTTTTCTTAGGTTTCTATATTGGTTTTGTGCCTCCGAAAATATTTTTTGAATCCGGCCCCTGGAGCAATATATATATATATATATATTACAATATAAAATACGTATGGAAATAATAATAATACAGTGCGTTTGGTATTTTAGTGGACACCTGATATTTTTACGTAAATGCTAAAAAAAATACAAAAACTGCGAATTGGCTTTTGAAGAATGCCGAGACACCATAATGTCTTGTAGAAAAATAAATTTTATATAAATATATCGTCACATAAATGGGGAAAATGCAAATTTATATAACAAATGTTGTTTGTTAATTTAAGGGACACTATCATTCCTGACTAACAGATGGCAGTGCAGGCGCTAAAAAATTTGCATATTGTATTCTTTCGATGCGTAGGTTCGTATAAATACCCGTGTGAACAGGTTTATGCGAAAACCTCGTTTGTAGTCATGTCAGAAAGGAAAATACTTACGGATTTCGAGAAAGAGGAAATTGTGGCTTTTAAATGAAATGGAAAATCCATTTTCAAAATTTGTCAGCTTATTCAGGGTCCAAGGAGTGCTATAGGGGCCTTTTCAAAAAGAAACCCCAAAAGGATCCACCCAAAAAGCGGGGAGCGAAGCCAAAACTGAGTAAAAGAGATAAGCGGAACATTAATAGAGAGGCCAGTAACACAGGAAAGTCTGCTGCAAAAGTCCGAAACGACCTTAGTTAGCTCCTAGTTAAACGTTGGATAGTATGGAATGTGCTCTCTAATTCCAAAAATTTATCTTTTCGGAAAAAAAAAGGCAAACCACTTCTCACCCAAGTTCACAAACAGGAACACTTAAACTAGGCTCGACGACTCATGAAGTGGAACGATAAATGGTTGCAGGTACTTTTCACGGAGGAAAAGAAATTCAACTTAGATGGTCCGGATGCTTTTCAACATTATTGGCACGATTTACGGAAAGCGCCGCAATACTTTTCTTGTAGAGTTCAAGGAGGAGAGTCGGTGACCATTTGTAGTGTCTTTGGCTACAACGGTACTACGCCTGGAGCTTTCATCGGCAGTCGTATGAATTCCACCTGCTATCAAGAACTTTTGAATGAATATGCCCTCCCATATGCCTCAGAAATATGTGGGGAAAACTGGATTTTGCAACAGGACAACGCACCGTGCCATGCATCTATCTCCACCAAAAGATGGATAAATTCAAAAAAGTTTAAAAGTATGATTTGGTCGACACGTAGTCCTGATTTAAATCCTATCGAAAACGTATGGGATTATATTGTTCGTCAAATATATGCAAATGGGAAGCAATTCACGTCGGTTAATGCCTTAAAGGACGCTATTGTGGAAACTTGGTATCAAATCGATCCTAAGTATTTACAAACATTGATAGAATCAATGGATTCATTTTCAAATTTGGCATTATTTCTCACGATAGTGCACTGTTATCAAGTGTCCACTAAAATACCAAACGCACTGTATTTATTTGTTTCAGACGGTATGTGACGTTCACATATCACAATTATTCATTGCATAATTACATCTATTTAAATGTGATTAACATCATGTATATATTAATTCAGTGTGAACACAATTAACTTTAGTTTATTTAACATTATAAATGACATGAAAGTAAAAAAAACACATTTACAATACTTTTAGTTATTAATACATGAAGCGAATTAATTAATTTATTTTATTTTTAATATTAATTTACTTTTTAGATTAATCTCTTATAGCCGAGTTTGATTGTAATTTCTTAGAAATGTTTCAATTTTGTATACTTATTCATATGCCATAGTAGTTATGCAAAAGTTTATAAATTTATTAATTTTTATAATACCGTAAAATTATATTTTCAGAATATCAAAAATGGTGAAAAGTGATTTCTCTTACGATATTTAATTATACAGACAGTAAGTAAAAACTGTTAAATTCAAAAACTGATTAGTATAATCATTCAATTTTATATCATTATATTATCATACGATTTTATATCATTATATTATCATACGATTTTATATCATCATATTGACATTCGATTTTATATCATTTTATTGTTATTTTTTATTAGATTTTATATAATTATATTGGTCGATTTTATATATCACATATGATCGCCATTTTATATCGTTATTATTAACATTTGATTTCATATGATCAGCTTGTCATTCGATTAAGATATTATTATCATCATCATTCGATTTTATAAAATGAATGAGCACATTCACCCACGGGAGATTTGATCAAACTAGAGTCGGTTTGTCGGAGACGCTTTCCCCGATTCTGGCTGATGTCCTTCTGCTATCTTCCGGAGTAGTCGCGACCGCTAGACGAATGAGGACAGGAAACAACGCTCTCTTTCTCCGTATGTAAAGATGTTAAGGTATTATTACCCTCCGCAGGGATAACACAATTGCCAAATATGGTCAACACAAGAAAGCCTCCGGGGCGAGATTTTTGTGAGTTTTCGTGGGGGAATTTATTATACAATAATTTTTGCCACCCACGTATTAATTACAGCTCAAACTAGAGCTTATGTGATTTTGGAGAAAAAGAGAAGCGGTCTAGCGGCCCAAGACACTCCGGGCTAAACGGAGGGACCCTGGTTCGAATCCGGGATGGGAAAGCGTCTCTTTTTCTCCAAAATTACACAAGCTCTAGTTTGAGCTGTAATTAAAACGTACCAGTATAATAAATTTCCCACGAAACTCGCTGCACCGCCCTGGAGGCTTCTTGTGTTGACCATATTTGCAACAGCAACCCGCGGGAGTGGCACACTTCCAACATCTTTACATACGGAGAAAGAGTTGTTTCCTATCCTCATCCGTCTAGCGGTCCAAGACACTCCGGGCTGCCAAAAACGGAGGGACCCTGGTTCGAATCCCGGATGGGGAAAGCGTCTCTTTTTCTCCAAAACAAATAAGCTCTAGTTTGAGCTAATTAATACGTGGGTGGCAAAAATTATTGTATAATAAATTCCCCCACGAAAACCTTTGCAAAAACAAATTTTACCTATGAGATGAAACTCGCAATTGTTAAACGCATGGTGAATCTGTACCCACTTTTCTAACGTTGAACGTTCCATTTTTTAGCTTTTCGTTGTCCAGCTTATGTAGATAGCACATACATCATTTTGCAGTAAAATTTGTCAAGATACTATATTGACACTTTAAATCAATAATGACTTGTTTCCATACCAATGATTTAGCGGCAAGGCCAGAAATTTGTCATCCGTTTTAAAAGTTTTCTGAAATTCATTGTAAAAGTCATTTTCTTTAAAAACTTCAAAATTTTAGATGTGACCCGTTTGGATGAGTTCTTATCTCGCTAAAATCTAGCTAAGGAAATGCTTACAACCCCATGACAATGAATCACAAAGAAACCCGAGATTAAAATTCGACTAACACTTGTAGAAAAATTCCGGGAAGTCGGAAAGAAAGATAAATTATCTTTTTGAGTAAATTTACATAATATTTTCCATCTTAAAATTTATTGCTGATTTTATCATTTTCTGGAAAAAGGGCTAAGAATCGATTCTTTACACAAGAATCACAAATTAATCTTTAAGCTTCTTGTTTTATCGGCAAGCAAAATTTTTATTTGCACATTTCGTGTAACGAGATTTATTATTAGCTGTTAAATAAGATTAAAATATAGTTTCCGGAACAGATTTTGGCAGAGGTATGTTACAAAAATTCCATTTATTGTAAAAAATATTAAACTTCGTGTGTACTTACTATGTGTTTCCATTAATATTTATCAGTAGATAATTAAAAATATATGTAATAAATATTACGTGATAAAATGTATACAAAATAATATACAAGCAAAATTTTGGACCTCGTATAAAGGATGAATGAGTATTCTGAGCAAAAAAATAAAGAAGAAAAAAGAACTATGCGACAGAAACATGCACGCTAAAGATGCCCTAATTTTAACATTAAGAGGGAAAAATCATAACACATACATAAGGAAACAAATGAAACAGCAGTTGTAGAGAAGACCATAAAAAGAAGACCCGGGTCCTGAGCCATGTCCTAAGAGAAAAACCAACTACTACAAAGAGTAAAAAAGTGAAAATTAGCAGGAAATAAATATAAAGATAAATTTTAATAACAGAAGCGTAAGCCCTTAAAGATATTACTGGCCTCGGTTTAACACCCAGCGATGCATTCGCCCAAGGCCATATCTAAATTGTGACAAAGAAAGAAGTTACATCAGGTTAAAAGCTGAAAGGGACACCAAATAAGGAAAAATGGGAATGCATTGTGGTACTACGTAGGCAGTGGCGTAATAAAGGGGCTCAGATGTCGCAAGCTCCCATTGGATATGGAGACAAATTTTCTCTAAGGCGGCATCAAATATTTTTTTGCTAATTTTTTATTTTTTTGTTGTTTGTTTGGAGCAAATAAAGATATTATGTTCGTTATACATTGTTGTATTACACGTAATGATTTTCTATACCCACATCTAAACAGCTCAAGTTTGAGCTTTTTAGGTATAGGAATAAGAGAGCCTCTAGTTCGATTCTAGGTCGGATACGGCATCTCTCTTATTCGAGATGCCATATCCGAC
>QLNU02014802.1:95054010-95079034 GCA_006491805.2 Dysdera silvatica
TTTTGGAGAAAAAGAGAGGCCGTCCCCATCCTGGATTCGAACCAGGGTCCTTCCACTGAGCCCGGAGTATCTTGACCACTAGACGAACGAGAACGTGGAACAACGCTCTCTTTCTCCGTATGTAAAGATGTTAAGGTATTATTACCCTTCGCAGGGATAACACAATTGCCAAATATGGTCAACACAAGAAAGCCTCCGGGGCGAAAACTCACAAAATTCTCGCCCCGGAGGCTTTCTTGTGTTGACCATATTTGGCAATTGTGTTATCCCTGCGGAGGGTAATAATACCTTAACATCTTTACATACGGAGAAAGAGAGCGTTGTTTCCTGTCCTCATTCGTCTAGCGGTCCAAGACACTCCGGGCTAAACGGAGGGACCCTGGTTCGAATCCAGGATGGGGAAAGCGTCTCTTTTTCTCCAAAATTACACAAGCTCTAGTTTGAGCTGTAATTAAAACGTGGGTGGCAAAAATTATAGTATAATAAATTTCCCCCACGAAAACTCACAAAATTCTCGCCCCGGAGGCTTTCTTGTGTTGACCATATTTGGCAATTGTGTTATCCCTGCGGAGGGTAATAATACCTTAACACCTTTACATACGGAGAAAGAGAGCGTTATTACCTGTCCTCATTCGTCTAGCGGTCCAAGACACTCCGGGCTAAACGGAGGGACCCTGGTTCGAATCCAGGATGGGGAAAGCGTCTCTTTTTCTCCAAAACAAATAAGCTCTAGTTTGAGCTAATTAATACATGGGTGGCAAAAATTATTGTAAAATAAATTCCCCCACGAAAACCTTTGCAAAAACAAATTTTACCTATGAGATGAAACTCGCAATTGTTAAACGCATGGTGAATCTGTACCCACTTTTCTAACGTTGAACGTTCCATTTTTTAGCTTTTCGTTGTCCAGCTTATGTAGATAGCACATACATCATTTTGCAGTAAAATTTGTCAAGATACTATATTGACACTTTAAATCAATAATGACTTGTTTCCATACCAATGATTTAGCGGCAAGGCCAGAAATTTGTCATCCGTTTTAAAAGTTTTCTGAAATTCATTGTAAAAGTCATTTTCTTTAAAAACTTCAAAATTTTAGATGTGACCCGTTTGGATGAGTTCTTATCTCGCTAAAATCTAGCTAAGGAAATGCTTACAACCCCATGACAATGAATCACAAAGAAACCCGAGATTAAAATTCGACTAACACTTGTAGAAAAATTCCGGGAAGTCGGAAAGAAAGATAAATTATCTTTTTGAGTAAATTTACATAATATTTTCCATCTTAAAATTTATTGCTGATTTTATCATTTTCTGGAAAAAGGGCTAAGAATCGATTCTTTACACAAGAATCACAAATTAATCTTTAAGCTTCTTGTTTTATCGGCAAGCAAAATTTTTATTTGCACATTTCGTGTAACGAGATTTATTATTAGCTGTTAAATAAGATTAAAATATAGTTTCTGAACAGATTTTGGCAGCAGTGTGTTACAAAAATTCCATTTGGTAAAATATTAAACTTCGTGTGTACTTACTATGTGTTTCCATTAATATTTATCAGTAGATAATTAAAAATATATGTAATAAATATTACGTGATAAAATGTATACAAAATAATATACAAGCAAAATTTTGGACCTCGTATAAAGGATGAATGAGTATTCTGAGCAAAAAAATAAAGAAGAAAAAAGAACTATGCGACAGAAACATGCACGCTAAAGATGCCCTAATTTTAACATTAAGAGGGAAAAATCATAACACATACATAAGGAAACAAATGAAACAGCAGTTGTAGAGAAGACCATAAAAAGAAGACCCGGGTCCTGAGCCATGTCCTAAGAGAAAAACCAACTACTACAAAGAGTAAAAAAGTGAAAATTAGCAGGAAATAAATATAAAGATAAATTTTAATAACAGAAGCGTAAGCCCTTAAAGATATTACTGGCCTCGGTTTAACACCCAGCGATGCATTCGCCCAAGGCCATATCTAAATTGTGACAAAGAAAGAAGTTACATCAGGTTAAAAGCTGAAAGGGACACCAAATAAGGAAAAATGGGAATGCATTGTGGTACTACGTAGGCAGTGGCGTAATAAAGGGGCTCAGATGTCGCAAGCTCCCATTGGATATGGAGACAAATTTTCTCTAAGGCGGCATCAAATATTTTTTTGCTAATTTTTTATTTTTTTGTTGTTTGTTTGGAGCAAATAAAGATATTATGTCCGTTATACATTGTTGTATTACACGTAATGATTTTCTATACCCACATCTAAACAGCTCAAGTTTGAGCTTTTTAGGTATAGGAATAAGAGAGCCTCTAGTTCGATTCTAGGTCGGATACGGCATCTCTCTTATTCGAGATGCCATATCCGACTAGAATCGAACTAGAGGCCCTCCGTTGAGCCCGGAGTGCCTTGACTGCTAGACCAACGAGGGCTTGAACGTAACGCTCCCTTTCTCCGTATGTAAGGATATAAGGTATTGTTATTATTACCTTTCGCAGGGATAACATAATTGAGAGGGCGACAAACCTGAGAACTGTCCATGTATCTTCTTAATATATAGGCGGTGCCCAGTAAGGCAGTTTTTTGTAGGTCTGTTGTCGTTATGTCAGTAATGTCCAGTTTTTCTAGGAAGTTCTTTAAATTAGGTGTGATGGGCCCCCAGTGCACCTATCACAATCGGGATGACTGTTACTTGTTTTTTCCAGAGTCTATTAATTTCTATTGCAAGGTCACGATATTTGGAGATTTATCGAATTCCTTCTCTTTAATTGTTGTTACCTGGTATTGCAATGTCGATGATGAAACCTGTTTTTCCTTCACCAATGTTATGTCTGCTGTATTATTTTCTAATAAGTGCCCGCCTGTTTGCAGCCAAAATTCCCAAAGGATTTTCATTTGATTGTTTTGTCACTTTTTTGCTTCATATTCCGAGCAGGGCTGTCCCCAAAGGGTACGCGCTGTGTGCGCCACGTACTCTCAAGAAATTTTGAAAAATACCGAGTAAGCGCCGCATACCCCCATGGTCTCAATGAAGTTTCTGTACTTGCGGGTTTTGGGGCAAATTTCAGCGAAGTTCGGCTTTTTTTTCCTAGCCATTTACGAACTTGAAACAAATGAGGAAATGAGGGAAACCCCTGAATCCACCAAGCCTCAAAATAATATGCTGCGTACGACCAGGAGAGGAATGAAAAACTAATAAAAGGGGCATCGGCCACCTTTGGCTTGGATAGACGATAGACGACCAGTCAAATGCCAGCAAGCCCCGGGCGATGACGTCACTAAATCCAGTAACCCCGCAATTACAATATTCTTTAATTAAGACAGCACTTCATACTCTCAATAATTTTCTTCAGGACAGCCCTGATTTCCCGTAGTACTATTAGTAGTATTGGTTACAGTAGTACTATTATTATTGGTCCAGTAGTACTATTATTATTGGTCCAGTAGTACTATTTGTAGTATTGGTTACTGGAATCTCATAATTTCTGTAGATATCTCAGTGAATCAGGGAGGCCACCCTGTGTTATTATTATTATTATTATTATTATTATTATTATATTTGTGAAGCCACTTGAGTCTTTATGAATTTCTAATTAATATGTTACTTTAAATGGACGTTCATGTGTGTCAGAATTAAAAAGAATATTATATAATTAATTATGTAAAATAGCAAGTTTTAAAGACAAAACATGTTTTGGATGGCGAGAGGGATTTAATTCTACATGTTTGTCACAGATATCAGGTAAAATACTAAGGTAAAGCTATAAACAATCCTGAATAAGAAAATGATATCAATGGATATTTATACTCACCATCATTTTATATAGCGGCATTAGATTGTGGTGAAAATTTTAAATATATTTAAATATACGAAATATAATACACGTCAAGCGTGATATTCGTTTTTGCCTTCTTATTTTTTTACCTTATTTGTAGCAGCGTAGCGATTTTAAAATCATGAGGGGGCCCCCAAATTTTTATGGGGAGGGTCTTTATGCTATTTCCAAATTTTACACATTTTTCCTAAACCACTATAATTTATTACCTAACACAGAACAAATAATCAGCTTTTCTTACCACTTTAAGAATAACTATACTCTGTTGTCTCTCGTTATTCTTACCACTTTAAGAATAACTATACTCTGTTGTCTCTCGTTTAATTATTCAACATATGATTTAAAATGTGTAGTGATGGAAAAAAATATTTGGCAATAGCACCCCTTATTGCTAATTAAAGAGTTTCTCCTGCGAGATACCATATTTAGTTAAGGTCCGTACAACACCTGAATAAATTGTTTAGATTATATATATATAACTAGATTGGGTATATTATACATATATAAGCACAAACCCATTATGATTATGTTATATATACTCGTATACACAGTATATATCAAAATATATTCCACTCGATTTCAAGAGAGGGTTATTGTAGTTCGCGGATTGATGTCCATGGCCAATTGCAAATGTTCATTTACCGGAAATCAATTCCATCACGCGTAAAATTAGGGGCACATCAATCTCGATGTTTAGATCATCAATTCCGTTTGCGAATCATTTGCTGGAATATATCTATTATCATATCCGCTCCGAATATCATACGAATTCAAAGCCAATGATGGGATGGCTGACGTTGATACTGCATCCATTTCTCTTGTCCAATATTTCTCAAAGTGGGCTCCACAGAATTTTGGGGTTCCTTTCTTAATTTGTAAAACATCGCCAAAGACTTCAAGGAAATCTCTAAAATCTATAATGTTCCCTTCATGGCAACCCGTGCGACTTAACTAACATTAACCAATACCCCACAACACTAGAAAAATATAATCAAATTTTTTATTAACTTACTGCTTATTTGTATAGGGTTATGTCCA
This sequence comes from Dysdera silvatica, assembly GCA_006491805.2. Taxonomy (NCBI): domain Eukaryota; kingdom Metazoa; phylum Arthropoda; class Arachnida; order Araneae; family Dysderidae; genus Dysdera; species Dysdera silvatica. Next base: position 95,058,889 of record QLNU02014802.1, read on the forward strand.
GACAGTGACAAAAATAACACCTTTAGTGTCTCCTTAGGGTGACACAGCATTTAGGTTGACACAACCTTCAGGGTTTTTTTGAATAATATCGGAACCCCTGGGGTTCTGAGTCTCCGCGCGTAATAAGGAAAGTGTATCGAAGAATAAAAAGTTTGAGGACAACTGCTATAGTCGGCAATGAGGTGGCAATTTAAAATTTCTTGAAGGCTTTAAGTAATTTTGAAGGAGATCATATGATGCAGCATTAGAGAAAATTATATGATTTGATATTCCACGGGAATGCTTCAACCATCGTTTTCTATGCTATTGCTAATTCTTATAACTATTTTCATTTTTTACTTTCAAGAATGTTTGCTGATGGAAGTATCAATTACCTTCTTTTAAAATAAACGACCATATTTGTTTCATACTACGTTCCAAAAGAATATGAACAGTAATATATTCCACAGCAGTATTAAATATGGAAGAACTGATATTCCTAGATGCAACTCATAAGCACCTTAATTAAGCAGAAATCCTTAATTATTATTTTTGTTTTTTATGTACAAATCTGGAAGATATTCTCTAACCACTCTACGGCTTTAAGGCCGATTTATGTGATTAATTTTTATTTTAGTCCAAACCTCTGTCCCCTTTGCGTCCACGTCATACCAACACACACACACACACATATATATATATATATATATATATATATATATATACACCTGTGTAATATTTAGACGGTGGAGACTCACACCAGTTTCCTGTATCCTATAATACATTAGCTACTTTTCCCTATCCTGAGCGGTAAAATGGGAACATTATAAAAAATGAAGTCATTTTGTGGAGACAAATCGCCACAAAATGACTTCAACAAGCGGCATAATACCTAGCGCCAGCACTCGCCTATGGCAAATTTCGAAAATAATGTTATTTCCCTATATATCCAGAGTAAATTCAAGGATGGGAAATTTCTGTAGCGCCCCTCATTTTTCTTGAAAACATAGAAACGTTCTTACCTTGATTAATGATTAATATTGCATATGGCACGACATCTATTGGGCTCACCTTTTCTATTCTATTAATATGTCACAGGGAGCCGACAGCAACACTGTCTTCTTATCACACCTCAAACGACAATTATCATTTCTACCTTTTATAAGGTTACTTAGCACGGACGGCTTTGTCAACGGAGATTTGAACTGAAGTAAAGATGATCGTGTTTCCAGGAGCCTTTAACTTTTTTTTCTATTTTAAGCATAAATATTGTGAGTTTTTAACCTCATCATCAATGTTCATAAGACATATACATTGATCACTGAATGTCCTACTCATGTATCTCGGGTTGAATAAGTTATTATTATTATTAGTGTTATTGATATTATTGTTTTGTATTTATCAATATCAAGTGATATATTTTAATTCGAATATATTTAGAATTATCAGATTAAAACTAATAAAAGAGTGTTCACTAAACTGACCGACGTGTAACCACTTCGACGCGGCAGGTTCTTGCGCAATTTGACTTCGCATACTTAAAATTCAATTATGGTCATTCTATGAAAAGAACATATTTTCAAAACCATATTTCTTTTAATATTTCATGCGAGAAAATTTTTAATAAAAAAACTTTACCACAGGTTGAGATGTAAGGGACAAGAAAAAGAGATAAACGGAAAAGGAGGTGGAATGAAATTTTGGATAAGAGAAGTAAGGAGCAGACGGAAAGAAATTGAAACTTGAAATTAGAGAATAAAAGGCACAATGTGAAACAGTAGAAAGGTTAGAAAAATATAGTAGAAATGTGAGGAAATGTAAGAAAGAAAATAAAAGGTACTTCTAGAAAAGAGAATAAGGATCCGCGGTTATGAATATCGTACTAATTAAACTTAACCAATTTTGCTTAGCTCACAAAACGTTAAAAATATCGTATTGTTGACCATTGCTATTACTGACTCTGGTCGATTATCACATAATGAAAATGATAACTCATTTACATTTAGTGAAATATATTTTATAAATGTAAAAAATGTAAGGATATGAGGATGCACAAGATAAGAAAATAAATAAATAGAAGAAAACTATGAAATAAAATCAGTATTTGAATAAAACATACTAGTTATATTATTATTACACAAGATATTTCCTTTTCATCATCTTGACTATTTAACCACCTCATTGAGTACCCAAAACCTTTCAGGTATTAAATCAAAACATCCTTTATGGATTTGTTGATGGATCTAATTTGTACTAGGATGGCCAAAGTTGATTAGTGGCTGAACGGCTTATATCTAAAATAAGACAAAAATATAGTTTAACCACAAATTATAGATTTGAAATGGCATGGAAACAAAAAAATAAAATTATTGGCATACTACAAAACGTGTATTTTTATTATTAGTTACGGTCCTGCGTAGTATTTTTATTAGTAAAATTGATTTCGCGTGGTATATTTGTTTTAGTAATGGAAGCAAGAGTTACACAAAATCTACCACCAAATTGACTGATTGTTCGTCTTATTTGTGGTTTTACGGCTCAAGGACTACAATAGCCATGCTGCGCCGGGACATATTGTTTTCCAAAAAATCCGAATCTCTGGACCTACAATATTTCGAGGAATCCGAACCCACTTGAGGCCTAGGAAACCAACCCCTGGACTACAGTGAACAGAGTGCAATCTTTATAAGATCTCTAAATAATCGTTATTTGCGCCGCTGGGAGTCGAACCCGGATTAACGGCGCACTAGGCGAACGCGTTACCACACTGAGACACGCAGGGCCAAATCGACTGATAAATTAATTAATAAATTAATTGAAATTGCATATATATATATAAAATGGACACCATTTAAATTGGCAACAATTCTAATCAAGAACCGCACTTTTTTTCTACAAAAACAGCTCCAAATGATATATTTGAACAGTATTTTGAAGAAATCTCAACGCACTAATTTGGTAAAAAGGTACAGAAGGTACTCCAGTTTAAAAGAAAAATAAACGAAGTAAAAAGGAGATAATTTCGGGAGAAATAAAAACTGGAAAAGAGAAGGAACAGTGGAAATCGAAGAATAATAATCTTCAATATCGCTCAGCATCCCATTGGGCATCGAGAGGAAAATAAAAAAGGTTCGGGTCTCTGGTTTCTCAACTTTCGACTGTATTTTTTTTCTCTTACTCTCCCTTGGGCTCAATGGAAGGTATCAGACATACGGGTCTGCAATTTCGCCTTCCTTACAATCATTCTACCACTCAGTCAGCTACAATCTATTGTTCTACATCCCCAATTACCAACAGTTTCTCCTCTCAGGAGTTTCCCCTGCGTTTTCCTTTTTGTAACTTCCTTGGCTTTTACGCTGTTTTTTTCTTTTTTTTCTGCAAACTTATTCCACTTAACCTTTCAATAGTCGATCGATGCACTAATATACGGCTGCCTTTTGGTACATCGCGATGTTGTCTTTGGCTGTTCAGATAAAAAGATGGGAGTTTGGGTTTGCGGGACATCGCATATCTCCCTGTTTGGGGAGAACAATAACGCGAGTCTCATCTTCCTTTGTGTTTACTTTTGGGAGAGTTTGTCAATATCTGGAAACATTTTTGCTTGTCTCTGCATCTTCAAAAGAGCTGTTGTCTGCAAAAAATGTTGATATAAATTTTTAAAGAAATTCAGTTAGTTTTTAATTTACTTATTTATGTTCCCTTTTATAGCGAATGGAACACTAAGTACGCGATCCTTTATATGCTTAATAGATTTTCTTTAATAATTCATTGTGCAAGAACATTCGTCCAGTGCAACTGTTTTTCAGCCACATTGTTACGTGTCTCTATGGCAGGAATGCCTGTTCGTCTCCATAGTATAAAATATTTTACAGGAATTAGTAATAAGCGACAATTAGCTAGCTATATATCCATTTAAAAAATGCGAAGAGATACACCAAATCAAGCAGGGAGCTGATTTTTATAAAAAGAAATTCGTGTTGGATGGGGAAGGGGTATTTTTTTATTAAAAGGGTGCACGTTTTGCTGTATTAGTTATTAATATTGAAAAAACAAACGAACTAATAAGAACTAATATCGAACACCCAATTATGTACGAATTAATTGACCTATCACGCTCAAATTCCTAGGTTGATTAAAATAGTATGCGGGCCCTTCCTCTTCTCGCTATCGATGGTCATTAGGACGTTTGAGTTCGTAGGTAACAGCTGTAGGGATTCCTCGGAAAAATCTATGTTCTTGCGTTGCATAATTATGGTTAAATTTTCGGTATACAGCACAAGCATCTTATAACTCGATCCTAGCCCAAACATCCATGTGAATTATGAGTTAAAAATTATAAATGATAATTAATTATAAATGAATAAAATTATTTTAAACAGCGGCAGGTTACTTATCTATATTTTATATCATTATTAAAAGTTTAAAAACTCCTTAGTTAACCAACCTTCATTCTCGTCAAACCTCATTACCCAATTGTCTGTCCTTCTCCGAAAACAACTTATCCAGAAAAATCATTCCTGATTAACTGAATAATCAATCTTTACAATCTTCGTTAATCATTCTATTTCATAATTGAGATCTAAGGCATCAAAAGCTTTTTAAAACTAATCTCAGCTTAAAGGCACTCCGTATAATTTTATTTCAAATTCCCCCCTTTAAGACCAGAACACCATTTAAATTTGTGGATTTAATTCAGTGACATGCTCCTTCAAAATTTTATAACAGTAGTTATAATTATTGTATTTCTTAAAATATTTATAATTTTTGCAAAATTGCAGAGTGTTTTAATTACTATGCATTCAAACAAATTTATTATGAATTATTTAGGCCTTATAATTGTTTTTTGCTACTAAACGGTTTAATTCAAAGAAGGATTGAATTCTGAAAAGAAAGATATTTTTTCCTCTAATATAAAAAAGTAATATAAAATTCCTTTTGGAAAAGAAATTTTAATGAATTTTTGTAATTACTTTATTTTACTTTTTTTACTCTTTTTTTTTTTTTACTTTCAAATATTTAAATAAGTGTTTAAACAACTATTTAATTAAAACGAACATTAATTGCATTTTGCGAAAATCCAGATATTTTATTCCCCAAATTCTTAACAAAAATAGATCTTTTGTTTAATTCTAACATTTAAATTACCAATACTCGTTTATGATGAAACTGTAAAGCGTTACTGTTTCCGAAATTTCGTTTGCTCAAGGACTGACATGAATCATTTATTTGGTACGACATTATTACCCACCCAAGGGTTAACACAATGGCCAAATGGTCAACACATGAAGTTACTAGTTATGTTTTTGTAAATTTCGTAGGGAATTGGGGTGAATAATATTTTTTTTGTTTTGATAATCACGTTTTTTCTTTCTGTTCAGCTTTATTTCTTTAAGAAAAACACTGCAGTTTAGCATAAATAGAAGCGTAAAAAAGTATTTAATTACTAATTTTATTTATCATTATACTGAGAAAAAAGTAGTAATATTATGACAGAATACACCATGTAACGTTAGAAGAAAACAAAATGTCTGGTTTCTGATATTTTAAACCTTAATTGAAGTAGCTAACACTTTAACATGGGTTTGTTTTGAATCAATAATTTTACATGAAAAATTTTAAATGAATTTTGCCTAAACTGTATGCAGGCAGCGTAGGTTGCATTTTTTAATATATGCCGCTATACCAACTGCACATAACGGGAGTAACTAGATTCCGTTTTCTGTACCTTCATATGTTAAAACTATCGCTTATAAAGACTCTGCACATAATGTCCGAATTTTTTAAAACGCGGATCTTTTCCTGTATAAAGAATGCAATAATCGGCTACAGCGGCTTGCCTGCTCATCAGAAATTAATGGGTGCTCAATTTTTGCACAGCATTCGAATTATATTGTTTACACACGTTTAGAAGTAAGTTCAGAATATAAAAAGCATAATAGAAATAAAATACAGGGTACCAGGGAGGAAATTACATAAAAAGGTTAAACACTGGTAAAATAGCAATGAAAAAGATCACTCAAGCTTTCGGACGCATCAGCAGCAGTCCTTCATCAGGAGTAATGACGATGTTATGTTTCTGTCTCTTTTTTATACTTGAAATTTCTGGAAAACCCTTCATCAGAGTAGTCCCGCAGAATGGGAAAACCCAGTGAGAACCAATGGGAGGCCTCCAATAGGAATCATGGAAGAACCCCAATAGGGACCAATGAGAAACCCACACTGCGGGGCACCTAATGTGGGGATGTCCCATACATTTCAGAGTAAGAGTTGTTTATAAGTTTCTGGAAGTGGTTGTGATGTATTAATGGCTTTCCCGTGTAGTTTGTAAGTTTCCCAAGATTCTAAGAAGAGTCTACTATTCTTGTTTGTGATGTGACGGTGTAGTATTTTTGTTGAGTCCCAGTCGGGTTCGTGTCCGTGTTGTAAAGCGTGTTCTGCCAGACGTGAGGCTATGTCTCCTTTCGCGAGTGCTTGTTTGTGTTCTTTTTTTCTTGTTTTGATCATTCTTTTTGTTTGTCCTATGTAATGTTTGTTGCAGTCTTTGCATGGTATTTGGTATATGGCGCCTGTGAGATCTTCTGGTGGAACTGGGTCTTTAACTTTTGTAAGTTGTTTGCGAAGTGTTGTGACAGGGGAATAGAATGTTTGGATATTTGCCTCTTTAAGGATGCGAGAGATTGTTTCGGAAATGCCGTGAATATATGGAATAGATATGCGGGTGTGAGATGTATTGTTTAAAGATGTACTATTGGGTCTACAGTTTCTGAGAATAATTTTCCCAACATTAGGTATCCCACAGTACAGGTTTCTCATTGGTTCCCATTGGGTTTTTCCATGATTTCTATTGGAGGCCTCCCATTGGTTCCCACTGGGTTTTTCCATTCTGCGGGACTACTCTGATGAAGGGTTTTTCCAGAAATTTCAAGTATAAAAAGAGACAGAAACATAACATCGTCATTACTCCTGATGAAGGACTGCTGCTGACGCGTCCGAAAGCTTGGGTGATCTTTTTCATTGCTATTTTACCAGTGTTTAACCTTTTATATCTAAATAAAAGTATATTATCATACTACTGTTTAAAAAATTCTCATTTATAGTGGGTGAATTTTCGCGTTCCGTTTGATATTGCTGTAAGCAATTTCCACTGTAAATCTTCAACTGAATTCTTCTTACCAATAGCCCTACGATGGGACAATGGTAATGCGTTTGGCTAGCAAGTATAGTATAATCCGGGTTATAACGACGCACAGCTTTCCAGAGTGAGCCGGTTTTATCTATAGGTCCGGATTCCCGAGTTTGAATCCCGAGCCGAAAGATGCGCATTGCTTTGACAATTGTAGATCCTGACGCAGTAGAACATTAGCTGTCCTCAAAACAAAAGCCAATTCCTTGCAGATATATTAAAGCGGTACTCAATGGAGTGTAATTGCAATTGAAGCCTAATTGAGAAAATAGCAAAGAACACTAGTATTAAAAGTGTGGGAAGAAACAATAAAATTGCTTAAGTTACGAAAATTCTAGTTATTTAAACTGCTTATATAATTTATTAAAATAAGTTATAAGGGCTTGAAATGTCATTTAGAATTATTTTTATTCCTGTAGCATCAATTCGTTCTTAGCATATTATTTCCTTTACAGTAACTAGAAAAATGCCCGCGCAGAGTCGAATGGAAAAAAGCTTTGGGACATAAGATTAAGAATGTGGCGCATGAGATCGCCAAATGGAGGAAAGTGGGCGACGAGCATTAAAAAAGGCAATGTCTTTCCAGAACTGTATTGCCAAAAAAAGAAAAGAATCAAGTGTAGATTTCAGCCATTCATTTAATCTTTTAGCTGCTGTATGTTTGGGATTAGGAGAGGTTTGGTCTTGCTTAATCCTTTCTCTATCGGCCGTGGCTCCAGTTGTTATGTGCTTTTTTCATCTACTAGTTCTTGATTCTTTGTTTTTAATTGATTTATATCTCACTAATTTTCAATTTTTGTTATCAATTTTAAATCGATTAATATGAACTATGTGATGAAATTTATTATAATCAATTACTTTACCAGTTCATAATTAATAAGTTGATGACTGAACTAATAAATAATACACCGCATGTAGAATGCGCAGTCAATATTAATTGCGAAGGTTGTTTTCATATAAAAATAAAATATAAAGTAACCATTTTATTGGCATCAAGACATTTATTATATATATATATATAAGACTACAAACATAGACACGATCAAGTAGCGAAAATAGTCCACCAGAAATTGGCAGCGAATGCTGGCTTTCTGACAGAAAAATGCCCGTACTACAAATATGAGCCAGAGACCGTGCATGAGAACGAAACACACAAGCTTTACTGGGATAGAGCAATCATAACAGACAAGACAGTCCCACATAACCGTCCTGACATAACCCTCGTCGATAAATCGAATAAGACCACGTACTTAATCGACATAGCAGTACCCAACACCAATAACATACAGACAACCTACACAACGAAAATCACCAAGTACCAAGATCTCAGACATGAAGTACGAGATATATGGGGTATGGAAAAGATCCTCATCATCCCGTTAGTCATCTCAGCAACAGGGATAGTACCAAAAACGCTTGCGACGAATTTGGAGATACTCAACATTGACCCAAACACCTACATTGAAATACAAAAAGCCACAATCCTAAACACGTGTCACATTGTCAGGAAGTTTCTAGACATGGCACATTAAGAAGTGATGTAAAAAGAGGCTTGGGAACATGGCGCTCTGCCCGTCCCAAAGCCTGTTTCCGCCAAGAATGGGCGAGGAAAACTTTTATATATATATATATATATATTTATTTATCTGTAACAATAATATTCTCATTCTTCTCCCATTTCTCTCCCCCATGGAAGAGGTTCAAAAGGGGCCAAATTCGTAATATTTGAGAAAATGTGAACTTCAAATAACCGGCAGGAGAATCTAATTATGGATTTGGCTAAAGCGCCAAAATCTGTATCAGGCCGCCAGTTACGTTTGGTAAGATTAAGCGGCAAAATATGTCAGAGCTTTAAGGCGGCAAAATGTTATATCCGCCTCTGCTTTCAGAGACGTCGGATAGGAGAGTATTAGCCGCTTGATATTTTACCATAAACCTGGGGCCGAGAACTCCAGCGGTAAGATTACTCGCTTTTGAAGTCATGTACTCATTTTCGCTGTTTCTAGAAGAATTCGAAGAAAAACTTTTCCTCACTGTTGAGATTTTGCAATTTTTGAGGCATTTTATTCACTGAATATTGTTTAACTATTACAGGTGAAACAACAGGTATTAGAATTAAAATAGCTACGGATACTACACAGTTTAAAGCAAGGTACAACTGAGAAATTGGTAAAACAAGAAATTGTCATCAGGCGCGGTTTTAGAAATTTTTTATGGGTGGGCCTACATTGGGGGTAATTGGGGAAGTGGGGGGTTCTTCCCAGTGGGGTGTCAAAAGGGGGGCAGTTGTCCGCAGTGGGTGCCACGGAAGAGGTGGGGGGCGGCATTTTCGTACATTAGCTTTAACAAATATAAAATAAAACCTACATTAGCACACACCTTTGAAGAACGAAAACCTCCGAATAGGAAACTACCTATATACTATAATTTTTTGCCACCCACGTATTAATTACAGCTCAAACTAGAGCTTATGTAATTTTGGAGAAAAAGAGACGCTTTCCCCATCCTGGATTCGAACCAGGGTCCCTCCGTTTAGCCCGGAGTGTCTTGGACCGCTAGACGAATGAGGACAGGAAACAACGCTCTCTTTCTCCGTATGTAAAGATGTTAAGGTATTATTACCCTCCGCAGGGATAACACAATTGCCAAATATGGTCAACACAAGAAAGCCTCCGGGGCGAGATTTTTGTGAGTTTTCGTGGGGGAATTTATTATACTATAATTTTTGCCACCCACGTATTAATTACAGCTCAAACTAGAGCTTATGTAATTTTGGAGAAAAAGAGACGCTTTCCCATCCTGGATTCGAACCAGGGTCCCTCCGTTTAGCCCGGAGTGTCTTGGACCGCTAGACGAATGAGGACAGGAAACAACGCTCTCTTTCTCCGTATGTAAAGATGTTAAGGTATTATTACCCTCCGCAGGGATAACACAATTGCCAAACATGGTCAACACAAGAAAGCCTCCGGGGCAAGATTTTTGTGAGTTTTTGTGGTGGAATTTATTATACAATAATTTTTCCAATTCCACGTATCAATTATTATCTGCGGAGGGTAATAATACCTTATCAACTACCTATAGGACAACGTAGAATGACTCTCACAGAAAATGTATGTTATTTTAACATGTATTGGATTTGCATTTATTTTACATAAACAAATACTTAAATACATATTTGAATTACACCATATATCTCATGGTTATACTCCGAAGTCTACTATACAATACCTAATAAAAAAAATAACACGCTTCAGAATCAACTTGTGTTTTAACATTTTAGCAAGCTAATTTGGGTTTCGAAATGATGAAAAATGAATATTTACAATTAATATTTCTGCTATTTTTCGCAACTTTATTCCATTTCTTTTACTCAATCTCTACTATCCTATTATCTCTCTACTCTCCACTATCCTATTATCTTTCTATTCTCTACTATTTATTATCCTCTTTATCTCTATTTTCGCTATTTCTTTCAACATATTTCTTCATTTAATGAATATTTACAATATAAACTGAAGTTGCCGTCCTTTTTGAGATGCAAAGTTATCAATTACTGTGTAAGATATTATTACCCTTCACAGGGATAACACAATTGCCAAATAATGGTCAACACAGAAAAGCCTCCGGGGCGAGATTTTTGTGAGTTTTTCGTGGGGGAATTTATTATACAATAATTTTTGCCACCCACGTATATATGTAGCTCAAACTAGAGCTTTTTATTTATAGTTGGAGAAAAAGAGACGCCGTCCTCATCCTGGATTCGAACCAGGGTCCCAATGAGGGCATTGCTGAAATGACGCTCAATGGATATAACGGCTAAGTTACGAAGGCATTTCCCAGCCATGTTTGCTTGTAAGCATGTTTTAATAAGCTTCGTAGTGGAAGAACTCCGTTCAGCCGAGGCTGAAATAAAGAAATATTTCATATAGCCCTTATATTGATTTACACAGGTTTAACTGCATTCTGAATACATTAACCTAAGCATTTGCACGATCCATGTGAATGTTTATGTTCATGTCTGTATCTTTCTCGCGTATTTTCTTCATTATAGAAAAAAATAGGTTAAAAAAATTGATTTACGTTAATAAAAGTAGAACAATTTAACAATGCAAGTGTATATCATACAGTTTGGGTAATTATGGTAAGCAAAAAAAAATGAGTTGGATAAAATAGCTATAGAAAAATAGTTATGGGAAAAAAGCATGAGAATAGTGTTTAATTTCCTAATTGAGGAAATGCATAATTATTAAATGAAATTTCTTAATAAATAGCTATAGAAATTAGTTGGTACATCATTTGGTACATCAAAGGAAATCATCCTTATCAAGCCCTCTCGATTTGCATATTGCTATCATGAAAATATAACTACACAAATCAGTAAGATTTGATACAGAAATGTACATGGAATTTGGTGGATGAGGCTTCACTATCAGCCGAGATAAATAATAGGGGGATGCGATACCACTCGATATGCCCCTGATAGGTTTTCATGTGAGGCACTCATGTGTACTCTGTCTATGAAATTTGGTAAATGTTGCTTCAAAAGCAGCCGTGATAATTAATAGGGGGCTGCAGCATTTCTCGATACGCCTCTGATATGTTGTCATGTATAAAGACACTCATGTGTACTATCTGTCTATAAAATTTGGTAGATGTGACTTTAGTAGCATCCGAGATAAAGGCCAGGGATTTATACACTTCCTTAACACTCCTCCAGATATTTTGACACACCTTAGTGAAATTTAAACACCCCCCCAGATTTTTTGATACACCCCGTTAATGAAATGTGAACACTCCCTCCCCCGTTCAGTGTATCTACTAACACTTAAACACTCCCACCGTAAAAAAAAAAATCTTTTCGTCGAAAATCAGCCAAAAGTTATCCAAAAAACAAAAACGTAAATAATCGATTATCTCCAATCCACACCCCCTAAACATTTTGTACACCCCCAGTTTATGAATCCTGGATAAACCCCTGATAAAGGCACTGCTCGATACGTCCCTGGTGATAATCGTTTTAAGAGGTTTGCAGCTGTAAACATTGCAGTTATTCCAATTGCAATTAAAATTATGAAATTTGTGAACGTCCCCTTTTTTTGTGATCGACCTCTGACATTTTTTCGATTGGCCATTTTTTCCGTGTCTTTCTTTCCATTGGCCCTTTCTTCCTAGGTTCGTTTCCAGTCTGAGTACCTCTTATTTACTAATAGTACATCGCTTTTTTTTTTTTTGGTAATGAGAAATGGCGGCCAACAGAACAAAATATTTCTTCGTTCTTAACCGAGTACTCAATCCATGCATGTTTTTCATACCAGATACTGTGCAATAATCTATACTTATCACCCATTTGTCGGTGGGAAAAGTCAAGTTTTGGTTGTGTTGGCCCTTTATAACAATTTTCACTTAAATCCAGAGTTTTTTCAACTTAGTCCAGCTTGTATTCGCTGTAAGCTAAAATCTGATAGCGTTTCAATCTATATATACCCTTTTAATTGTTCCCACACTTTTGAAATGTCCTCGGGGAGCAATAAACGTTTTACACATTACATATTCTGACCCTCATACAGTGCCGGATTTATAAATAGACACGTTGGGCGCCCAGGGCGCAACATTTCTAGGGGCACAAGATTTGTTTGAAGATTTTATCTTCTATATAGTGCATGAATATATCATACAGGATTGGGGAAAGTGGATTTCCCATTGCAAGACCACTGGTTTGTTTGTATAAGTTATTTTCAAACAAGAAACAAGTTTGGTTGATACATAGTTTGGTAAGGAGAATCAGTTCGTTAATTTCATGATCTGTATAATGGAACTCCTTCAATCTCCGAGTAAGTGAATCAAGTGAGCTTTGGATGGGTACGTTAGTAAATAATCTCTTCACATCAAACGAGACCATTTTGAAGGAATTAGGATCGAGTAGCTTTAATTTTTCAATGAAATTGGAAGAGTTTTCTCTGCTATCAAATTCTCTTCTACGCATTGACTAAGAAAATCAGCTACATTCGAAAAATTGCCTCATACCGTGGCTACAATCCAACAATTATTGATCATATTTTTAAAGAACTCACTAAACCTAAACCGGCCTCTTCTCTCTCCAGTGATTCTTCAGCTCCTAGGGACATTGTCTGCATTCCTTATGTTCCGAAAATTTCTACTAGGATCGCTGCTGTCCTGCACAAATTCAACTTTCGCGTTACCTTCACTCCGATCAACAAAATAGGCTTTTCTCATCTTAAGGATAACATCCCGGATTCTGACAGCTGCGGCATATATTCCATTCCGTGCCAGTGTGGCCAAATTTATATCGGTCAAACACGAATAGCACTGCGCCTCAGACTAAATGAACACGAAGCTTATGTCAGAAAGCAAGAATTTCATAAATCGGCTCTGGCAAAACATTCATGGGAATTCGGACATCAGTTTCTATTCTCCAATGCACGTATTAATAAAAAAGTCAACTCAACACTTGATCTCAGTTTCTTTGAGGCATTTCACATTCTAGCAAACATCAATGTTGCAGTTAATGATCAACTCCTTAGTAACTCTATATCATCCACTTGGAAAAACCTTTTGGGTCTCACGGCTGAAGACGTCTCCACAAATACGCTTTACTCCTCCGCCCAATCAAGTTTCCAACCGACGTGATGGCAACACCGACCAACAGCACGGACATAAACAGAAGCCGCCATTCGCTCTGACGACGGTAGCTGGTTAACGCTATCGAAATAGCTATCAGCAGTATTATCGTGTTAATGATTTTATCTAACTGCACCATAAAAATTGTTTTGCATTTATTTCTATTGATTAGTGCAGTGTGTCGCTATTAAACCATTTAAACTATTTATTAAGTGTACGTTTACACAAGAGTTCGGCGCATAATACCTCATATACTTTATTTCATAAGGTCGTGGCTATTTTTTTCACAAACCAAATTCCTGTGAATTCCTTCTTCAAGTTTGAATATCTGCGTAAGCGCAATACTTATGGTTCAACCATTTGTTATGAAGTCATCATTAGGACTTCGAATACTTATATGTGTCTTCGTTTACAACATTGAAATCAGTGTGTGTGACCAATAAATGCTGAAGGGTTCTTGACCTCAGAAACAAATACTCTGTTTACATATCCACAAATATAGCGAAGGACTTTGTATTGTCTCAAAAGGAATTGTATATTTCTTAGTATCTCTACTTTGCAAAGCAATACTCAATTGCAAGAGAGTTAGTCCCCTTTTTAGAAAACGTGAAAGTGCATTTGAATTCGGGATTGAAGGAAAGTTTGTTATCCATATTTTCGTCAAGAGCCTGCTCCTCCTTTCTTGGACAGATGTTGCTGCACCATTTGGTGCGCTGCCAAAACATTTCGGCATGACGTGTTCATAGCTAGGACTTCGAAGATTCATTGCTTGTCTTTAACAATTTTGAACGAAACTTTTGACTAATATTTGTATGGAACCAGAAGCACCTCAAACGTGATTGTTCGATCCTCCATCTATTGCTTTCGCTTTTCTCACTTCTTGTTAAATGGATTTTCTTGTTTAAGACAAATGTGTTCTTTCTTTGATCTTCACTTTTCTCGGTATTTTAGTTCCAAAGTAAGCCCCAGTCGATTTTTATTACTCCGCTGTTCTATTTGAGCACTTCTTTCCAAGGCGATGCCTATATTAATAATATTATATCTGTGGTCAAATTTTAAACCCAGTTGATATAAACAGTTATCTCTACTATTCGTACTGAGACACCCTTCTATGATTTTGAAGATATTGATCTCTCTGTTTATGAACTAATTTTTTTCCTCTGCGCAACATATTAATGGAGCTGTAACAAAATGTTATATTTTTCCAAATGCAAGGGTATCGAATTTGCAAATCAATCAAGAGTCCACACTTACATTCAAATGCACTTACTTTTGAAGCATATACTGGTTATATATAATACGTATATCCAGGACCAGAGTAAGCAAATTTGCTGACCTAGGCGTATAACGTATGTGTATCCCCTAAACAAATTGACACCAAAATACGTATTGCAGCAATCGAAAAATGAAAATTTAGTGCACATTCCGCCTTCTTGCTATTGTTCCGGTTATAACGAAGTATGATAATCTCAGCTTATCTGATAACAAACAAATAAATGATCAAAAGCATAAAAATATTGTGGTATTTTGTTATTGAAAGAGAAAATTGTAATTCTGAATACTTGTAACAACGCACAAAGATTTCAAAAAGGAAGGAACACCTTCCAGACCTCTAGTGTGGTAGTGGTACTGCTTGCACCAAGGGCGGATGCAGGGGGGGGGAGGTCATAGAGGTCATGATTCCCCAAATACATTTTTTCACTGTAAAAAACTTCCAATTTTCATGATAAAGGAGGGGTGTTATACAAAGACCATGGCAAAGTTTGTCCTTGACACCCGTCTCAAAATGAAGGTCTGTGTCCGCCACTGGCTTGCAGCACTGAAAGGTGTAGCGGTAATAAGAAAATGTTATTACGATTTACGTATATTTAGCTAGAGGAAAATTTGTTAAAGTAAAAAAGTTGAGGGTATGCAAAAATATGGATAAGAGAAGCATGAAAAAAGTAGGGTAACTAAATATTAGTGAAGGCATTCAATCGAAAGTAATTCATACAGTTTAATTTATTTTTTGTAAAATTTATCTCAATCATCGTGCACTATTATGTACCTTAAATAAATAAACATGTCATGGTGCTTTCCTAGGCTGCCGTTCAGTTTGCATATATTGTCGCCCGGGCCATCGCATATGTCCTGATTCAGTGATATAAGTTTTTCTGAAGTAGGTTAAAACTACAGATATTTTAAAACCCACAAGTTAAATACCTGCAAAAAATACTACCATCTGTAAAAACCAGAATTAAATAATACTAACAAAATTTTTAAGTATATGGGTCTTAAATGAAATTCATTAATATTTGTATTCCACATTATAAAATATCTTTTGGAAGGACGGTTATTTTTAACATTTGAAGAATAAATGATTTATTACGAAAATAAAACCCATTCTACCAACTAGAGAAACCTAGCTAGAGAAACATTAAAACTAACACAATTATTTGACACTGTGAGTCCCTGCACACAAGGTAGTTATTTTCAAGCTAATTGGAAATGTTTTAGAAAAAAACATGTAACTTATTAACTTTTTACATTACTATTCAATATATAAATTAAAATTTTGGTAATATATAAAAACAATAAAAATAAATTACTTCCATATTGCCATGTACATTAAATAAAATGAATAAAACAGGTATAAAATTATAAATATGAAAGTGGTATAAATCTGTGAATTTATTGACAACAATTTTCGAAACTTTCAAAATGAAGAGTTTTTTCCTTTTGTGGAACAGAAACAACCCGAATTTATCATTTTTCCTTATTTATTTCTTTATTACTTATACGCTTTTTTTTTTCCGCTGAAACCACAAATGTCTGAAAATATAGAATCGTATCAGGTTTTCTTTTCAACTTTAAAATGAGGCAAATAAAAGATCTTATTTATGGTCGAATCATGGATGATATGATTCGATAATTTTGCAAAAGACATGATGTGATCAGAAAACTTAAATATTATTCCAAAACCCACAATTTTCTGTTTAAAAGAAAAATGTGATATCGCGGATAAACTACAATTCATTGACCATCAAAACGTTTTATCCATCTCACCTAAACAAAATGTGAAAACTAAATTAATCAAGTAGAGCATTTGAAAGAAAGAAATGTATTTCTACTGAAATAAAAGAAAATGAAATTCTCTTTCGGATATTGATAAAAATCTCCTTATGCTTCTTGAATGGTAATCTAAGATATTTAGAAATGAAATAGTTATACATACTCATGAAATTCACGAATTGTTCAATAATTTTATCAGAACTGAAATTCTACTCAGACAACATGAATTTATGAAGTAAATTTATTATTAAATATACAGTGTGTCTATAAAAGAAGTATACAGCTTCAAATTTTATTGGCATCGAAATTACAACGGCTAGAATTTTGTTTTTCAAAATTTCATTTTAGCATAGTTAGTATGTCTCTACGTACGTTCCGCTGTTCCTTACGATATAGCGTAAACGAAAGTCCAGTTCCATCCACGTTCGCTGCAAATTGTCGGTTGATACACTGAGAAAGGCTTCGTTAATGCTCCCTTTAAGCATATCTAGAGAGATTAATTTTTTCTTGTAAACTATGTCCTGAATAAATCTCCAAAGAAAGAAATCACACAGGTTGACGTCAGGAGAAGTGGGTAGCCATTTTGTCGGGCCATCACGACCAATCCATCGCCCTGAGAAGTCTTCGTCTAAACAGACTTAAGCATCCAACGACCGATGGGGAGGCGCACCATCTTGCAGAAAAATGATTTTTGGAACACCATGGTGTTGTGGAATTGCAAATTGTTCCAACATGTCCAAATACGTTGTGCCAGCGACTGTGTTTTCAGCACAGAAAAAGGGTCCAACAAGTCTATCTACCGTTGCACCACACCAAACGTTAACTTTCAGGCTATCTCTCTCGTGTTCTATGACCACATGGGGATTTTTAATGCTCCAGTTTCGACAGTTATGCTTGTTCACTTTGCCGGAAACATTGAAAGTTGACTCGTCATTGAAACAGAGCCTTGAAAGGAATGCTGGTTCTGCCTCAGTGGGATCGAGAATGTCTTCAACAAATGCTTTTCGACGCGGTTTGTCATCGGATTGAGTTCGTGCACGGACTGCAATTTATATGGATACAGGTAATGGAGACACTTTTGCAGAATTTTATGAAGTATTGGTCTAGGTATGTTGAGTTCACAACCGGTAACACGGATTGATTTATTCGCGCTCTTAACATAAGCCTTCTGCACATATTCCACATATTTATCACGCACAGGAAGTCTACCATTACTCTTACCTTTCAAAACCCTTCCTGTTGTTTTGAACTTCTGATCGATGTTAATTCTCGTCGATGGTGGCCTCTTGTACACGTTTTTGAAATTCTTTTGCACTTGTGTTATTGATTTCGTCTTCATAAACCATATTGCAAAAGCAGTCTTCTACTGTGTTGATGCCATCACTGTTTTTTTTGGTGTATTTTACGTTCTATGAACGCACGGGCACTGTTTACACGTGGAAATATTCTAACTATGCTGAAAATTTTTTTGACGATTGCCACATAATTTAAAGGAGAATTAAGTTTCTAGATATTTTGTAGTTTCGATGCAAATAAAATTCGAAATTGTATACTTCTTTATGGAAACCCTATATATTGTTTTAGAATTTACTTTCTTACATAATTCAGTTATTCAAATAAACTCCTTTTCTCTGTTAAACAAATTTCATTTCGATAAAATACCAATGCTTTGCGCTAAAATTTTTATTAGCTCCTGAAAGAAATAAAACTGTCAGGAAAATAACTACAAAAGGAACATGGAAATTAAGTCCATATTTGTATATGCTTTGGAATGATGCGGTGGGACAAAAAATGCTTTGTTTTTCTACAATAAGTAAGGAAATATATATTGGAAACTATTTTTTATATTCAACTTTTAAACATAATACACATCACAAAAACACTTTAGTAAGTAAAAATGTTTCATGAGAAAATAGCGACTGCTTTAGACAGGTTTATAAGTATAATATATTCGAGAAAAATATATAGAAATTCTAATGTAAAAATATGCTCAATTTAATCCACATTATGGTTCGCATTTAAATTCAAATATATAAACTCATACGCGTAGAGTTGTGTGACCCATGGGACCAGAGCCATACTAGTAATTTAAATAAATAGAAATTCTGTAGATATTGTAATATGCACTCTATAACAAAAAAATCGATGCACCAAGAAGGAGTTGTCCGATTGTAATGAAATTTCGTTTAGAACGACTTTTTGACTGAACATGCAAATGATTAAAATTTGGTGTCCAATGAATGAATAGCGGGAACTCCAGCGCATCGGAACTGCGCATTCAGCAGGTGTATATAAGGAGCGATTCTCAATATGTGGTCAAAATTTCTGTTGCATTTTGACTGCGGATATCTTACGTCGACTGTAACAATGCCTCGCCGAAAGATTCGTGCTCATTACGAGCATATGTCAGAGTTTGAAAGAGGTTGTGCTATCGGATTGAAAGAGGCTGGTTGGACGAATCGAAGAATCGCTGGACATGTGGGTCGAAGCGATGCGGCGATTGGACGGTGCTGGCAAGAGTGGGTCAACAACGGCAGATGTCAGCGTCGGGACGGCAGCGGTCGACCTAGGGCCACAACAGAACGGGAAGACAGAGCGATTGTCAGAGCAGCTGTCACAGCACCGGATTCGTCGTTATCAACTATCCAACGTGTGGCCCGCACACATGTGTCCAACATGACCCTCTGCAGATGACTGAGAGAGCGGAATTTACGCTCGCGCCGACCGTTACGCCGCTTACCTCTCACGCCTTTACACCGTCAAGTCCGATTACAGTGGTGCCGGGCTCGATCAACTTGGAACTGCGCTGACTGGGGACGTATAGTCTTTAGTGACGAGTCCCGTTTCCAACTGTGTCTGGAGACGTCCAGGGCAGCGTGGGGATCCTGCCCTTACTATCGCACGCCACACATGCCCACAACAGGGCGTTATGGTCTGGGGTGCCATCTCCTTTGATAGCCGGACCCCTTTGGTGGTCATTTCTGGCACACTTACAGCACAGCGGTACGTAGACGACATTCTACGACCGGTTGTGTTACCGTTCCTTTTGCGACACCCTGGACTTACGTTTCAACAAGACAATGTCCGGCCGCACACGGCACGTGTTGCTATGAATTGTCTTCAAGCTTGCCCAACACTTCCTTGGCAAGCTAGATCTCCTGATCTCTCTCCCATAGAGCACATTTGGGACGCTATGGGAAGGCGATTGCAACCATCCAGGAATGTTGACGATTTAGCCCGACAGTTGGAGACAATTTGGCAAGAAATTGCGCAGGACACCATCCGGGATCTTTA
>QLNU02014802.1:95086042-95100851 GCA_006491805.2 Dysdera silvatica
TGCCACACACAATGGAAGTTCATATTCATGTGTTCTTTCAATTAATTCTCTTAATACTTGAATATGGTCCACTGTACTGAATCCACTTCGAAATCCAGCTTGTTCTCTTGGTTGAGCTGCATCTAATTTTTTCTGCAGGCGATGTGTTAGCACTTTTGTGAAGATTTTATAAATAGCAGGTAACAAGCTAATTGGTCGGTAATTTTTCAAATCCTCTTTATCACCTTTTTTATGCAAAAGAATTACTGTTGCAGAATCCCATTGGTTTGGTATGTTACCGCTGTTAAGACATTTGGTAAAGAATTTTGCAAGTATGTCTTCTACATATTCTCCAGCTTCTTTTAGGATATCTAATGTAATACCATCATCACCAGGGGCTCTTCCTTTCTTCATACTTTTTATTGCAAATGAAACTTCTTCTTTTAAGATTTTAGGAGCTGTTCCTTCGACTATTTCAGTGTCTTCGTTTAATCCACTGTTACTTTCATATAGTTTTTTGTAGAATTCTTCAACTCTTCTAAGTATTTCTTCCCTATTTCTTGTTACGGTGCCATCCTCTCCTTTTAATGCAATGATGTGATATACATATTATATATTTATATATAATGCAAAAATGTCCCATACCGTTGACAACAATAGCGTTAAAATTAAAATAACATCAAAATATTTAAGATAATTATCAATGCGTGTACATTTTTTACATTTTCTCTTCTAAAAATTCACCAACTTTTCACGAGATTACTGACCTAAAAACGACGTTATGCCCTCAAAACAATGCATTTTTTTGTTATTCCAGGAAAGCGATAGAAACTTGTATTGTCTGACAACCAAGATTATTCGGCACATCACGTCGGTTAGTCGAGGGTTGACTTCACTTGAAAATCTTTTGAAAGTGGTTTAGAACTACCTTTACTATTATTAATATCAATGGATGCATTAATCTTTTCGCCCAATAAACTTAAGGGGGTTTATAAATCTTATCATGGTTAGCAAGCCAAGTTAAGCTCTCCATCCTAGATAATCATTGGAACAATATTATGGTATTAAAATACAAATAAACACATTTATTTTGCAGTGATGATATATATATATATATATACATACACAGTTATTTGGTAGTCTGAGGATAGAATATTTTCGTCAATACTTCCCTTAAATTAGTTAAAACCCGTTTTCTGAAAGAAGCCACCATCAATAACACTGAATGTGATCATTTGCATAATGGAATTTAAAACCCGATGTTTGCTTAAATTCAAAACACGTGCTTTACGGCTTCCTTACGATAATGGAGCACAAAACGGAAAATGTCTTTCAGCGAATTAGTAGGCTATCACTCACTCACTTTGATTTCACTATATTTTGTGCTTTTCCATTTAGATTTCGATTGGAGCCACAGCTAGGTTTTTCGTTTTTTAATTTAGTCTCCTCAGTTTCTTGCACACAGCCGTCGATGCAGTATTTCCATCAAAGCCTTCCCAATATAAAGCATGGAAGCTTCTGGATCTTTCGTTTGGCGTAGAAGCAGGGAAGCGAAAAAAAGAAGAAGGGAGAACAAAAAAGGAACATAGAATCTAATGGTATGTTCTGGTACTGGCCAGAAATTTCTCTTGGCACAGCTGGTGCGAGAAGCAGTCGCTACGGGGGCAGCGGAGGAACCAACCGTAAAATCGATCTTCAGTGAACGGTAAAGTCGACCCGACTCGGGAATTCGATGAGCGCCGTTAAAAAGACTGACGGAATATCGAAAGAATGTGTAGCGGTTAACTGCAATTGACTCTTGTATTTGACAGCTAAGAAAGTAGAACAAACATTTTCACACAAACTTTCCAACTTCTTTTCTTCGGACTTAAACGCAATCGAAAGGATTTCAGAGTTGACTTGGCAATCAGTTCGTTCGCAATTAAATCTTTCGGTTTGTTCTGACAAATTATAGAACCTTAACGACAGGATCTAAAGAAATTTCGTTTACGGTGCAAACAGAAAGGCGAGGCTTAATAGTTATTCTCATTAGCCAGTGAGGAGGCCATATATGTGGCCATTATATTAGGGATGACACCGAACGTACTACATTTCATGGATGCCTATTGTATACGTTTTTTAGGTCTATAAAATTAAGGCAATTTATATCATGCATCCAAGTTTTGATTTCTGTTTTAACGCGTGGTTAAAAAATTCCAGTATCAGTACGGGATTATAAATATTTTAATTTTTACTGCGTGCACGTAATGTCAGTCCAGTCACCTGAATTATGGTGAATTAACCTGAGACATGTTATTTTTTTCATCTTTCAAGCTCTAATAAAACAAGGACCGCTTATTTGAGCTTTAAAATGTAGGTGAATTTAATTGATTCCCCCGATAATCCGACATTTAACATACGACTTACAAGCAAACCACAATTCAGCTAATATAAATAGAACTATTTCAAAAGCCAACACAGTCAGATATTAATACCATTTCTTACAACATACAAAGTTAGCTCCAGATAAGGGACGCCCACGAGAACTAATATTTTAGCCCTTAAATAAAGGTGGCCCTTCTTCGGAAGTACAAATACCTTTATTCTCAAAGAGACTGGGAATCAGTGAAATCGTGCCTTAAATAAAGATGACTTTACGGGATGTAAAACTGTGACTGCAATAACATAAATTACGTATTTCAGAGCAGAATGTGACTTCACATTCCTAAAATGCTTTCAGAAATGCTTGTCAACTTAAAATCAGAAACTAGAGGAATCTATATTAAAGGAGATGTATATAATGATAATTTCCAAATTTTGCTCATACTGATGCTTTTAATAAACATGTAATAATAAAACAGTTTTATTATTATTTAAAAGCTATTACGCTATATTCTGATACATATATATATAAATACAAAAAATCAGTTCAATCGTTTCTACTAATTCTAGTTTTGTCTCCTTGCTTCTATGCTAAACGAAAAAATTCAGAAATGTCCGTGCTTCGTATTGCAAAGATTGCCACGAAAAAAAAATTGAAATACTGAGTAAAAAACGAAAAATTTATTTCATAGCAACTCCGATTGAAACATGGATAAAAAACCCAACAAAATATAGTTAAATCAAAGTGAGTAATAGCGTATTGATTGACTTATTAGCAAATATTCTTCCTTTTGTGATATATTATCACATGGAAGCCTTAAAACACGTATTTGAATTCCACCCAACATGTTATAGGAATGGTGGTGTTCAGTGTTATTTATGAATATTTCCTTCAGGAAATACTTTCAAATAAATTCGAAGAAAATACTAGTAGAAATATTTTATTCGTCTGTAAAATAATTTTCAGTTTATATTCATATAACTTGCAGACCATGATATATTTAAACACATGGCTTACTGGAAAACTTACTGACACACTGCAAACTTCTTGGAAAGTAAGCTCAGTAAATTCAGAAGCTGTGCTGAGAAAAAACAACCAGGGCCGGCTTTAAGGGGGATAAGGGTACCGCAGTGCCGGGGCCCGCAGTTTTAAGGAGCCCCCCACATTTTTTCTACCCTGACTCGGAGACTGTATGGACTCACGGTTTTGAATTCTTCTTTCTGTTCTTAAAAAAATAAATAAAAAATAAAACAGATAAAATAAACTAGAGGATGGGATGAGTTCTTTTTCTTATTGTAAGTATGGCTATCATATTTAGGCTATGTTTACGGAGACAAAGCAAACAAAATTAATGAAGATAAAATACAGTTGTTGAAGTATTATTTTGAGATATTACTCAACTCCTTGTTTATGGATTTACGGTTCCAGGACAGCAAATGTCATGCTGCAAGGAGACCTATATTTTCCCGAAGAATAGAAATCGCTGCTGCTAATTAAACCAAATTTCAGGCTACTGTGGGCAGATAAACGCCATCCGTCCTACGATACCATTGAGAGTGAAACCAAGGATAATAGCCCGACAGACGAATAAATTATTACTACGGCATCGTAGAGCAGTGTGCCTAAAAATTTCCAAGAAATCAATGGACCTACATTTTTCCGAGGAATAAATGGATCTATATTGTACCTAGGAATCAGTGGGCCTACACTTTTCCGAGGTATCAATGGACCTACATTTTACCTAGGAATCAGCAGACCTACATTTTTCCACTGTATCAAAACATCTTGATGAACAAGTAACCAATATCTGCACTTCAGTGAGCAGTTAGTCCACAAGAGTCCTTTCTTCATCATTTCCGGGAGTCGAACACAGATAACAGTCACCTTGGGTAAATATGCTGCCACTGCGCAACTACAGAACTGAGAAATATTGTCATGGAGTTCTAATCGTTCAAAGCAGAGTAAAAATTAAGAAAGTTGTGAAATCAAAGGGGGAAGCTCTTCTCTCACTCGGCTTACACTAAGTAAGTACTTATACATCCAAACACTTTTTAAAGAGACCGAAAGCCTGAGGTATACTCAATTAGACAAAATGACCGCACACTTTATACAGCCTGAAAAGAGAAGATAGAAAAGATTGCATAGATGGTGTATATATTTAACTATAAACAAGAAGCGTGTTATGTAAATTCGAGTCATAAATTTCTATGCCAGAATCTCGTCGTTTTTTTCTGGGATAGTATGTATGTGTGTATATATATATAATATCATTATAATAAGAAAAACAGGAAGTGAAACAAATTAAAAAAGCAGATGGGAAGAAGAATAAGCAATTAAAAAAAGCTAAGTTCATAAAAGGCGACTGCACAAAAGTTGCAAGTGCATTTTTATGATGAAAGTAATTACTTTTTTGAAAATGTAAGAAAAATTACGTAGAATTCAGATGACGGGAAGTTGACGGAAATAGTGATAGTAGAAAATAAATAAAATCAAAGATAATAAAAATAAACAGAACAGCAGTAAATTAGCATAAAGACCAGTCAATTTGACAAATAACAGGATACACAAAAATACACAAGAATACATTAAATAGTTCAAAATCAACGATTTCAGATAAAGACTGCAGTGAATATGAAGAAAATAGTACAATAAATGGAAAAAGGACACGTGTAGGAACGTTTTCAAGGGAGGCTCCAAATACGTGGGCCCTAAGGAAAGGAATGGAATGTTTCTGTATGGAAATTAGCTTAAGCTAAAACATTCCCATGCCCCCGACATTCCAAGCAGCAAAGAAAAAGTAGAAATAAAAAGAAAAAAAAATGTTTTTAAAAAATGAGAAAAATAAAAGGACTTTCATTGGGATGCGGACGGACTTACGACATAGCAAACAGGATAGGAACAAAATTAAGGCTTAATAAGAAGAGAGCGGAGGGAAGGGCATCAGAGTTGCCAGTCTAAAGCTGGGGAAGTTGAAGGCGCCAGGAAAGCCTCCAAAATGGACAGATTTCAGAGCAATCTTTTGGTATTTTTGAAATTATTAAAAAAACAAGCAATAAAACGGTCCGGTACTAGATTGTTCTTTAGTCCGTGTTTGAGGGATTCTATTGCTTCTAAAAGGCTTGAGTCTTCAAATTCTGTGGGTTCTTTTTAATTGAGAAATAATAATATTGCGTTGAACTTTGATGCTGGTATTAGACTCGAAGCTAGACAACATAATCACTTTAAATATGAATTTCATTCTTTTGTCATAAATACAAGACCTTGCACGGGATTCTTTATCTAATTCTGTATGTAGATCTAAAAAATTAACCCAACTACCATTGTTAGTCTTTTTTACCTTGAGTACATTAGGATAGATAACATTATCCAAATCATGGAAATCTGGACGGTCGAAAAAAATAATGTCGTCTATATACACCTGAAGTCCATAGTCCAAATGCTTCTGTTTTTGCTGATGAAAGTGCAAAAAAAAATATTGGCAAGGGAGCTAGAGAAGGAGCATCCCATAGAGATCCCTTTAATTTGTTTGAAGAACCACCAATGTCAAGCACATTATCATGCAGACAGTAGTTAAAGAGATTAGTCCAGCGACTTTTGTCAATATTAATAATAGCACTATAATTCAAAAATAAAAAGTCTTTCAATTCATCCATGTGGTCTGGAGGAAAACTTGTAAACAGATGCTCAAAATCAAATATATCTATATTCCGTATGATACAGGAGCTATTTCTAAGCTAATTTAAAACTTTCGAGCTATTGCAGATAATGAAGGATTTTCTTTCCGATTTGATCTTTTGTAGAATGCGCTTGAGGATACATTGAAATGCACCGACAGTAGATTTATTATAAGCCGAAGATCTGCAAGTAATAAATCTAAAGCCAATGGGCTTTTTGTGGAATCTAACATTGATGAAAATGTCCGGAAAATTGAAGCGTCCAATAGGTAGATTCAACCTCTTGTGCTGGGCGATAACACGTTTTTTTAAATATATTAATATCGCCGGACAGTTCCTTGAAAATGGAGTTGGAATGGTATTCAGCAATAAGCGCTATTTTGTAGAATTTTTTACACAAAATACTGAAGTTGTTGCTGGCTTTGTCAATGGTGGAGACGATAAACTTGCTTCTGGCCTCTTGAATCTGGTTCTTCAACGAAGAGAAGAGGTCGTTTCCAATACTGGAGGAGCTCGTATTGAAACACTTGAGTTTTCCCTCCACCACAGAGACCACCCCGTGCAACCACTCGTTGAATCTTTCCGCAGGGAAGCCATGTTTAAGGATAACTTTTAGAATAAATGTCCGATTCTCTTTCCGAAATCTGTTAATTAAAACTCCTGTATTGAATTTTTTATGGGGGTGGTAGTTGGCTCCTTTTTCCAAAAGATTACGGAAAGCGTCGTTTCTAAAAATTCTAAGGTAACCTGTAATTATATGCCCGAAATCTTCATCGACGAAGTCTCTATTATCCTTTTCTACACAAAGGCAAACATCACAATCGGTGTCCTTGTTTTTGCTAAACCGATTGTAATTGCATAGAGAGCTTTTGAGTGCTTTTTCATATTTAAAGGTAATTTGTGTAGTGCATAAGTCTTTTAGAGGAAAGGGGCAGTTGTTTTCCGACAGGATATGATTTGAAAACGATCTGATCAAAAAATTTGTTAGGGAAGCTGATGACACAATATTCTCTTGGCTTCTGATCCAAGCTGGTTGTCAGAATATCACTATTATTGCAAAGTGATAAATTAAACTTAAAAATATCCTTAAGCAATACTTCGAGCTGTTCGTGTTTAAATCGAAAAGTCGGGTTTTCGAAAAAGTACTTTCATTTTTTTGTTCCTGGGAGAAAAAATAAAGCTTCTACACCCCCAGATGACATTTGAGCAGAAGAACTTTTCTTCGATGCCTTTGATCCAGAGGAGAAAATCCTGTAAACCAAAGCTGTTCTCCTTTAATTTACCTCTCCGCTTTCCTCTATTGCAAGGTCTTGTGGTAGAAAAAATTTTGCAGATATTATAAATACACCGATTTTCCAACTTTCTGCTGAAGTTCTCGCCGTTGAAAAAGCTATTTAAACCATATGGGTAGATGGCGAAAAGAGCTGCAATAAAAAGATTTTCTTGTTGTATCCTATCAATTTCATTCTCGACGATCTTCAGGATTGTAATGCAGATATTTTCAAAAGAAATCACTTGAATGTGTTGCTAAAAATAAACAAAAAATAAAAAGAAAACTTTTCTTTTTATTGCTACTCTTCTTTTTGCAGCTTGGAATGTCAGGAGGGATTTTTTAGCTTGAGCTAATTTCCATACAGAAACCTTCCTTTGCTTATGGCTAACGTGTTTGGGAGCCTTACTTGAAAACGTTCCTACATGTGATGTCTTTTTTCCATTTATTGTACTATTTTCTTTAAATTCATTCGGGTCCTTATCTGAAGATTTTGAATTATTTGCTGTTTTTTTGTGCATTTTTGTGTATCCTGTTATTTGTTGAGTTCATTGTTGTGACTTTTATGCTAATTTACTGCTGTTCTGTTTATTTTTATTATTTTTTTATTTTTACTGTGTTCCTAGTACATTTATTTCTGTCAAATTCCTGTCATCTAAATTCTACGTAATTTACCTTACATTTTCAAAAAGTACTTATATATATATATATATCCCCCTGAAGACTTACCTAAAATATTTATACTATATCCCCGTGTATCTTTCCTTACTTTTTTAAAATATGATTTCCTTATGTCTATTGCATTTTGAAGTTGAATATTTCTAAAACTAGTTTTCAATATATTTTGATAAATCCGTCTAGAATAACAAAGCAATATCTGTTCCATCGCAATATTGCAAAATATGCAAGTACAAAATAAACGCTAATGTTTTGGTAGTATTTACCTTTAAGACGGTGATATTTCCCTTAGGAGCTAAAAAATATTTATGAAACTGAGAAATGTTTACGCGGATAGACATTGGTATTTATTCAGAAAAATTGTGTTTAACACAGATAGGAAACATAACTTTGGAATGACAGAAATTTTGTAATGTAGGAAAATAAATTATAAAGACATAATGTAAAATAACATAATATAATGATATGATATAAAATAAAGTAAAGACATTATGTAAAATAATATAAAGACATAATGTGAAATAATATGTTGGAAAATAAATTTTAAAACGCTATTTGTAGTGCCTATTTAATAAGAAGTTGTCGGAGGTATAGTGGGTGTATAATGGGTGCAAGAATATAATTATGTGGAGTAAAAGTACAAACATATTTTGTTCAGGACAGATACTCTCTCGCTCTCTTAAGAGATTTAAGGATTTATAGTTGTTTTTTCTCGCAGTTGTTTTATATGGTGTTTCCTGTTGATTTCGGACTCATCGTTTTTCTTGACATATATATATATATTAAAAAATAAGCGCATATTTACATTTTATTGGCCTTTTCTTGATTGAATTAAATGAAAAATCTACAACTTTACATTTCGAGAAATGAAAGATTTTATTAGAGATTAAATAAAATAATGCATGACAACCTCAACGTTAACAGAATAAGTAACTGAAATGAATAACAAAAATTTCATTTTTTTAGTTTGAAGTCAATAAACGCAGTCCAGGGTAGTGTTTTTCAACCACCTGGCCCTGGCATTAATCATACTGTGCCTGCGAAAAATTCTCCTGGAATTTGTCGTCTTAGTATTCTAAGCCTTTTTTATGAATAAATATTTTAACATGGAAATATTCTGAGGAGAATAGCAGACGCGAATGCGCCGGAAAGCCTAGACCCAAAAACCCTAACTAGCATTTGCGCAGCCATTTGCAATAAAAAAAAGCTTTGCATTTTTAAATACGTAAGTATTCATGACTGACCGAGAGTTTTCAGACATTGGAATTGTGTAGCATTCAAGAAAGGGTATACCACTCCTTATGACCACTCATGAAAAAAGTGCCTACAAGGAAATTACTATAACGTTCTTAAAACAGGAAATAATAGCATCTATATATTTCAAATGCCAATGACTATTCAACAAGGAAGTGTATCGGCAAAATGTATATTAAAGGAAGGGATGTACTGATGCTCTTTAAGGTTATGCTATAATTAATTATACATACTTACGATATGTTAATGTTTTTTTTCCTTTAAAAAGTATGGAAAGGTATTTACGAACACATTTATTTGGACCGGGTCCTCGTCTCATAAAAACAGAGTTTACCTGGCCGCAATCTTATAAAAGTTGAGAGGTATTTTTTTGAGGAACGAACGAAGCATGGTACAAATATGTACAGCAAAACCTCTCTGCAACACTATTATACGGACCGAGATATATCGAATATCGCTGTAGGGAGGTTTTACTGCAGTAAAAAAATTCTGCAATCAACTGAATTTTAAGTTCGGTTACACATACCATACTATAAATATGGGCATCGTTTTAAGGCGAAGAGCCCGAACGAAACAGCAAACTGATAAAAACTGACCGACGCTTACTTCAGAACCAAAACATCGAGAAAGGAGCAAGTCAAAGAAAGAGCATTTTTATCTTGAAGGAGAGAATTCCTTTAAGGCGCGTTTTCCTAGACGCGCCTATTTCGCGGCACAACAATGAATAACGCAAGCGTGGATCGCATCGGGTGTTTGTGTTTTCCTAGGAATTTTGAAAAACGCATATGACTGCGTAATAACTTTGCGGTTGAATGTTATTGTTGCGAATAGAAAATTAATAAAATGAGTAAGGGCAAAGCCCTTTATTAATATATTAATAATTTTAGTAGTTATATTAATAAATATTGATGTGAATTATTATTATTATTATTATTTACATAAAATTATTACTTATAAAATTAAAATAAATTATTGTTTATAAAATATATTTATAAAAAGTACGTAAATTTAAAAATTGGTATTACGAAAAATATTATTTATAATTATTATTAAAATTATCACTATATACATTATTAATTAGTATGATTATTATTATAATCAATATATATATGGTGATTATATATAACTCAGCCACCGAAGGGGACAAGCCAGCCTCAATAGGTGCCGGTCTCAAACCCGGATAAATGAGGAGGGTTGACGTCAGGAAGGGCAACCGGTCGTAAAAACTTCATGCCAAAACCAAATGGAAATATGAAGAATGGAAGCTATACCAAGGCTAAGGCGTACCCTGTAAGCGACGCGCAGACATGTAGCCCGACATCTGTGAGAAGTGGGCAAGGGCTACCGAACCAAGGACGAGGTCGGCTAAAGAAGCTAGTCCAGCGAAAGAGGAAGAGAGTGTTGGAAATAAGAATAGGAACGTTAAACATTGGTACGATGAATGGAAAAAGTAGGGAAATAGTGGACGTGGTGCAAAGAAGAAAAGTAAAGATCTTGTGCCTACAAGAAACTAGGTGGAAAGGAAGCAAAGCTAAAGAACTTGGTGAAGGATATAAGATGTTTTACAGTGGAACCGATGCGAGAGGGTGAAATGGAGTAGGTATTGTGATAGCCAAGGAACAAGAGGACGAGGTACAATTTCCACTAAGAACCATATGGAAAGTAGCGTGTCAAAATTTGGATGTATTGAAAAATCCCTGTTAAACTATCCTTTAATTTTTAAGGTTTGTTTGTTTGTTTGTTTGGCTTTTTTATGGCGCAAGAGCATCTGGGCTATACTGCGCCAAACATGGTATTTTTGAAGGAGTTTTCCTTTGGTTAAGTACCTTAGGTGATGTCATTAGTATTTATCTCAAACTTTCAGGGGCTATAAAATTCTAGCCTTCCCTTTTTTTTAAAAATCCCTGGTTTGTCTTCATTGGTATGGAGCAAATCTGACACATGATTTAAAATGAATGTCAAGTCATGATTCTTTCCACCATTTTTCGGAAAAAGCTTGCAATATACACAATATTGACGTTTATAACCGGAATTTTCCATTAGAAGGAAAAAATCGTCCATACGTTACCGTTACACTTTATGACGTTATGAAATGTATTTAAACGTTCAGTTGGCTTACACGTCAGCTATAGCTGTCGGTATTAATACACGGCACGAGCTAAGCATGTAGGGCGAGATATGCTATTGGTACCCGCAGGTACGATCATTTCATCTCTGAGATTTTAGAAAATTTTTAGAGATTTGGACCATGCGCAACAGTGTGGGGGGGGGTGTATTGTTTAAACGGAAACATGGAATAGTTATACCAACCCCAGCTAGACACGAAATGTTTAAAAAGTGACACATCGAGACCGCCTATGCATCTGAGATATGATGAAATCAAATTATCAGGCTTAGTTACAATTGGTGACCAAAGACTTCCGATTGGCATCGAAAAGGAACGAAAGCGTTCTTACCCTTTACTGTGAGGTAGTCGCACATAGATTGCATGGACGAGTTGCAGCTCGCAAGCTGTCGAGAATGTCGCCTGTCGTTTATAGTGTTGCACAGCACTCCGCCATTTTACACTTTAACGACAACAGTGCGTCCTCTGAAGTGACAAATCACGCTGCATGTTATGGCCATTCAATGGATGTGTACAGATGTGACGAACGACTTGCGAGCTTTACTTGTAGGATTATATGTTTCCTGCTGTGAAGAAGGAGAAATTATGCAAGGGGCTATTTTTCATTGTATAGTCTTGGTCCCCAGGTTTTTGTGCCTGGATTTATGACTACGAATACTTAGGGAGAAATTTTAGACAATCTAATATTATCCGTACTGTGGTGAAAGGTAGAAACTGGCCTATTTCATTTTCAGCAATACTAGGCACTGTTTCGTAAAGTAATGGCCATAAACAAACAGTTTGAGGAAGTTATTAACCACAACCGCCAAGTCCAAAGTTCTGATCTCAACTCCGTTAGACATCAAACAACAATATAAATCAACGTTTATTGGCGTAGCAAACGTTGATTTATATTGTCGTTTGATTTATTCTGCGCAGTATTTGATTTACATAAATCCATTAGATATCTTTGGGATGAGTTGAAACGCCGATTGAGAACAACGCTAAACTTCCTAATGAACATCAAAGACTTGTTAGGCTTGTTGTTGTTGATGGAATGAAACCAAACTTCTGCAGCAAGTTATTTTACCGTAGACAATATATAAAAAATATTCGAAAAGATATTCTACAATAGTAAATTATCCTTGTTGTTGAAGATGGAATGAAACCAAACTTCTGAAGTAAGTTATTTTACCGTAGACAATATATATATAAAATATACGAAAAGATATTCTGCAATAGTAAATTATCCTTTCCGAAGAGTTGAAACTCTGGAATTGAAAGGAGCAACGTACAACTTACTGACACCATACCAGATCGAAGTTAGCATGCTACTTTAGGTGACTAATAATTAATAATTATATAGTGTATATGTTACATAGTGATATACATATACAATATAGGCAATTTAACGTTGATTCAGAATGTAACAAACTGTATACACTGCATATAAACATTACAGGATAGTCTACAATAGTGAACATAAACTAAACAACACATATTCGTTTAGATAGTAATTTCCGCACCATTCACTCAAGATTAAACTCAAACTAGAGCTTTCAATGTATAGGAGAAAAATAGATATCGCCCTGGCCTAAAGTTGGACTGGAGTTCCTGCGTCAGATCCGGAGTGAATTAACCATTAGGCCACCAAAGCACAAGAACGACATTTCTTTTCTCCGTATGTAAGGTTTTTGTAGGATATTGTTGCCTTTCTCAGGGTTAACATAATTGCCAAATGGTTAACACACAAATTAATTCAACGGCGCATATTTTTTGTAATTTTTCGTGGTAAACATTCATAGATAGCAATTTCCGACACCAACACACCGATCACAAACTAAAGATTTCAGTAGATGGGAGAAAAGGAGACATCATCCTGCTTAGCACATCTTGCCTCAATGTTTAAGGTGGTTATAGTCCTACTTCAATGCTCAACACATAAGATTCATTCGTCATTTTCATTTTCCTATGGCTACATTTTTGATAGGGAGGAATAAGCCACCCCTTTACCTCCCTATTTACACCAATTAAATGATCGTTACGAAAACCGACCACTGCATGGTAAAAAGGTTTATTGTGCAGTTAAAAATTCTAAAGTATATGTCTCACTAATATATACATATATTACTGAGACATATACTTTAGAAATTTTTGAACCTCACAATAAACCTTTTACCTTGCAGTATTCCGTTTTCGTAACAATACTTCAATTGTATCAAATTTATATATATATTTAGATCAAATATTTAGTTAAATATTTGAAATGATTTCTTTAAGAAATTTTTCATATACACGGAAAGTTCGACTCGTAGAAAAAGTGGTAGAAATGTTATTCAGTTACAAATTAAAATATTTTATTCAAAATGCCTTTCTTACGTAAAGCCAAATTAATCTAATGAAAAATTCCATTCAACTAAATAATATCAGGAAATTTTGTTTGAGGGTCTAATAATAGAATTTTATAACAATGATAACCATATTAAATAATAGTTATATTTTGTTATTTTAATGATTGGGTAAATCAAGTGTGGCGAACTTTTAAAATTAAATCAAGACATAATATTAAGGGCAAGAATGTATAATTAAATATTATGGGGGATACTGAGGTTAAACAAAATTGTAAATTGCTTTTGGTACCGGATAAATTATTTTTTTAAAAAATTCAATATTAAATGTAAAAAATAAATGTTGCGATTTCAAGAATTATTTTATTGGAAAAATATTTTCTTGGGGTTAATATGAAAAGAAAAATATAATTGCTTGAATCTATTGAGGAATACAATGACAATAGGTAGAGTATCTGTAGTTGCTTGGCCCAAAAACAGAATTATCTGTATAAACTTTTGTGCACATATAAACTCGCTTACGCATGGTTTCATCTACAAAACTTTATATAATTCAAAAAATCTGTTGAGCATTTTGTTGGATTTTTGATTTTTAAATTAGATACACATTAGATATTTTTAGCATAAGAGCTCATATTCGCGTTTATTGCACTCCGATTTTAAGAATGAAATTGACCAAAATGATATTCACGAACGTAATAAAAAAAAAATGTACAAGAAAAGAGTTTGGTTGCGTTAAACCTCCTCCTTTTTGCCCTTTATGCAGGTTATGACCACACTTGACCTTGTAGTGCAAATGTTAAAATTATTATTGTCAGAGAGTCATTAATGGCGCATTTTGACAGAAGTATTACATTTGCATAATTTTAGAAAGGTACCGTTGTATGCCAACAGTTATGTCATAGTACATAAAAGTATATACCGATTTACAGAAAAGTACATGCCAATTTTGTTTTATTATAGAGGAACGGAAACTGGAAGAACAAGTGGTGTTGGCTTCTTAATCAACAAAAGAATTAAAGACTGTCTTCTGGAAGTTGAAAGTACATCAGATCGAGCAGCGAGGCTTGTTGTTCAACTAACCCAGCGATACCAACTTCAAATAGTACAGGTATATGCACCAACATCAAGCCATACCGA
>QLNU02014802.1:95100951-95126325 GCA_006491805.2 Dysdera silvatica
GTTTTATCCTGAAGGGGAAATTGCCTTTGTGTCTAAAAAGAAAGGTCTTCAACCAGTGTGTATTGCCAGTCCTCTCTTATGGATCAGAGACATGGAGTCTAACAGTTGGAGCAATACGAAAGTTACAGACAACGCAAAGGAGCATGGAGAGGTGCATGCTTGGAATAACTAGGAGAGATCGAAAAAGAAACACTTGGGTGAGAGAGCAAACTAGAGTAGAGGACATCATTGTTAAAGTAAAAGGGCTGAAATGGCGATGGGCTGGGCATATTGCAAGAAGAACTGATCAACGATGGACAACAGAAATTCTGAACTGGATTCCAAGAGACCACCGAAGACCTAGAAAACGTCCTCAAACTAGATGGGTGGATGAAATAAGAAAACAGGTTGGGGTGACGTGGAAGCGAATTGCTCAGGATAGACTTGTGTGGAAAGCATTTGGAGAGACCTTCATCCAGCAGTGGATAGATAATGGTTGAATATGATGATGATGATGACATGCCGATTTGGAGAAAAGTACATGTCGATTTAGAGAAAAGTACATGTCGATTTAGAGAAAAGTACATTTCTATTTACAGAAAAGTACATGCCGATTTACGAAAAGGGGATGTTATTTACAGAAAAGTACATACCTATTTACAGAAAAGTACATACCTATTTACAGAAAAGTATATTATTTACAGAAAAGATGCTTAAGACCGTGGTTAATTAATGTGCCAATATAACACATTAATCCATAGACTTAAGAATCTTTTCTGTGAATAGCACTCTCCAAGCCAAAATGCCCCCTCAATGGCCAGGATTTAGGAGCTTTAGTAGCTATTATGGAAATAGTTAACTCTGGGTATCTGGTTCTGTTGGGAGGAGGGAAGGGATGAATAAATCACCCCATAGGAAAAAAATCTTGTCCTTATAACCACAGTGTGTTTCTGGATAAATATCGAAGTTTCTTTGCCCCTTTACACTGAAAATTGGATTTCCGGATTATCTGAAATAGTGCGAACATTAGGGTGGGCCGATAAAACTTTTTTCGAAATCGATCTTGGTATAATGAGAAAATGTTGCCTAATACTTAGTTAGACCACACAAAAAATTTCGTCAATTTTGCTTAATATCTTGCCATACCCCTCTGGCATTGAAGAAGTCCAAAAAAGAAAAATGCATTTTGAAGCCACTTTTTGGGAAATTACTTTTTGGAAATTATTTTTAAAAACCGGCATTGGCATAGCACGGGGTGTTTGCCTAATGGATCAGTTAGAACACACAAAAAATTTCGCTCATTTTGCTCCATCTAGCCGTATTTAGCCATGCCTTCTTTCTTGCCTTCAAAATGTGAATAAATGTTGCAAAATCGTAACAGATTGGATGTCCACCTTACGGAGTGCCTACTAAATTAGTTTATCTTCACAACTACAACTGATAATTAAATTAATCTAATTATTATTCAATTTTCAAGACAAAAGTTTAAAATGGCAAAAAATATTTAATTTTTGAGGCAATTAAATTAAGAAATTTGAAAATAGTCAATAAAATGCCGACTTTACCATAATAAAACTGAGGACATGAAAACAGTTATCAAAATTTAATTATAAAGGCAAAGTTTAATCATTTAATGTTGTTTTTCATTCCATTTTCTTGTTCATCACACTCTGGCCTAAAAGAGTGAAATTTCCCTCAACACCAGGCGGCACTCTGCAACTTTCGTTATCTACCAAGGTCACCAATATTTTTAGAATGGATATAAGATAAACTTCCGCGCCGGCGCCTGCTTCTTGTGTTATTCAACGTTGTTTTCCGATGTGAAAGGGTAATGGAGAAACAAGGAGTTACAAAGAAAACTCGGGCAAGTATGAGCTGCCCGTTATTTGGGGCAGGAAAAGATTTATTTCCGCCAATGCACTTCTTCTCCCCACTTATGAAGATGTGATGAGGTGTTATCAGAGGACATGACTGCAAATAAAAGAAGGAAGTAAGGAACCTTCTTCTGGAAGCGTGGCGAATGCAGTTGCCAAGAAAATTACTGACATCTGAGTACGTGCCTCTATTCCTGTTGTAACTGTAAAACGCATGATTGCCATGATTTTATCCTTCAAGCATAAATTAAAGACTGTCGTGAAGCCTATAAAGGGTAGATGTACTCCGTGTTTGAATTCAAAAATACAGGAATTTAAAACGGACTCTGGGAAATTATTCGACATTTGCACTTGCAAGTGCTGTGATCTAGCTTTGTGCACCTGCGAAAAAAATTCGAAGTTCCCGAAAGGGAATGGCAATTTTTGAATGATCAAAGGATCTTAAGGAAGATGATAATCGGAAATGTTGATATCGCAACAACAACACAGACAGTGCAAAAAAGGGAGAGAAAATTACACCGGAACACCAATAAATGCATTTTTCCAGATAAAAAGGACATATCGCTGCCAAGTACGAGTGGACTTTAAAAGGAAATCCGGAAAGAAATTGCGAAGCGTAAAGACATTTTGGAAGAGGAGGAGTCATCAACCGAAGAGAAAAGCGATGACAGAGAACTTGAATCAATGGATACAGGTAGAGACTTCCAATGGACCTATCCCTTAGGGAAAAGTACGAATGAAAAAGTGAGATCATCATCATCAAGTCAAATGAGGGTTTGCATGTCTCGAATTGCATTGGCCACAGATTTAACTGACGTCTCAAGTTGAAACGTGGCCAAAATTACTACAGTAGTTCTTGCTGATTTTCGTCTAGTGTCACCGGAAAACCCAACAAATGTAGTTGATAAGAACAAGATTAGAAAGGAAGTAAAAAGGGCAAGTAACGAAATCCGAGAAAACGAGTTAAAGGCTCTAAAACAGACACCCATTAAAAGCTTGTGTTTTGATGAACACGCATGCGTCGACGCGGAAGTTTATCTTATTTTCATTCTAAAAATACTGGCGACTTTGGTAGATAACGAAAGTTGCAGAGCGCCGCCTGGTGTTGGGGGAAAATTTTACTCTTTTAGGCCAGAGTGTGATAAAGAAGGAAATGGGATGAAAAAAAACTATTAAATGATTAAACTTTTCCTTTATAGTGAAATTTTGATAACGGTTTTCATGTCCTCAGTACTATCATGGTAAATTCGGGATTTAAATTGACCATGTTTAAATTTCTAAATTTAATTGCCTTAAAAATTAAGTATTTTAAACTTTCTTCTTGAAAATTGAATAATAATTAGATTAATTTAATTATCAGATGTAGTTTTAAAAGTAAATTAATTTATTAGGTATTCAGTAAGGGTGGGAGACGTCCAATCTGTTACGATTTTGCGACATTTAATGACATGGTGAAGGGAAAAGGGGAGCGGCTAGATATTGAGCAAAATGGACAAAGTTTTTGGGTGTTCCAACTGATCCATTAGGCAACCATTCCGTGCTATGCTAATGCCGGTTTTCAAAAATAATTTCCAAAAAGTAATTTCCCAAAAAAATGGCTTCAAAGTGCATTTTGCGTCTTTTCTCGGACCTTTTCAATGCCAGAGGGGCGCAGCTAGATATTGAAAAAAATGGACGATATTTTTTGTGGGTTTTAGTTGACCCATTAGGCAACTTTTCCGTGCTATGCCAAGATCGATTTCGAAAAAAGAACTTTTTTGGCCATTTTCAGCCCACCCTATTTACCCTTAGATAGGATGGATAGGCTGGTAATAATGGGGAAGAGGAAGAGCGGAAGACCACGGCTGAAATGGAAGGAGAGAATGGAAGTAAATCTAGAAGAGTATGGATGGAGTAGAGAAGAGGCCTTGGATAGAAGATTGTGGAAAGGAAGAATAAAAGAGCATAACACCAACCCCATATAAAACATGGGAAAATGGCAAAGTGAAAGAAGATGAAGAGCGAACCCCCTTTATTTCTTTTAATCGGAGTCCCACTGCAACTGAAGCTATTTGATTTTTGTCTACGAGCGT
The DNA here is from genome assembly GCA_006491805.2 of Dysdera silvatica. NCBI lineage: Eukaryota > Metazoa > Arthropoda > Arachnida > Araneae > Dysderidae > Dysdera > Dysdera silvatica. The sequence continues at coordinate 95,104,877 of QLNU02014802.1, forward strand.
GCTGAGGGCAAGGTTAGTCAAGAAAATGCTGGACCTTTACGTAGAAATTACAAGGAATATGGATATTCTGAGCCAGGGAAACAAACATTCAGGTGCTGATCGGTAATGTAAAAAAAATGTTAAAATGGTCAAGAAATGTTGAAATATGAACTGTTGACAAAATCATTTAAGATAAATACAATTCTCTAATTAAGGAAGTAAATAAGCAGATCCCAATCAACCAAATAAATGAAAATTAATACGCGAATTAAAAAGTACCCGAATTTCAATAAAAAATGATATCGATGTTCTTGTGATCATCATTTGTTTATTGAAAAATTACGAGACAAATAAAGTTTGTTCTTAAAACATACCAATGATTCCGAAAATGAATATAAAGAGAGATGAGTAACGTCATCGTTCGTCCCAAATAGGGAGATCCTCAATGTCCTGAAAAGAATAAACAACCTGCTATATATATTCGAACCCCCAAAGGCAACATCACTGTTTGACAAAAGACAGTGGTGTATTGCTACATCGATCGGCTATTGAAAGCTTAAGTAGAATACGTTTGCTGGGAAAGAAAAGAAAAACTTCCTAAAAGCGAAAGGGATCACCAAAAAAGAATCACAGGAAACTCCTGAGAGGAGAAAATGTTGGTAATTGGGAACGTAGAGCAATAGAGTATAGGTCAGCCGGAGTGGAAGAATGATTGCAAGGAAGGCAAAATTGCAGCCTTGTTTGTCGGATACATGCTACCGAACCCAAGAGAGAAGATTCGTAAGAAAAAGACAAAATGGGAAGTTGAGCAAGTAGATACCGAAAACTTTTCTTTTATTTTCCTGTTGATGCCTATTGGGACCCTAAACGATATAATACATTATTTTTATTCGATTTTTTACTGCTTTTTCTTCACTTTATTTTTTGTATGCTACCAAATTATTCTCTCTCTTTATTTCGTTTATTTTTCTTCAAAACTGGAGTGTGTGTTTTTTCCTCTGTGCTTTCCATCATAACAATAATTTTAAAACATTTTGAAATTTCCTTCAAATATATTATTTTGTGCCGTTTTAATAAGAAATTATGAAAAACACTTTAAACGAAAGTTCGCTATCGTTTCAGATAACGCCTGATTATTCGTTATGAATGCAGTTTCTTGTTTGTCGTTAGCCATGGCTAAACTATTGTAGTATTTTTAGATGTGAAATCTTTGCGATATTTATGTGTTTTGATTGCTTTTATTACAAAATGTTTTTGTAATAATAATTGTTTATTCGACCCAATTTTTTATACATTTTCGAGAGATACATGCCATAAGCAATATGAGAGACATGAAATATTTTTGATTTTATACTTAGGAATCGGGTTAGAGTTGGAAGGGAATATATAGCCGAAGATTGTTACGATATTCTCTTCCAAAATTGCTCTACAATTTTGTTGAAGTTTGTTATTTTCCTGAATATTTAATATGTAGGATATTTCATAGTGTATTAACCGATTTAAACCATCATACATATTTTGTAATGGATTTAATCTCTAATTACACTATTGTATTCTAATTTTTGTTATATATTTTATTTGATCGAGTAAATGATCTGCTTTGGAAAAAAAACCAAAGTTATATAAAATGCACAACATACAATTTCAAAAACAGCGGTTTAATATTCAAAAATTTATATTTTTCAACTACTGTGAAAAACAAAATAGTTAAGATCATCAAGTATTGGAAAAAATTATTCCACAAATAGAACAAGTTTCTATTTCCGAAGACAGATCTTTCATTTAAAGTGACATACCTAAAAAATTAGTGAATTTAGGGAAAATATTTTTTGATTTACAGATGCCGAAAAATAAATCAAAATTTCATCTTTCTAAGGATGGTCTTGTTATTTCGATGCGATGACGGCATCCTATCGAAAAATACTTTTGAGTGTAGTCATGTCACAGATTTGGACGTTAAAATGATTCATTTTAATTTTCTTTTTCCCAAAACCAAGTTTGGAGAAATTTTGCATTACACAAAATATTCCTTGCGATGCAATTTTCGGCGAATAATTTTATTTTTTATGCACGTATTCACTCAGTAATAATGAATGAAAGTCACTTGCAATTTTAATGAGGAATGATATCTTATATAGGGTTTTTTTTGGAAGCATTCATTATAATTTAATGAGCAGGAATGACAATTTATGAAGGGCAGGTAAATTTTTATTTTTAAAAGAAAAGACCCTTGAAAACAGAGTATAATTGTTCAGTAAGTTTTGTGAGAATTGTTTCAATGAATATTTAGAAAAAATACAAAACTTTTTGCTTTAAAAATACACTACCTGTAACATTTCAAACATGGCGCTTAAAAATGAAGTAAACAACATATGCTAAAACACCTATTGAGTTATAAATTTGAAATCTTCAGATCGTTGCTTTTACTAAAATGGTGACGTATAAATAGTTTTGATGAGTGAAATGTCATGGGCCCCCTTGTGGTCTTTGCAAGAGAGATGCGCCTTTCTTGGACAGCTGATCAGCCATTTTGTTTCCTTCCAAACTAATATGTGCAGAGACCCATTATAAGCTGATCTTGTCCTTCAAGACTTCCAATATGGATCTACAGTCATAAATGCGGTTGCAATCAGGGGGAGTTCATTCCCTTGATCTAACGCGTGCCGACTTGGAACCGAAGTGGGCGGAGCTAAGTTGTTATGTGACGTAGCTTGAATGACTCCTGGTTGAAACCGATGCGAATGCGCATTCATTTGCGTGCTTGCTTGTTTCTGTTTTCGCACACTTTTCATGAAGAATTTTTAAAGGTAGTTGTGTATATAATGTTATACATAGGTGTAGCTTGAGGGTTAAATGTAGCGTAAACTGGGAGGGCGGGGGCAAAAAACAAAAACCCAAAAGTGGGTGGAAAAATACGATTTTCCCCCTGTTCTAAAGAAAGTGAGGGGGGCATGTGCCCCCCTTGCCTCTAGGTTATACCTATAACGTTACATATACAATCTATATACACAGTATTACATAATTAAAAAAAGTACATAATTATACACGATTGTGGTAGGTACGTATTTCAAGAAACAATTCAATCATTTTGTAAGCAGAGTAGATATTTATTTTTTTTTCAAATGGCGTTTTGCGCTATAGCTACATGTTCGAATACAGGTAAAAGCGTGAAAGGAAAAAAAGTATTTTATTTCATCCTGTCCTTTTGAATAATCTGACCGAATTTAAATGCTGGATTCAACGATATCGCAGAACAGATACTTTGAATACAAAAAACGCTAGAATTTGTATTGAACATTTAAAGAGTTCAGATTATCAAGATGCTATGATAAATCATTTGCTCCGTTTGTCAAAGAAAAAAACTCTTAAAAATCATCTGCCGTGCCCAGTCTTAACTTACCTTCGTGTAATCTACAAGAATTAATATCAACAAGCCAAAGGCTATAAAAAAGGAAAATACTAATTGTAAGTAATGCTTTAAATAGAATCAAGTGTTTAAGCAACAAAAAATCTCATATTTTCGAAACAGAAAATGATTCAGAAAACATCCAAGACAAAAATGAGACTAATGAATGTGATAATTGCCTAAAATTAACTATTGTAAATCTCAAAGTTAAAGCACAATAGAAAAGGTCTCCAGTTAATCATAAACACGGTAAATTTTTAAATATGATAACTTTTTTTTTTCCTTTTTAAACTGCTTTTAACTTAAGAACTGTTCAAGGTCAAATTCTCAGAACATTTATTGTAATAAATAACCATACATAGAAAAAAATAATAAACGATAAGTAAATAAGTAAAATTGAAAAAAAACAACATATGTATGATAATTAAATTTTATAATTTTTATCCCATGATTTTACATTTATATGAGTATATCAAAGAAGCACATAGGATAATTTCCAGAACGTTTATCGCAATAAATGATCATACATAGAAAAAAATTAATAAACCAAAAGTAAATAAGTAAAATTAAAAAAAAACACATATATATGAAAATATAATTTTACAGTTTTTATCCCATGGTTTTACATTAATATGAGTATATCAAAAAAGTATATAGGAAAACTTTCAGGTGGAGTGGGGGGGACAACTTTACTTTTATATTAACATTTTAAATAGTTTCAATTAAAAATTTAATTAAAACTATTTCTTTTACTTTATTCGCAAAGGGGAGAAGGGGACGTTCTGTTCGTTTTTCGCCCTTGGATTTATTAGTGTTGCATTGAAATTAAAATCTAATTTTTGTAGTACTAGAGTATTTTATTATATTTTATATGTTCGGAAAATTATTTTTTCCCCCTCTACTCTTGTATTTATCTTGTACAAAGTATGTGGTCATTCGATGCAAAAGAACAAATGGTTGTTTTGAAAAATTAAAAATCGTTTCCTTTGAGGTTTTTAAAGTTTGAAAAAATATAATTTTTAACGAAACAATACGGCCTTCACTTGACAAAGGGAGCAGTTGGCTCCCGAAACGTCGTGTTTTTAAACCTTACGCCAGTGTCGAAATAACTGTTTGTTATAAAATAGTTTTAATTTTTATACTTAATTCAAAATTTAGTAATCAAACTGCACTAGTTTCCAGTCAGTGCGATGGCTGATCTAATTTTGAAGCTATTAACTTCTTTTCGCTTTGAAACACCTTAAGTTTTATCCCCAAATTTTCAGCTTTTCATAACATTCGCTCCGTTATAAAGCATTAGGAATCGTCGTCGTGTAATCCCAGCTTAACAAGTCGATCACGTGGTAATTTAAAAAGAAGACAGTCAAAACTAAACGCGCTTACGTGTATACGTATAATACATTCGGGATTATTACGATTGTGCAAGGAATTGTTTTTGTGTGTATATGTGTGTGCATTAAAGGCTTTCATTGTTTCTTTTCTTAATTTTCGCCAGTGGCGTAAAAACCGGGGGGCGACCACTGAATATAAATTTATATTCAGTGGTCTGCTCTCTGGTTGGTACACCACTGGTGAAAATTAAACTAAACAATGCCTTGCATAATTGTAATCCCCTGTTTATTACATGTGTAATCGTAATCGCTTGCTCGGTAATCGTTTAAAATCTAATCGTATATACTCGTACACTGGGCCACGCTTGGGGGAAGAACGGGCCGTGATCGGCATTTACTCGAGAATTTTACACTATATCGACTAACCATCGGCAAAATATTCCAAACCCATCGACGCCAATGATCGGCTAGAAGCGTTGCCAAGTGGACATTTCCATAAAATCGCGATATCTTCAGATGATATCGGCCCAATCACAAAAACATCTAAGTGCGATGTTTGCCGATCTTCGCCTAGGAAGTTTTGCTACTTGTGATTGGTGCTCTTATGGCGACCCTATTCGATATATGAGAACAAGTGAAAATGCAGATTACTTCACTTATTTGACCCAAATCTTGGGGCTATGTGAGTTTGCATTTGAAGCAAAAAATTAAGGGCAAACGAATCTTTAACACATCCAACAATTGTTGGCGCTAATCAAGTAGGAAAGGGATAATTAATTTCTTGCTCGGCTAATTAGATTTCAAGGTTCATGCCTCTAATGAGTTTGGAGGAACGCCAACCACTGTAGGATATATAATGTTTTACGCTACTCAAAAATCATGATGCTGGTAAAAGGGAGTGGACTCGTTAATGGTTCTGAAATTCTTGGTTAATGGTTTGTGAGAACGAATTACATACAAGTCAATTGGATTACTTTTTTTCAACGAACTCATGACGGAATTAGGCCAGGGGACGAATCGTGTTTCTTTTCGAGATCGATGTCAGGTCTGCTTAGATTCAAAGAGTAGGGAATAAGACTGAAATTAAAGTGTCTCCGGACATCAAAGTAGGACAGTTTTCTGTCATAGAATTTAAGATTTAAAAAATATATTACAAAAGGTGTAGATTAAATTCAATCTGTCTTCTTTGTTATATGAACGGATCATAATAAGTGAATTAACCAAAGAAATGGATATCAATTTCACTATTATCGGACTGAATTTAATCTCACCTTTTAAGGAATAGAGCAATGTTATTTAATTCCAGGATTTATAGAAGTATAATTTAGAGTTTAGTGATCATAAAAAATGAAAAATCTCTCTCTCCTAATATTATTCCGCTCAGTCAGTCATACAGCATAAAATTTATAAATTCTGCAACACGATTGTTAAATGGAAAACTGATATTTATATTTGCAAAACGCAAATATAAAACAATATGCAAAGGGAAGGTAGAATAGAGGGAATTTGGATAAGGAATAAAACAGGAATTTTGGAAGATATAAATTATCCGGAATGTCCAATAAATCAAGTAAAGGTAACACGCTTGCTTTTTTTGGTTTTACGGCTCAAAGACTACAGTGGTCATGCTGCGCCGGGACCTACTGTTTTCCGAGGAATCCGAACCTCTTAAGGCCTAGGGAACCAAACCCCGGACTACAGTGAGCAGTGCGATCTTTATGAGATCTCTGAGTAAGCGTTCTTTTTGCACTGCTGGGAGTCGAACCCGGATTAGCCGCGCAATAGGAGAACGCGTTACCACACTGCGCCACCGCAGGGCCCAAAGGTAACACGCATGTTTCGAAATTGTTTGATCACAAACGCTCCAAAAAATCAAGTGTTAAATTGGCGCAATTTGAGTCTTCAGAAATTCTCGGACCATAAAAGAGAAATGTTTAGAAAATTTAAAGTTAATACAACTATTAATAATTAAATTAGTAGTCACCTATATTTCAAAAGTTATAAATTGTAAATGATAATAGAATATGCACACTTTAATTAATTTTTGCGGCGACAGCCCTAAGACTTATTTACCTTTTCTGTTTCGCAGACAAAAGAAGTAACTCGAATTAACACTTTGGGAACAGCTTTAAGGACGAGATCATAGTGTAGGCTCTTTTTTGAAAAAAATATATGGGCAATAGCGTAAATGGTCAACCTATACCTTTTCTTTATGAATATGTATGAATGCAAATATTGGTGAATTGAATAATTGATAAGTTTGTTAATTAAAAATTGATGTACCTCTAAAACAGCAGCGTTAAGAGAAAAGGACATTTGTAACATGATGGGCCAGTTTTTTCGATCAGAGGATGAACTGTCGCATACACTATAACTTGAGTCACTAGCAAAAATTAATAAATCTATAAATCTTTCAAAATCGGACTTCTCCATTTATTATAACTTTTCAGAATATTATAAATTTATCTTTGATTTAAATCTTATGTTTGTATAGTGAACATCTTACTTAATAATCAAATGAATATGGATATAACTTTTTACAGTATGTTTTAAATTCTTAGTAGAAAAGCTCATTTTTCACTATTAATTAGGTCACCTGTCTTAAGATGAAAACAAATGAAGTACATTTGTGGCAATCACAATAATATTAATTAAAAAAGATAATTATTAATTTTACCATTAATTTCTAAATAAAATTAATTTACCGATAACAAATATAATGTAGATGTCAGTTAGGAACACTTAAATAATTAGTACTCAATTACAACGAATCATTTCCTTATTTCCTCATTAAATGTTCTTATCAATTAAAACCATGTGCCTGCGGAATATACATGGATTAATCCCAAAAGAACATTCGACATCAATTCAAAAATGTATGCAAACTTAAATTTTGCTAAATAAACAAAATACAACAGAATTAGTAAAACAATAATCTTGTAAATTCGGATGTTTTTTAACTCGAATTCGGGAATTGTTTTTATTAAGAAAACGAGAGTTACCTAGTTTAAAGCTTTTCTAATTCGAATTCATGGTCATTTAGATCTAAGTTTATTAAAGTTCGAATTAACTTGTCATTATCAAATTCATAGCGTCCATATATTTATAAAGTAAGAGCGTGACTGTTGAAATATATTGCATAATATGCTGAGATTTTTATATAATTGTAAAGTAATATTCTGTAGGAAATCGAAACAATATAACTATGGAGAGTTTTATATTTTTTTCATCGGCGTTTCCAGTTTTATTTATAATATTTCTTTTCTCACGGTTGTCTATTCGTTCTCTTTCAGCGAAAGCACTTAGCCTATGTGGTTTTCATACTAAAATTTTATTTTATCGCATCCCATTTTTTCTTCAAATGTTTTTTCAGTCGCTGATTTACTCTGATTTTAAAACACATTTCTCTTCAATTTTCACCAGCTGTTTTACCTCAATAATGTTCAAAAATCTCTCGTTTTCTTTGATTTTTCCTATTACCGTTACCATTTTATTACCAAAAATATCTATTATATTATGATAAAAGGAATATATTTATTGAGCTAAAAGGCTGATTTATGATCTTGGAGATATATTAATGGGGAAAGAAGTTGGTTGAATCCTCCAGTTCTCTATTCAATTTTTCAAAAATTTTAAACACATAAGCGGTACCCTAAATCTCTGCTACTGTAATCACGCTTATAAATCGGGTACTGCCTTGACTTTAACAACTTTGGCCATTGGTGGAAAATTTGCTTATAGGATGCGTTTTCGATCGGAGAATTCATTCATCAGGTTCTCTAATAGGTATGGGCAGTGTTGGGGCATTTGATTGGAAAGAAACATTGGACGTTGTTCTACTTCGCCCACAAGATGGCGTCTCCAGGAACTTCTTTACATGAAAACACTTACACAATAGTCACAACTACAGTGCCCGAAAAAAGTATAAGTACAACATATAATCGAATGAAAATATACTTTATTTTCTTTTATCAAGATGAACTTTTTGATATTTATGAGCTATAATATCACATTTTACAATAACATCTACAAAACATAAAACAACAAATATGAAACTTACAAAAGTTGACCTCATAAAAATTATCACGAAAGAAATATAGAAAAAGTATAAGGACATATTCTAAATTACATATGATTTCTCTTAATAATCAAGAAAACAATCTTTGTTTTCAATTACTTGAATAAGCTGGGAAGTCATCGATGCTGAAAATTCTTTTAAAGTGTCTATGGTAATGTTATTCCAAGCTTGTTCGATAGCTAATACAAGATCCTATTTACACTGATATTGTGTGCCATTTTTATAAACTTCTCAAGTTAGAAGGCCCCATAAATTTTCTATAGGATTCATATCTGGACTCCTCGCCAGCCAATCAAGTAAATTTACTGAATTGGCTTCAAACCAGAGTTTTGCACTCTTAGAAACGTGTCCTGTTGGTAAAGATAGTCACCTGAAGTCATTAGTGGGGCCTCAGGTAACAAATTTTCACCCAGCATATCAACATATTTGTCAGAGTTCATTTTGTAGTTGATAAAGACTATTGGAGTGGTTCCGTTTGCTGCAAAAGTGCCCCCACCGTATTGACGTTTGGAAAAAACTTCTTTGGTTTTACGCAGATTATACCAAAAATAGGGACAACCGTCTGGCCCATCAAGGTTGAATTTCTTTTGTCTGAAAAGGTTACATCATTCCATTTTGGACCGAGAGAAATATAGTTTTTTCAAAGTCCAGTCTTCTTTCCTTACGTTGCTTTGTACAAGGCGAACGTAACATTAACTTTCCATACCAAATATTCGGATGTTTATTCAAAACATTTTGAACTGTTCGTGTGGAACATGGTAAATCCAAATTTCTTCGAACTTCATTTGTAGTTTCTTTTTTCTCGCAAGCTTTTCTTACAACTATTCTTTTCTGTCGATGCATTAGAATTTCTGGTCTTCCTGTTAGTTTATTCATTCCATACATTTCAAATTCTTTTAGAAAATTATAAACTACACTTTTAGATCTTTTAATTTTTTTCGAAATTTCATGGCCACTCAATCCAGATTCTTTAAAAGCAAGAATTTTTTCTTTTTCAAAGTCAGAAAAGTGAGCTGAGCATCGTAAAAAAATCGTGCAGAAATGAGGCAAGTGCGAATTTTGTTTAGAAACCCAGTCTTTATATTTGAAATGGTCATTTTATGTTTTCAAATATGCAAACTTTACTATAATTTTAGATGAAAAATCAGTTGTCCTCATATTTTTTTCCAAGATCATATGGGTTTAAAATTCACAAAATAAATTTATACCTATCTATTTTTGGAAAGTTTAACTAATTTACATGAAAAATAACTTAATTTTATCATGTTTTTCCCTAAGAAATTTGCATACGTTTCCGTCTAAAAGATTTCTAGATTTGGCGGGTTTTCGCTTGTCCTTATACTTTTTTCGCGAACTGTATATATAAGCCAAAAGTGGACTACGTATAATAGCCTAGCAATTAAGACTTATGGAACTCGTGGATTTGAAGGAGATTATGCCTTAGGAAAAATAGTGTCTTTTGACATCCAATAGGGGCTTGAGAACCTTGAGCCCACCTTTCCTACGTCAGTTGCTATAGGATCCACCGTAACCAACCCCTATATAATATACAAACACATGCGTATTTGTGTGGTAATACATTAATCCTTTCGGAAGGCCACTAAATAAAATATAAATAATGTTAAACATTAATTGTCTACACCACAAAACAAACAAAAAAATATATCTCTACTTCAGCTTCTTCTCCAAAAAGTTCAGCTGCATTAAATTATATATATATATGTAAGAGACATCTTATTATCTACATGTAATGGACTTGTGTGTTTTTTTCAAAAGACTGCAATTTTTATCGGTATTTTCCCCAACGCCGGTTGTTTAATCCGCATTCTTATATAACAGCTCGATTAACTTCTAAATGAAGGGAATAATGGTTAAGTTTCACGACGGGGAGACATAATAATAATAATAAATTAGAGGCAGAGTGATAGGGAATTTATATATTTTGTTCCTGACCTGTGCTTGAAAGGGCTATGCGAGAAATACAAATGTAAGTCATTGGATTTTATTGGGGACTTAAATCATTGGGAGACGTTCGAGAATACTCTGTTACGTACGAGGACGAAAAATATGAGAGCCTTCCCAAAATTTGTTACAGAACAGAGGCCCGTCCTCGTTCGATATAACCATCCGTTATTTTGACTCTTAGGCGGCCGAAATCGAGGATTAATCAACGTAGACATTATTCTCGTCTGAAAGCTTGTCGGAGCATTTTTCGTAAAGTTAATCTCTGACTATATTATTTGACAACTGAAGTAAATGCCGATTTAAGCCTCCCATAGTTATTGACGCATTTGTCTTCAGTTGCACGCGATATACATCATTTTTGCTGAAGACATTTCTTGACATCAGCTCAATTCGAAAGAATACGCTCTACTAATCTTCATTTTCAGACCCAGAAAGATCCAAGTCTTAATGATCATCGTTTACTGTAGTCTGCTCTGTTTTGTCACTTCCGTATGCTCATTCTTCTATATTATTCCTCTATTCGGTGCAGGTGTATTTTTCACGGCTTTTTACCTCCCTTCCGCATTCTTTCTCATAATATTCTTAACTATTCTTGAATTTTCTACTCTTCCTACATATCTTAACAACAATAGCACTTTTTAATTATTTCTGTCGCAAGTTCGGTATAATATTCCATTGTTCATTCTAATCCCCACTAACTATTACTCCTGACGCTTCTGAAAGCTTGGGTGATCGTTTTCATTTGATATTTTACCAGTGTTTAACAATTTTTATGTAGAAGATCCATATTAAATTAAAGGTCTTCCCGTTTTACGGATGAAAGTTGTAGTTTTTGTAAGATATCTATACAACTTCAATTCTGAAACAGTCATATATGCAAATCATGAAGACAAAAAATAAAACTTTCTCTTCTAAGCCTGTTTTAGAAAAAGCGCTATTAATTCATGTTAAGGATTTAAATATGTTATTTATGAGGACAACAGAAATTCTGGGGGATTTTTTCTTATATTTTTGAATTTCATGTTTTCCTTCTAACATTTTCCTTTATACAAGGGTTTTCGTCAACAGCATGTTGAATCAATTTTCTAGTTTTGATTTTGAAAATGTTCATTTTGTGGGAATTTTCCTGCAGTCAGCCCAGGTTGCCAATCATTTTTTAAATAAAAGTTTGCTGCTGACAGTTTCTTAATGGAAACGTCACTCTGTATTTTCTATTCGAGGTTATACAATAATTGAACATTGAAAAGAAATATGTTTGACGTTTAAATACTATGTTTTCTGGATAAACAGAGACTCTGACCGGTTTATTTTTAAAGCAATCTTTAGAACAAATACAGGGATTTTTATTTTATATGAATTATTCCCAGGAAAACCAACTGTTTTGAACTATAAAAAAATACATTATTCAATTATTTTTAAATTTTTACAGTGCCCATGCTAGTTGCTAGATATTTGTTACAGAGGAATTCAGAAAGCTAAAGGGGGGCTTAAAATTCTTTAATATTTTAATGTATTTTATTAATATATTTAATAACACTAAATATATAAGTAGACTAATATATTTAAAATTAATAAATAAATTTCTTAAAATAAATTTTGCATTAAAAACTTATAAATTTTAGTATACCTCTCTATAATTTCTCTTATCCTTATTATAAAGTAGATCAAGACTCAAAGCTCTGTAAAAAACCATTATATATATATGCAAGGTCCCCCGTAAAAAGTTGCTTCGAGTCCAGTTTCAACGTCAATGAATAATTTATATTTTCATGTAAATTTTTATACAAGACGAAAATTTTAAAATTAAATTCTATAAAAATTTATTTTCAGAAAAAAATATTTTCCAAGGGGTTGACTATATTTTCAGGAGGCTCAGTTCCCCTAGCTCCTGCCTCGTTGCGTCTTTTATAGCACCCTATTACATATATTATAACGCTTCCTCGTGTAGACCTGATTCCTTTTACCGATATATTTAAATTAATTTTTAATTGATATTGTAAAATTTATTTTAAGAACTATTAAGTAATAACATTAAAATTTTAATATATAATATTCCAAGTAATATTTAAAACGTATCAAGAACTGTTGCAGCAACTATCTCTTCAGTAAATGTGTGGGAGCCCTAGGTACGGTTTCGATTTCATAACATAACGTTGTTTCATTATTTGGAATTCCGCAGATTTGAAATCGCCTAAACAAAATCATGATCTTGGACTTGACACACTTTTGACCTAAAATCCCTTAAAATCTCTCCGTTAGAATTACCGGCTCAAGCTCCTTCTGCTTCTTACTCTGGGCGCTAACTTGGAAGAAAAATATTCGTTTGATGCAATCCCTCTTTTCACGAATACTTGAATCCCTGCCTCAGTGGTTTCGCCGTATTTCGCTTGTTTCGGATACCTTTTAAATCTGCAACAGATGACCTATACTACTCCGCATAAATACCTGCTAGCGAATTTTTTCTGATTCACACCCGTTCTCTCTCATGTGGAATACAATGTTACCAGCGGCGCCTAACCTACCCACATCATTCTATAAAACAACATTCAAACTACGGAATACGTATTATATAATTTTATAACTATCCCATATTTTACTAATCTTCAAGGTTCTTTCATTAGAGGTAGACCACTACCCTAATTTATATACTGCTCTATGGAGCGTATCTATCACATTAATTGTATCATGAACATATATAAAAAAGGAAGAATGGTTGGAACTGTTTATGGACAAAAAATGGCAAGGTTAAACTTAGAAAGACTGATGGAGGTAAAACTCTAATAATAGAAAGTTACAAGAACTTAAAGAGGACTAACTGACGTGGATCTTATCATGAAGGAAAATTTAGGGAAAAAGAATTTATTATACATAAAAGGATATTAGAACAAGGAAATTGCAAGTTTACCATAAAGAAGACACATCGTGATTCGTTGTTTGGTGAAAATTTTTGAAACACCCCCTCAATTTATTCCTGACTACTGCCTTGCAGACAGTGGATAATTTAGGTTTTCACTTCATATGGTACCTTCCCCTTTAGTGTCCTTATCCCCATTTTTCTTTGAAAAATATCTACATACAAAAGATTATTACAATTTACATGCACAGAAAAAATATAGAAAAGTAATTAGAAGAATATTTTGTTTTCTTTCTTGTAATTTGAATATTTAGTGGGTATATAAACTGTGAGTTTGGGGGTGTTAAGAAATTTGGGGTGTGTGTGTGTGTGTCAAAAAATTTGAGGACTGTAGGTAGGTGTTGTCTCTTTCCTGTACATACCTTCATTCTGATTGGGGGGCCATCCACGTATTGAAGTTTATTCCAATCCGGAGTTTCAATGACAAAGCTATGGCTAAATGGTTTTTGGAATTAGAAAAATATATAACGAAGAGAACAGTTCGGTTTATTGCATTTAGTGAATTTAGGATAAAAGTTACAGTGCAAACTCTTTGCGACGTCCCTTCTTACTCAATTTGAAGACAATTTCTTTAGGATCAATTGGAATATTCCGGTGGAAAGAAAGTAGTGGGAGGCCCGTCATCATGTTTTCTTCCACATTTGCACAAAGCCGCCTTTAGACGAAATAGGGTGGATAATCTTCGCTCTGCAGTCACATCACTTACTAGAAGGATAGCCAAGATGCGCAGTATTTTGTTTATAACCGGGTAAAATTCAGCATGATAACGGTCCATTGATTCCATTGCTGAGTTGAGTAATGCTCCTCCCTACACTGTACGTGTTTTTCACAGTTGCACCTGCAACAACAGCTCTTTCATTAGAGAGGTGACGTATGGTCGGTCTAGAAGATTACAGTAGAACTTAACTAACTTTTCCAGGGCGATCTTTTCTTCAGAGGAGTGGCTGGTATGGGGTAAGATCACTCTTAGCTTAAACAAATTCAAAACGCCTTCTGGAAGCCTTTATTTTAAATCTGTTGTAACATGGTCCAGTGACAGGATATATAATAAATTGATATTTTAAAATATTCTTCAGGTGCTCCGGCTGATTGGTTTTGTGGCTTTGTTTCGTGAGAAGTTATCCCACGCCCCCATCATATCAACATCTATTTTTTCTGCAATTTCCTACACTTCAGTGAAAAGGTTGCTGAAAATCTAGTCAACTTGCATCCTCTTACCTTGCTAAACCCATAAAGTTAATTGCGTTTATAGCTTTTTGCAGATCAAGCATTGGTGTTTGTAGGTGGCGATTGAGAGAAAAAATGACACCTAAAATATCATTAAGGCATGCGATAGAAATGATAAATTCAACTCGCGTACAGTTAGAAGCAAAACTGAAGGCATCCGCAGATATTTCACTATTTTCCCAAGTTGTCGTCTCTGTTAGGGCTTCCTGAATGGCCAGAATCGACACCCCTTGAAACTGAAGATAACCATCATGTCTTTCGACCTAACGAGTTTCACATGTGCCCTAGACTGAAACACCAATTTTTTTCTTCAATAAAACATGCCTTTGTGGAGATGCACATCTACGAATGAAAGAAATTTTTTCGTTGTTCCAGTGGAGTTACGACATGATACCACTTTTGAAGGACTTGTTAATGCATTATTCAGAATATGGTTGATACATGGATATCGTTTTGCATGAGGGGCCTTTTTCTGCAGTTCTTGAACTACATCATTTTCCTCTGACGTCATCATCGAGCAGCTATCCATACCAAACCCTACACAAAGCCCCAGGTTAAAGTCAAATTTCTTTGGAAGGTCTTCCAGTATATGACCTAAAGCGACCCTTGTTAATGGACGTCAACCGGACTTGCTATCAGTGTCCTCAACCCGAATCAAATCATAGGTAATTATGAATGTCACAAAGTGCTCTCTTCGTGTTGCATTTTATATGTAACAGAACAGAGGCTCAATTGATATACATTAGAAATATCTGTAGTTTCATCAAGATTAATTGAAACTACGCCAGTTTCGCTGACTCTGTTGAGGTTTATACCTTGTATTTCCTCTTTGCAGCAACCTATTAATCCATTTTAACAGTGTTTGCTAATGTAACTTGCATTAGAAGGAGCAGTCTCTAAATATTTTCTAAGATGCTTATTTTTGGCATCAATTCTTAATCGCAGAAGCTCCCTAAAATTGCCATACTATTATACCGGCCGTGATTTCACTTCATTGTTAAGTCTTTGTCGTCCTTGTGGCCGTTGAAAGGGATATTTTGCCTGCCACAAAATACGATAGTTTCACTATAGGAAGTAAGCTTGTTATCTGGAACATGTGCATGTATGTCTCTGAAACTAGTTGGTTTGAGATTTCTGGAGAAGGATTATTATAAGTAGAAAGGAAATTTTTTCCAGCTTGGATTGCGCTGACAATGTTCTGATTGGTCTCTTGAATATTGAGGTCTGCATATTCTCCTAAGGCATTATCAAATATTTTGTGTGGTTCCTTAACAAGTCTTTTTAAAGAAGTAATGGTATGGTTTGCCACCTTCTAAACCTTTTGAAACAGCACAGAATATTTATAATAAAGTCCTTTGTCTTTGTGTGAAAAGACAAGCCAGTGAAATTTGTGTAGATGAGCCCTTTTGCATACTTTTACGTAGGCTTTCCAGACTTTGTTATGGGAAATTGATAGTTCACAGGACGGGTCCATGGTTTCTTTAATGGCATAGGTTATATCGGATCATTCAAATTCTTTACTCCAACATTAAATCCGTTATCACTGGAAAATTCAGACTGAATTTGGAGCTCCTGCGAGATATTATTTGCTGTCAAAACAGATGATTCCGGGTCCAGGATTGTACACGGAAAGGTATGAGGTTGAATATTTTTTTTTTTAATCTAGATGGCGAAACTTTCTCGTTGTTAGATTCTTCTAAATTGCCAGACGAATATTTAGGTTTTTTTGAGAAAAATGCTTTAATGCTCCTGCAATCAAAAGCGTGGCGTTTCTTGGTGTATGAAGGTTTTAAGAATGCAGTGGCAACTGGACTCCGGTCTGCGTCATCCTGCATAAACAAATGAAAAAGTACATATTTTTCACTAATATATATATCCTCGCTTGGACAGGTCAAGAGATCTACATGGGGACCTAAAATTGATTGGCCCTTGGTTTGTACATTAATCTGGCACAAGAATTATTGCACTTCTTGTCTTATGAATAAATTAATGATACTTCATAATTATTGAAATAAATATTGGACATAATTTATAAACATTGTTATGTGGAATTTAATAACGTACATAAATTACTTCATAAAATTTAGCTGGAAAATACTTTACACGTAGCGTGTTAAAGAAATTAGTATAAGTATACGAACTGCTTAATTGCATTAAATATTGGTGCCGTGTCGATGTGCTCTTATACGGTTTCGACTGCATTATATATTGTATCCGATTGTTTACTTTTTTTTTACGAAGAATCAAGTTCAATGGATATACTTACATTCACCTCTGTTGCTTTGTTAATCATCGTCTTACGTTGTTGACTTGTTATAATACATCTGATTGTTGAGTGTTTGTAGAGTTCAATCATTCCAAATTCTGAGTCTGATACCTAATTACTGATGATTTGACGCTACGTTATGGTTATATGTCTTATATGATGAAAGTAGTATTGGAGAATGATGATGGAATTATTGTTGGGAAGTTATAATGGAATATATTTGATGAATTGTGCTGGAATTATTGATAGAGTGTTATAATGGATTTGTTAATGAATAATTCCGATGAAATTATTGATGGAGAATTATAATGGAATTGTTGACGAAGCATTATGATGAAATTATTGATGGAATTGTTAATGGAAATATTTATGGAATTATTGATGCGGAGTTATGGAGTTGTTAATGGAGATTTATGAAGAAATTGCTGACGGAGAGTTATGATAAAATTGCTAATGGAAAATAGTTGTGGAATTGTTGATAGAGAATTGTGAGGGAATTAATTATATGTTGATGGAGGATTATGATGGAAGAGTATGTTGATGGAAGATTATGATGAAAGTATACGTTGAAGGAAATTTGGGATGAAAATATACGATGATGAAATTATATTTGGGGATTGATTATGATACCAGTATTATTGAGATACGGGCTGAACTCTTCTTCATTGTCACAACTGACGCAGCAAGTGAAACATGAAGCTATTGTTCGGAATCTAGTTTTAATTTTTCGTAATATTGACTTTTTATCCTAAAAGAAAAATATTAAACTTATTGTATCTCACTTTAATACATAGATGTGAAATTTGTTACATTTTTATGGAAATAAAATATGTATTTTTATGAAGTTCATATTTACTGTAACATATAGTCCACAAAAAGTGTAACTATGCAATTTAAGTAATATGTGCTTCTCTAAACGTTTAATAAATTTTTAAAAACACAGTAATTTCTCTCAATACCGTCTATTTCTATTTGACGACGGTATTTTTCCATCTCGGAAATGCTTCATAGAACTATACATGTCACAGAATTACGTATATAGTGGAACTTGTTAAAGTGACCACCTGAATAATGGATCACATTTTATAAGAGAGTGAACTGGTAGGCACTTAGCCATGCCTTTCCTAAAGTCTGTGGTGTATAGTGATCTCCTGTCTGTGGAGACCATTGCAGTCTAATCCCAAAGATAATCATCTTAGTCGCGTTCTAGAGTATTTTTACAAAGTCTTCATAGAATTACATATTCATACAGGACTGTTTCTGGATTGTCGGCTGTCCGGGGGGGCAACCATAATATTTCTGCACTTACTAAATTAAAATTTAATGCGTGGAACGTTGAAGTTCATATCTATATATGCGTAGCTTTGAACAGTTACCAGGTAAATGAAAAATATATTTCAATTTTTATTTTCTTCATAAGAAACAAAGATCTGTTATATTGCCTTTGCTTCCAAATAGAATAGAGTAATGCAGTAAATGGCCTGCTTGAATTTGGCCGTACAAATGCTGAAGTACTTTTTGTACCCATGCAAGGAGAGGTCTTGCAGTCATAGAGCACAGTTGTATACACTTCATAAACTTGCACACAGAATTATATTCATTCGTAACATCTTCTCTATTTAACAGAAAAGACTGAGAAAGGGCGTCGTTATACAGAAACGGATGTTAACCGGAATATGTGTAATCCTATAAAGTATCTGTGGGGATCAGTAGGGTAGCAATTCAAAACTCATTGGGCTCAAATAGCCGTGGGGCTAAAGCGCCTTTAAAGAAAATTTTATAATGCGGCCTATGAGGAATAATGTATTTTGATATCCAATGGGGGCTTAAGCCCCTGAGCCCCCCATTCCTACGCCACTGGCTAAAATACATCACAAAATACTATCATTAAACGGAAAATATCGTAAATTAGAACTACGTTATTGAGAAATATCTGGCATACTTTAAAATCGAAAAACTTTAATAAAAAATATCATTTTTTTTTAAAAATAAGAATGCGATCGATCTCTCTTTCAGATGTCTTTATAAAATGATTATCTGTTTAAATATTTTACTACAGAGATTCACCACTTACTGTCCGTAAATGACTCGCATCCGCTAACACTATAAAAACTGAATTATTTTAATTATTTTAAATATTTTGTACGCTAGATTGCTTACAAGACAAACATAAGTGTGTCGGTGAAATGGAAGTAAAAAATTAAAAATGGATGGCGTATTTTCGTTCTAAGAAGAAGCAGAATGTGCATTACTTTATATATACCTGGGTATGTCATTTTTTTCTAAAGGGATTAGAAACTCTCTCTTATCTCTGATAAATATTTAAATAATATTATATGAAACAAAAATATCAAAGGATGAGTTGCATAAATAACTTTACCTAAAAAATGCATTATTATTATAATTAACTTTTTTCATCCCCCCCATTCACTTCAGACTAATATATCTAGCCCGCGGCACTGATTCGTTTCACAATCCAGCCCATGGTGTTCATTGAGCTGTAAACTCTGTTTTACCACACTCGGTACCAATCAATATCAACATTAAAAGAAATTTCATTTTTTTGCGATGTAAAAAAAGAAACGCAAAAACGCATTCACTTGTAAATTGTGATTATATATACATGCTGATAGAGGCATAACAATTTAAAAATTGTGGGGGCTAAAGTAGCCCCTTAATTTTCGAATAAAATTAAAGACGAGCATGCGACTCTGCGTTAAAGAGAACACACTGTATCGACATGAAATGGGAAGGGCTTAGACTCCATGAACTCCCCCCTTTCATACGTCACTGCATCTTGACGTAAGAAACGGTATAATATGAAATGGAATTTAGAAACGTAAGGAACGTAATCAACGAAAAAGTCTTACCGGGCTATTGAATTTAGATCGTTCTTTTTGTGACTGGCTATTGACCTAATAAAAGAAAAGTAAATAAAATGCCGAGTTATTAAGAATCTTACATTATTGTCATTAAATTATTTTGGATATACAGCGGTAGACATTCATTTAATATTTATCACATAATAGAATTGTCAAGGCATAACACGATTTTTTTTTGCTTTCAGGCAAGACTTCATTTCACTGTCCGACGCAAATTTTTCTAATTTCTCAAAAACTCTACCCTCGTTACTTGTTTTACTTTTGTGTTACTTTTAGATGCGATTATTTTCTATACATATAAATACCACTAGATTTGGATTAAAATCCATGAATATCTGAGAAATATGAAAACAAAATTAACGGTTTTACAAGGAAGGTAAAATCTTTGACGCTATCACACTCGTGAAATATTGATTTCATAATGTATTTTTGTAGTTCTAGATTGGTATTTATATCAAATAGAGCACATGTTGTGTAAACAAGTCTTTGTGTTTGTCAGTTAGCTAAATGCTATCTATAACAATACCATACTTATCTGATTTACAAATTGTGTGAACTGCTGATATTAAAATGTACAAACAAATAACAATTAAAGTGCATGGTAAGTATATATAAATTGCAAAATGAAACCGACGTAATCATTAATGTAATTAGTGTAATTGAACTGATGGAATTAGTAGTTCTCGACTACGCTGAGTTGTGAAATAGTATTTTTGAAACCAGATGAAATAAACAAAATAGAGAAATAAAAGCCAAGTAAGGAAGCAAACGACTGAACTTATAACTTAGTCCGGATTTCCAACTTCACTAATGATACATTTAAATTAGATATTTAAATATGATGCATATAAATTACATGCCTAAATATGGTGCATTTGGATTATATATCTAAATATGATGCATATAAATTACATATTTACATGATACTTTCACATTAAACATTTAAAGGATACGTTTAAATTACATATCCAGTCTATACATTTAAACGACGATATATATATATATATATATATGCCTACAGCGCCATGTTTTGCTGGGAATCGAACACAATCCATTGCGCTCAAATGCAATGGTCATTCAAAAACAGAGAGAGAAATTAATTTAAAGTCAAGAATTCTCACATTCGTTTTTGGTGCCATAGGCTGCTGTTTAAAAATAATGTTTAATGAAGTTCATTTTGGGCCAATTTCTGTTTTTCGATAGTTTGTTCAAGCACCAATCGTCGTCTTGAACCCAGATCCGTTTGCAGTATATCGACCACAAGAACTAGGAAAGAGAAACAATGATATGTTCGTTCTACTTTGTAAGATTACTCACTCCTTGTTTCTTTAGTTGTTTCTTGTAATATTTATATTTTTTGTGGGTGTGTCTTAAGTTTAATAAAATCCATCTTTTTTCTTG
>QLNU02014802.1:95134146-95159988 GCA_006491805.2 Dysdera silvatica
TGTTAATTGTGCAATAAATAAAAAAAGTGCTAATAGGATGGAAAAGTTGGCCGAACTGGCGACACTGTTTCCAGAAAGCTTTGAACGATGTCCAAGGAATGTAGATCGGACACTCAACTCTACAGGGGATGGGGAGTGTGAGGCTCTCATTAGAGATTCAGTCGAATAGCCGGAGTAGGGTTCAATCTTTCAGTATACGGTAGCAAGCCCATATCTCAAGGTCCGCCAGCCATGCAGAGTGGAGGAAATACAATCCTGGAGCTGCTCGGGCAATGCTTACCCATAAACGGAAATATTCAGATGGGAAAGAGCAGCCTAGGGTAACACTTGGAAGGAAAAGGGAGGAGGAGGCAACAAAAATTACAAAAAGCACCCCATGCTGATGAAGAAACAGAAGAGCACAGAAAAAGTCAGACACTGGAAACGGGGACAGCGATAGGCAGTGAGTAAGTTTTCTAGGCCAGATCGGACAGGGAGATCAAACTTCCTGCAAGTGGAAAAGAGGTTATTTGGGAGCATAATCCTGCGGAGGAGGTTATTTGCTGAGCATTGTAGTAGGATATGTTTAATCGTTTCTTCAACTCCATCCGTACACAGCTGGCAGAGTGATATCGGCGCCTGCTGGTGGTGAACCAACAGTCTGTTATTGAAAAAGATACCTAAACGATAGCGGTGAAAACGCGCGCATGGATAAGCCCCGCGCAAATCCTGTTAAAGACGGACGGTCTATTTTGCACCGGGAACAAAGCTCTGTAGTGATCTACAATAAGGAGAGAAATAGTTAGAATTTTTCTCGAAGTCAGGGAAAGTTCGATTTTTCTGGTGAAGCTGGTGAGGCTAAACCTGTGGAAGAAAGAGATAGGCCGCGATATGGTTCATTCCGAACAAGGAAGTCTAACACTCCATTGTCTGTAGAACCCGGATTATTTGAAGAACGGGCGACTGTGTTTCAATTACGCCACCACGGGGCTAAGTACACAGTGTAAGTACATTTTCCCAAGAATCTCTATCCTCTTAAAACCTAAGAACACCTCAGATTATTATAAGTAAGTAGCCGGTAAGAATTTTTGTTGGCAACTTTGGAAATTGAAGCCAGATTAAATGGCAGTTCAGATGAACTCGTTACACCAGTGCTACCGCAAAACACAGAAAAGCATTTTTCAAGAACTTGTTTGAAGATGAATAAAAGAAAACTTTTTAGGCTATATTTTGTTGAAAATTATTAAGAAAAAGATTCCTTTTATTTATTGGCTTTGGAAACTCAGCAATGCTTGCATACATTGTATACAATTGATAATCATTTATATTTTTATACCTGTGGTCACAGGTGCAAAATAGCAAAAACAAAAGCACTGGGATTTCAATGCACAGTGTTTCAGCAAATTAATTATTATCCAGACCATTAAATTTAAAATGTTATTTGAGTCATATTAATGTCATCCAAATCTATTTTTTTCAAAACTATATATATACGGAAAATTTTCTAAGGTAAAAAAGTGCTGTCCTGAAAAATTGCGATTTTATACTTAACCAAATATTCCCAGTTACCACAGATATAATAGTTGTTATTGATTATTTATTATATATTTTATTATTATGTTATATTATTACAACATAAATAGTTTATTATCGTATAACAGTTATAACTACATAAATTGTTTATTATTGTATAACAGTTATAAATACATAAATAATTTATTATTATGTATGCATTATTATACATAATTATTATTCATCATATTTTTATTACCTTTTATTTATTTCAATCTAGAAATTGCATGTTTCACCAGAAAGTAAATTTTTGCCTAAGGTGTTTATTAACCGTAGTCAACTAATATTGCCTAAATATAAAATGTTTCAAATTGGCTTGTAATTTTTTTTGTTCTAGAAGTAGGGAAAGTAACGTTATAGAAAGGTATTTCCTCTTTAAGAAATGGCCAGGGTAGAAATCATCATGCTCATTGAATAGAGATTTAAAAATGTCGCCGTTATAAAGATAAAAAGTTGGTAAATTTAATATTAAAATCAAATAATTTCCGTCTGCAAAGCCGATAGTATCAATACTACTTGATAAATCACTCGCAGAGAAAACAGGGTTTTCGTGCGTCCGGTACGAACCCAACAAAAGAAAAAATCTTGCGATCGTACCCCACCGGACGCATGGACACTTTCTTCTCCCTGAATGTGATTTATCATGAAATAGTTATTTTTTAGGAAGCGCAGATATATAAAAGTGAGGTTAGGCAACTTTTACCCATTCTTCCTAATTTTAGAATGACCGAAAGGACAATTATTTTATTAATGAACGCATGATTGTTTATGACGAAATCTGTGTTGTATAACACACCTACAGAAAAATTGCCGATTACTTTAGTTTCAACAAGACCGCTAACGACAACTTTAAATTTGTACGTATATATATATGTTTATTAAAAGTAAATGTAA
Organism: Dysdera silvatica; assembly: GCA_006491805.2. NCBI lineage: Eukaryota > Metazoa > Arthropoda > Arachnida > Araneae > Dysderidae > Dysdera > Dysdera silvatica. The sequence goes on from QLNU02014802.1 coordinate 95,136,592, forward strand.
CTCTTCACATGAAAACGATTCCGATCATACAAACACTCTGTTGGATTAAGCTAAGCTTATTTCGATGTTTTTATGCACTTTGCTTGAGATTGAATTTGACATGTTCAAACTAGACAAAATTTTTGTAAAATCCATAACACGCAATTCCAAAGAAAGCAGCTAAGTAGTTGACAGAAGAGATATATTTCAACCGTTATGAATAAAAAGAAAATCTCGTAAGACCATTAAATCTTTTAAGAAGATTTATGCAAAGGATAAAACATGTTCCAATTTAATTTCCAAAGACAGATCGTTCACTTACTTAATAGACTAGAAAAAAAAAATCTGCAAATGGCAGATAATGGCACTTAGAAAAAAATAATAATGCCTGAAATTGAATGAATGGTCGTTTCCCATTTTTTGGAATGAATCCAGAAAATGGCCTTTAATGACCACCAATTTGCATGCCAGTTGCATACTATTGTTTCCGTGAAGAATGGGATATCTAACTTTGTAGGATTAACATGATGTATGCATAATTATACTATGTGTATTTAATTTTCTATATGTATACTATTATTATGCTATTTAATATGCCAGCGTAATAGTTCATGTTTCACGTTAATATTCTGTTGAGTTAGTGCATATTTGTTTAAAGAGGATTTTTCAGTCATTAAGATCTGCTCGTTTCTGTGATAGTTTTGACGATAGTGTATTTTTTATAGTGTGAGTGATATGGGGTTAGCCTTGATAGCTGTGGTATACGCAGAAATATCCAATTTTTTAAGGTACATCTAAAAAATAATGTGTTTTCCGTGTTATGTAAAATCACCTTCTTTTCTCGTATGTTGAAGTGATGTGACAAAATATTGTGTATCCTTTATACACTGTATTACACTAGTGTATAAACTACACATGAAGCTCAAAAGCTACTCGCGTGTAAAAAAAATGCAAAGAGAAACAAAGCACCATTCTTTTGTTATTGTTGATTATGCAAAAGCATGGGAAAGCTGTTTACTCGTGCAGCACTGTTTTCAAAAAAAAATCCCAAAACATGTTTTTCCAAAAAATAAAAACCACATCCATCCTATTTAAATATTGCATTAATTGGAATTGATTAGTTTATTGTTTTCCAAAAAGTGTCGTGCTATTCAAAGTTACGTGGCTGATATTTCGTTATTTTGTTATTTTGTATTTGTATATCATAAGGGAATAATTTGTTCACCTAAGTTATGAACAGTGTCTAGGATATCTAACTACACTGGTGTGCAAAAATAAGGACGAGATGGAAAAAGTAACGTAACAGCGGAATGAACACGCATAACCGACCGAAAGACCAATCAGGAGACTCTCTAAGTTCCGATACGGTAAGGAATTTGCATATTACGTATCATTACGTAATGTGGGCGTGTATTTAGTGTATACAGGAAGAGGGCGGTGTTCGCGCAGCTTTTCAGTGGAAGCTGTTGCATAGTGTACATTGATTGAAACGACGGCGATTTGCTATAACAGTGCGAGATGTCCAATGGACAGCCCCGTAGACAACATCTGGATGAATTTACTCGAGGTCGAATCATTGGAAAGTTGGAATAAGATCGAAGTGTGACGAGTGAGGCCGAGGAGTTCGTAATCGCACACAGCATCGTGTCACGAGCATGGACGGCATTTCGAACGACAGAAACAGCTGTCCGAAGGTTTAGTGGTAGTTTCCCATGAACAACCACAGTAAGGGAGGATCGGTATCTTGTTCTACAGACGGTGAGAGATCGACGGCTGACAGCGGGTGAAATCGTAAACCACAGACAAGGCACTACTGGATGGCTGCTATCGCATTTTACAGTAGCTATGATACTACACATTGGCGGTTCATACGCTCAGCGACCAGTATAGTGTGGACCATTAACACCTACCCATCGCAGATGGCATTTTCTGTGGTACAAGGAACACAAGCAATGGGGTCGAGTATTGTTTACGGATGATAGTCGATTTAGTCTCATTAGCGATTCTGGATGTCTATACATCTGGAGAAAGCGGGGAACACTCAATCACCCCTCCAACATGGTCGAAAGGGACCGATTTGGAGGTGGAGGAGTTCCGGCTTGGGGAGGCATAATGATTGGTAGCCGTACAAAGCTCCACATTTTCCAAGAGGGTTCAGTCACTGGTGACCGCTATTGTATCGAAGTTCTCCTGCCTTATACCCATATTTTCCGGGGTGCTGTGGGCCCAGAATTCCTCATCATGGATGACAACTCTACACCTCATCGTACAAGGGCTGTCGCTGAGCTGTCAGAGAGTGAAGATATTCATCGTATGGAATGGCCCGCACGGTCTCCGGACCTGAATCTAATAGAACAGGTATGGGATGTGCTCAAGAGATGTCTGGCAGAACGTTGCCATCCACCAGCAACGTTTATGCAGCTGCGATTGGTGTTACAAGAGGAATGGGCCATGATGCCTCAAGAGCTTGTCGACAACCTCGTACTGAGCATGAACAGACTGTGCACATCCTGCATCGCAGTCAGGGGTGATCATGTCTGCCGCCTGTCACATGGACGTTTCTGCCTTCTGTCCTCCTGTGCTGAAAGCCCATTTTTGAATAAAAGTCCTTTGTATCCTTTGGATTCCTTTCTTGGTCAGTATTGTCCACATTTTCCTTAATCTTACATCTTGGAAATATTATGGTATGCTTTGTACCCATTTGAAACACTTGGGTGCGACGTTACATGCGAAAACCTGTCCCGTCCTTACTTTTTGCACACCTGTGTAGAAATCAAGCCACATATTAGTGAAAAAATGTGGAACTGGTTATGGTGGTTACCAGTATCAGAAGCAGTTATGCGATTTTGCCGCTTAATCTTACCAAACGTAACTAGAGGCACAACAGAGATTTTGGCGCGTTTGTCAAATTTCTCATTTGACACCACCATGTGTTTTCCCCCCCAAGTACTAGCGAATTCGATATGTTTTAAGCCTCATTCAGGGCGGCAGCCATGGAAACTCTCCCCTTTCCAATGCCTAGTTACGCCTCTAATCATAACAATTTATAATTAGAAATTCTATTGGCTACCAAAAAAATTCAGCCCCGTCTTTGCAAACTCTTCGTCGAAAATATACCGCCTTTGAATTTAGTCTGCTTAGGTTATTGGTAAATCCGCAACTAACCGGCGTCCTACTTTTCCCTATATTGATGAAGGCTGGAAACCACTGGTTTATAAAGTGAATTTTATATGATAATCATGGCTAAGGGTGCAAAACCTGGGATATACAATGTAGTAAAGCACCTTCCCCTTCCTCTTACTTGTATAAATCAAGCATAGAAATACACCCTTGTTCTGGTTTGCAGCGGTGAACTGGGCCGTCGGTTCTCCGCCCTCCTTGGGCGGTACGCCCTCATGGGTGATAGGACTCGCGCCCTGCAAAAATGCAAGGCATACGTCCCTCACGAACGTAGAATCGAAGTTCGGTGTCCTTTGAGCGGGCCCAGTACACCCCTGCTAGTGTACATATGAACTCTTTGAAATTGACACAAAACCATATAAGGATAATGTTCGAAATGATATGAGCCATAAAATAGACTTTCACTTATATATATTTCAACATTCCATACACGCATAAAAAACTTTTGTGATAATAAAATATACAGGTTGTATAGTGAAGTCTTTATTCCAAATAAATTTTGGAATAATTACATAATATTATCCCAAATAATTTTTGAACGAAGACCCAAAGCACTAGTATAAGTTATATATAGATCAAATATGTGCTTCCATAGTAAAATTATGCTATTGTGCGATAACAATGTGCTATTAAATTATGCCGTTCAGCATCGAGTGAAAATGTATTTAATCGTTTATTTCGCGTATATGTATTTGTCGAATACATTTTATTCCCACCATTTGATACTTGACGGCAAAGTTAAATCACGCATTTACATTACAGTATGCATCATTTTACTACGCGAAAAAAGTAAAAATATCTTCTTCTTCTATTTCATTCACTTTGCCATTTTCCCATGTTTATATGGGGTCGGCTAAAAGAATGGTTACTCTCTTATCGCATACCAAGCCAATCATCTTTCTCCAATTTAACCACCCATACCGAATTCTAGGTTGTATCTCTGTGATTAAATTTCCATCTCTAACTATAATCAATCCAAGATACTTAAATTTTATGGCTGATAGTAACCTTTCATCCTGTAGACCTATGCCACTTCCGTTTCATACATTTAGTGCCACATATTCTTTGTTCTGCTTATCCTCAAACCTCTCTCCTCTAACACTTTCCCCCATTCCTCGGTTTTCCTTTCTACTTTTTCACAGGATGTTTCACATAGTACAATGTCATCTGCAAACAGCATACGCCATGGTGTACTACTCTTTAAGTCTTTACTGGGAACCTTTATGTCATAACTACCTGACCCGAGTCTCTACTCCTTTACATATTTCCTTTATATATCTTATATACTACTTCGATATTCCCTTTCCTCTCATACACTTCCATATCTCTTGTTTAGGTACCCTATCATATGCCTTCTACAAGTCTATGAACACCATACGTAATTCTGCCTGTATCTCTCTAAAACGTTCTATCAGCTGCCTCAGCGCAAAATATAGTGTCAATTGTTCCTCCTCCTGGCATAAAATCAAACTGTTCAGCTCTTATATCAGTTCCTTTTCTGATCCTTGCTTCCACAATTCTTTTCCAGATCTTCTGTGAGTGAAACATCAGCTTTATTCCTCTGTTGTTACCATACTCTTGCATTTCACCTTTATCCGTATATATTGGTACAACAATACTCTTTCTCCACTCATACGGTATCTTCTCCTGTTGCCACAATTTTTTCGTAAGGTCTCACAGGATATCTATTCCTTCATCCTCCAAACTTTGTCATATCTCTACCAGAATCTCCTCTATACCTTGTTTCCCGTTTTTCATTTTCCTAAGCACCATTTCCACTTCATTTCTGCCTATATTATCCACTTCTCCTTCATTCACTGCTCCATCATCGAATAACACTCTTAGGTTTTCCTTGTTTAGTAACTTACTAAAATATTTTCTCCATCTTCCTCTAATCCACGATTGTTCCCGTATTAACACTAGTCCATTGTCTCTTATCTGCCTAATCATTGTAAAGTCTTTTGACCCTTTATTTCTCACTTTAGCTATTCTTACTACCTGTCTCTCCTCGCCTTTTGTCTCCATTTCGGTATCCGCCTCTTCTACCGCTTTCGCTTTTGCTGTAGTCACATCATTCTTTGAATCTTTATTTGCCAATTTATATGCTTTTTATCTTTCACGCTACATGTTAAGTCCCATCTTAACTTCATCTCTGTCTTATGTTTTATTGCCGATTCTACTTCTTCATTCACCACCATGCTTTCTTTCCATTTGGCGGTTCTTTTCCTGATGTTTTTCCTAGCACCTCCTCTTGTGACTTTTTATAATATAACTATTAAACTTCCACCATTCTGGTAAATCTTCTGCCAACGTTATCGCTTTTAACACCTTTTCCTTGAATTCCTTCCTCATATCATTCTCCTTCAGTTTCCACCATCTTATCTTCTGTTCTCTCTGCCTTGAACGTTTCATGTTTTTTCCTAATTGTTATCTCCCAGTATAGTATGCTCCCAGTAGTCTATGCTGTGTCTCTACATTATCAATAAAAATCACCTTATTGGTTCTTATTTCTATCAGATGCCTTCTACACATAATATAGTCAATCTGAGGCCTTCTATCTCCTCTGTTATACGTGATTATTTGGTGCTCTCTCTTTTCAAAGTAAGTATTAGTAATCGATAAATCAAATGCCACCGCATGATATATGATTATCACACCTCCCACGTTCCACTTTCTAAGTACTCGTCTTTCATCTCTCTTACTTTTCCCCAGATATCGATTTAAATCATTCCCAATGAACACTCTCTCACTCCTAGGTATTTCTATTATCACTTGAACCAGATCCTTCCAAAAGCCGTCTTTTTCTTCATGTCTGCATAACGTCTAAGGGTCATGTGCGCAAATTAATGTGGTTAGGTTTCTTCCTGTTTCTAATTTATTGTTCATATTCCTGTCATATTGTTTGTTGACTTCAAAGATTTCATCCTTTTGTCCCTTGGCTACCACAATACCTACTCCATTTCTCCTTCTTACATCGATTCCACTGTAGAACCTTATATTCTTTCCCCAAATTCTTTAGTTTTTATCCCTTTCAACCTAGTTTCTTGTAGGCAAAATATCTTTCATTTTCTTCTTTTCATTACGTCCACTATCTCCCTACTTTTTCTGTTCATCGTATCAATGTTTAATGTGCCTATTCTTTCTTAAAACACTCTGTTCCTCTCTTCCTCTTTTGCTGGGCTAGATTCTTTAGCCCACTCCGTCCTTGGTTCTGTATCCCTTTTTTACATGCCTGAGCGTCATTTACAGGGTGAGATCCAGCCTTGGCATAACATCTATTTTTCATATTTCCATGTGGTTCTGGTATGACATTTTTTACGACCGGATGCCGTTTCTGATATCAATCCTTTTCAGTTGTCCGGGCTTGGGTCCGGCATCTATTCAGGCTGGTGTGCTCCCTTCGGTGGCTGAGTTCTATGATGATATAATCACATTATTATTTACTTTTATAAATTAGGAAGGACACGAACATGACCCTGCCACATTTACGCAGGTTTCTATTGAACCGACTATCGGCGTACATGATATGCCATGTCCTACTAACTAGATGATTCTTAACAACTTCATTATTTTTTTAAAATTTCAGTTTATCTGCATTTTTTAATCATCGAGTTTAGGTCAAACACTACTTCATTTGGTCGCGAAGGGAGCTGAAGTTAATCTTGTCTTATAGAGCATAGTTATTTTACTATATCTATAAAGTACCTTAACAGTTTTACGAGCCTTCATTCAAGAGTTATTTCGGTTAAAAAGAATTTACTTCGCAACCTGTATATTTAATGGCACTTCGTTGTTACTACGAACTGTTTATACCTTTTCTATGCAATCAGATATTTATTTGTATTTAATTTATGTAAAACTGGTGGCGATATTCGGATATTTATGTATAGCGTAGAAATTCCTTTGGTTTCTAAACTTTGAGAGAATAATGATTTGAACATCATAATGGGAGACATATTAAAATATCAAAGCTAAAAGTGATGGAGAATTTATTAATATATATATATATTTCGTTCCTGACTCGAACTAGAAAGGGCAATGCGGGAAATACAAATGCAAATCATTGGGTTTTATTGAAGCTCTAAATCATTCAGAGAATCTCGAGAATACTCTGGGGCGTGCCAGGAGTGAAAATACGAGATCCTTTGCAAAATTCGTTACAGGACTGAAAACCGCTCTCTTTCGATATAAACATCCATTATTTTGACTTTTTGGCGGCAGAGGAATCGAAGATTAATCTACCAGACAATATTCCCGATTAAAAACTTGAAGGCATATTTTATGCAGAGTTAATCTATGTCGTATTATTTAACAACTTTAGTAAATGCCGACGTAAGCTTTCCATAGTTATTCGAGCTGTTGCTCTTATATATAGTCACAATTGAAGATTATATACCTTTTGTTAAAGCCGTTGCTTATTCTAATAGCAACATAGGATCATTTTTACAAATTTTGCTTCTCAGCTTTTGAAGAACGTACGCATGAATCAGCAATGTAGTGTTTTTAAATTTTGGAAGGGCCAAAGCATATATTATGTTTATATGTTACACTATACTTAAAATTACAATTCGTTTGTAATTTTTAGGTCTAGAGTATCATGGGACCATATACGTTTTTACGTCTGTGGCCTTAATGATCATTGACCACAATCTACTCCTCCAACTGTTCTGCGCCACTTTCTTACAAATATCTTCCAAACCATTGCAAATAACACATCCATCTATATTTCTCTGTGATGTCTTTCTTTACTTCTTCCATTTTACGTTGCTTATTGTAATCTTCTTAAATATACTCTATAACAAAAAAAAATCGACGCACCAAGAAGGAGTTGTCCGATTGCGATAAAAATTGGTGGATGTGAAGAACATACATAGAAAAAGAAACGATTAAAATTTCAGAACAATTGAATGATTTATTGCAGAGTTTGACCGTTACAAAGGGAGGAAGTCAATAAGGCGTTGGTCCACCTCTGGCCTGGATGCAAGCTGTCACCCGGCGTGGCATAGACTGATAAAGATCCCGGATGGTGTCCTGCGGAATTTCTTGCCAAATTGTCTCCAACTGTCGGGCTAAATCGTCAACATTCCTGGATGGTTGCAATCGCCTTCCCATAGCGTCCCAAATGTGCTCTATGGGAGAGAGATCAGGAAACCTAGCTTGCCAAGGAAGTGTTGGGCAAGCTTGAAGACAATTCATAGCAACACGTGCCGTGTGCGGCCGGGCATTGTCTTGTTGAAACGTAAGTCCAGGGTGTCGCAAAAGGAACGGTAACACAACCGGTCGTAGAATGTCGTCTACGTACCGCTGTGCTGTAAGTGTGCCAGAAATGACCACCAAAGGGGTCCGGCTATCAAAGGAGATGGCACCCCAGACCATAACGCCCTGTTGTGGGCATGTGTGGCGTGCGATAGTAAGGGCAGGATCCCCACGCTGCCCTGGACGTCTCCAGACACGTCTGCGGTTGTCGTCAGGACACAGTTGGAAACGGGACTCGTCACGAAAGACTATACGTCCCCAGTCAGCGCAGTTCCAAGTTGATCGAGCCCGGCACCACTGTAATCGGACTTGACGGTGTAAAGGCGTGAGAGGTAAGCGGCGTAACGGTCGGCGCGAGCGTAAATTCCGCTCTCTCAGTCGTCTGCAGAGGGTCATGTTGGACACATGTGTGCGGGCCACACGTTGGATAGTTGATAACGACGAATCCGGTGCTGTGACAGCTGCTCTGACAATCGCTCTGTCTTCCCGTTCTGTTGTGGCCCTAGGTCGACCGCTGCCGTCCCGACGCTGACATCTGCCGTTGTTGACCCACTCTTGCCAGCACCGTCCAATCGCCGCATCGCTTCGACCCACATGTCCAGCGATTCTTCGATTCGTCCAACCAGCCTCTTTCAATCCGATAGCACGACCTCTTTCAAACTCTGACATATGCTCGTAATGAGCACGAATCTTTCGGCGAGGCATTGTTACAGTCGACGTAAGATATCCGCAGTCAAAATGCAACAGAAATTTTGACCACATATTGAGAATCGCTCCTTATATACACCTGCTGAATGCGCAGTTCCGATGCGCTGGAGTTCCCGCTATTCATTCATTGGACACCAAATTTTAATCATTTGCATGTTCGGTCAAAATGTCTTTGAATACGAAATTTCATTACAATCGGACAACTCTTTCTTGGTGCGTCGATTTTTTTGTTATAGAGTGAAGTTTAGCAACTTCGAATCTATCAAAATATCTTAGTAAGTTTAATCCCCTTTTCCCTTATTCCTGTCACGCTTAGTTGTATAATTCATTGTTGTTATCTAGGCTTTCAAATTAATTACTTCGAATATTTCTAGAAGTTTTTCTCCCCCCCCATACTCTTACCGAGTCATCGCTTTTAGCTGTCAATGTCTAGATCTCGGACCTATATATAACTGCATACATTTTTGTTTTACAAGCTTTAGTTTTTTTAGTCAATCGTGAAGCTAAATGAATTCTTAATTGGTCGCAAATCCTCTGTCCAAATATACAAATGGTTAACTCAAAAGATGTCATTTGTTCTTCTTGTCTATTTCATGTAAATCGTTTTTGTTTCGATAAATATTTATAAGTGTTTCATTTATAAACTTATGTTCACGTAAAAGTAATCGTAAATATTTTTTTTAATTATTTGAAATCTCATATGTATCCGAAAATGCTTTACGCATTGTTTCTTGTGCCGTATTTTATAGTTATTTTCTTGTTTGTTATTGATTAAATTCTATATATCATGGGCACTTTTGCAATATGCTTAGGTTGCCAATCATCTCTTTAAATAAAAGGGTGCTCTTGGCAGTTGTTTAATGGAAACGTCACTTTGTGTCTTACTCAAGCTTAAAAAATAATTGAAGTTTGAAAAGAAATACAATTGCCGTTTGAACATAATGTTCTCTTAATAAAAATAACAAAGTTGTACGTTTATTTTTACTGCAATTCTTTGAAATAGAATCAGTGGCGATTAGTCAATTAAATACATTTCATTAAAAAAACAAGATAGCTTAATCTAGCAAAGAAGGATTTTAGCGTAGCACACAATATACTAATATGTATCACAATATTTCCCCATGACAATTTGATTCTTTATAAAATGTTTTTTAAGAAACTTAGAAGTTTAAATGATATTAAATAAAGACAAAAAAGTCTTATTTGATTCTAATTAATCAATTTTAATTAGGTGATAATTAAAATTTACGAAGAGCGAATGTTGTTGTTGTTATTGAGCAGATAGAATTGAAAAAGGTGGCCTTCATAGGCGGCGCTGTCTTCTCAGAGAGGACCTACTGTGTAGGAGCAGTGACAATGACAAAGGATCAGAAGCACCAGACAAGGCCGACGATGAAGGCAAGTAGAGGAGGAATCAAAGTCCACCGCTCCATTAGGCTGACAATCGGACTAAGCAGGTCCGACAGATGTGCGGGCTAGACCAGAACAAAACTACAGTAGGAGGCAAAGAGCTTACTAAAAAGAAACCCATAGGCACAACGTGAGAAGAGGATGTGGTCCAGTGTCTCATCTTCAATGGTGCTTCACTGGAGACTCACTGCTATAGATTGCTGGCGAATCCGGTGCAGGAAGCTATTGCTAAAGCCATGCTAGAGGCGAAACAGGTATATCTTCAAATAAGTAAGTTTTAAGTGTAGTGTGGATTTTTCTGAAGAAATGTCGATGGTGGAAAGAATGAGTCGTGATGATCTGGGAGGCGGTGCCGTAATACCCTGTTATGTCCGCCCATAGAAACAATAATTTCTCTTTCAGGAAGAGTTCGCCCAGGAACCGGAGTTTGGTAATGGCTGGGCAATGTATTATATGGATTATCATATAGATGGACTGTTACTGCAAACGAGGTTAATATCTTCCATAGCACGTTTCGCCCACGTATCAGTGATTTCGTTGCCAAGAAAGCCATAATGACCAGGTATCGAGCAACAGTTGACAGGTTTGCCCTCAGCAAAGCATTTGATGACCATGGCGGCAGTGTCTGGCAGAAGTGGGGGGCAGGAACCCCAGGTTGCCGTGTTTGTCTGGAGGCTAAAAAAATGCAGTCTTTGAGTCACAGAAGATGGTGGTAGAATGAAAACGGTAAACATTTTATCAGTCAATAAGAGATCTTCACATACACGGTATTCAATGTATAGCATAATAATATGTAGCAACACGAAATGCTGCTATTAGGAAACTTAACCCTTTCGATCTAATAATGTTTACGTGCCGGCGGGTATTTAATATTCTGATAAAATATTTGGACCCCCAGGATAATTTAATCCTGACATGCTCAGTCCAATCATGGCATAGAGCTGACGCGTTCGTTTTATCGAATCGTTAACTTGGGTTCGATTTCAATGCTACCGTAGACTGCGTATCGTTCTTCTTCTCACGAAAGTACGGGGTTCGGTTCCTTGGACTTCAGTGGTTCGGATTCCTGAGTAAATTCTAGGTTCTGGGGCAAAATGACAGTAGCTCACTATGCTCTGTAACACACATATACAAAACACAAGCCATGTGTTTCCTAGGTCCGATGACCTAAAGAAATTCTCCCGGAAACTTTTCAGCCTACAATAGCTTTTACTCCTTATTGTGGACACTTTCCTGACGAGAAGAAAGCATTGCATTTACGCTGCTCCCTCGTGAACTTTTGCATCTATCTTATTATTTTTATTCATGTGTTTTCAACTTTGACAATGATTTTGTAGAACTTTGATTACTTTTTTCTTCGTAAACGGAATTCCCCTTTAGCGCGGAACACAGTATTACTACCGGCCATCAACATTCCTAACATCATTCTACATAACAGCCTAACACGCCCTGGGCACAGTCACAGTGACATAAATTTGTGAGATGTGATATTTAAAAATTTTATTTTTTACTTAAACGTACTTTCTACAACACGTATTTTCTGAAAATGTAAGGTCACCTAGAATCTCAGATACATATTTATTCCATTAATATGTTCTTCTTTTCTAGACAATTTCCCTAGAGGTTATGCAGTAAAGACAATTTGAGCATTTTCAAGTGAAACAATACAAAAATTCCGTATTCGTTCAATCGAAAGAGATTTGTTTTCAGACAATAAATTAATTGCACATATGCATACAAATATAAAAATATGATGTGAATTTTTCTGTATCACCCATCTACTTAGTGATATGTATTGTCCTTTTGCTAACAGGAAGAACTTTCGTTCATTCAGTTTTTAAGCGGGGTGGGTACGTCGCACCGTCTTGCGGACAGAGCCTTAATTAAAAATGTATATTAATGATCAAAATGCGTAAAACAGAAAGCATTTGTCAAGCTGATTAAAAAATATTTCGAAGAATTCTAAGCTGTAATCTATAAAACCTCAGAACTAAGTTCGAGCAAATTATATTCATTGACAACGATGCCAGTTTATACAAGGCAACGAAGCAAGATATCTAAGTCGACACAAGATACGTGCGTAAAGGAGGCAACAGAGAGCTTAAAAATAAAATTTCCAAACCCTGTAATGTTGAAAAGATATTCTGAAATAGAAATATACACATATTTATTTTGGTGTCCGTGCAGATATAAATTATTCATGAATAGGGCAAAAGAAATAAGGACATTATCAGGTTCGAATCGCTACTTACGTGAGTAATCAAATACCTTGGAAAATTCCGAGGTGTACAGCCGAGAGTTCAACAACCGTTAGCAGTCATTATAAAGAATTATTAGTTAAAATAGTAATTTGAATTACCGTGTAAAATCACTTTCATATATATAAAACGTTAAGAGTGTGATATTTATGATCTTACACAGTATTTCTTTCCATTTCCTGTAAGAAATTATGCAACCGAAATCATACAGCCTGCGCCTAAGGGCGGCAACTTCTTAAATTTGCTACTGGTTGCCTATCAGCAATAGATATCGGCAGTAGCGGATTTCCAGATAGGCATAAAAAGCACATGCCTAAAGGCGACACCTGTTTAGAGACTGGAGCCGCCTGAGAAACCAAAAACAAATCACTGGTTATTATTTGAAATTATTAGATAGATATTATTAATTCGGATAACTATGTGGAAAATAACTTTTACGTAGGAAAAGTTAATAGCACCGTAGGCGGTTTTTTTTTCGAAAAATATTCCTTTACTTGGAAGATTGATTGATTGATTGTTTGGCTTTTTTATGGCGCAAGAGCATCTGGGCTATACTGCGCCAAATTACTTGGAAGAGAAGAAGTTGGCGCTCTACAGCTTGTATTTAGAGGCATCAATTTCCAAAACTCGCCATTGAAAGAAAAAAAAAAAAATTAATTCCAAATATAATGTAAGTGAACTACTAGAATAAAGACGGAGGATTGATATAGAGAGAGAGGGTTATTTTTCATGACAATGAAAGTTGGCTAAAAATGTTCCACTTTTCATCTGTCAAATCAAACGGACCCTTAAGATGAACTCATCATCTATTATATCTACTATAAAACATCCTTTTCTACTCCATTCTAGTCGGATAACGAAGTGGTGCACACCACTATGTTATTAAGATACTTAAATTTAAATTTTATGTTTTTTAATTTATGTTTTTAAATCTTATGGTTTTAAAATTTTTCTAATTTTATGTTATAAATTTTCTAATTTTATATTTACTCAAATTTTCTAATTTTATGTTATCATGGTACTTCTAATTTTATGTTATAAATTTTTAATTTTATATATTATAAATTTTCTAATTTTTACTTAATTATAATTTTCAATTGCATGGCTATAAAATTTTTCTAATTTTGTATATATTTTTCTAATTTTATATTATATATTTTTCAAATTTTATATTTTTAGAGTTTATGTTCATAAATTTTATATATTTACAGTTTCTGTTCATCAATTTTATATTTTTACAGTTTATGTTCATCAATTTTATATATTTACAGTTTCTGTTCATAAATTTTATGTTTTTACAGTTTATGTTCATAAATTTTATATTTATGAATGTCCTGAATTTGATATTTAAGGCATAAATTCCATTATCAACACCATAAAAAATTACTGATACGTTATAATAGTCTACGTTATATTCATAGTCATATCTAAAAAAAATAACTTAGTTTATTAAATTTAACACGTACGCCAATATTTTTAAGCGTTGTCGTTCGCAAACGTCAAACAAGCAAATTTTATCTCAATTGTTTACCATAGATTATACATATTATTCAAAAAAATTGTAAAACTTATTCAGGTTAAAAAAGCTATTAAATATTGTTTCTGAATAAATGAATTACAAAAATAAATAAAATGGACTTGTATCCCATTTTCATTTCCTAAAAATTAAAGAAGCATTGACAAAAGTGAATTTATACAACTTTTTCTCTCAAAAGAAACTTTACCAAATATATGGCACTAAGCGATCTTGAACATTAATATATCAATATTATTCCAAAATAATGATAATTGTAATTTAATAATATAATATATAATTTAATAATATAATTCAGTTATTTAAAATTTGTATAATGATAACTTACTATATGATAAGTAACTATAAAAGCAAACCTCATAATTTTGAATCTAAGTTATGGCTATTCATTTATGGATAAACATCAAACTCTCTTTAGGAAAATATAGCTACTGTTCTTTTATTATTTGTTACTTAAACTGATCTAACTGAATATTAATTAACAAAAGTAATTTTTAGAACTGTTTAAATTTATAGGAGAAAAATCAAATTAGTGTTTCATATCTCCAGAACACTCAAAACGAATTTCAAATAGGTCGCGGAAAGTATAAAAACTCATACATTTGTTCAACATGGAAACGTGAATAAATATGTGGCTGTTCTCTTATTTTTCCTTCGTCTTAAATCACTTTACCACCTCGTAGTTTTTCAGACTATTAAGGAGATTTTAACATCGTAAATAATAGCCTCGAAGGATAGAAAGGAAGAATTATAATAATTTTACATTTTTTCATAGTTTGGAATAAAATATATTAGAGACTTTTAATTCAAGGATGGGAAAATTAGCATCTAAAGCCAGAAACGACGCCTCATATGCAAATATCCTGCTCCTTTAAGCCTGGGTGATGGAATTATAGACTTTCAAGAAGTGAATATCGATTTTTTTTAACTTTTGTTCTTAAAAATGTTTAACTTTCGCTCTGAAAAGACATTAATTCGCGTAAAATGCTTCCAGCGTGAAGTGCAGAAACATTGATGCAAATTCATTGAAGCACTGAGTTTTCATTCTTGCCTTCGTTGCACGTTTGGGATATCTTTTAGTTGTATGAAGCACGAAGCGCTTCAGCTGTAAATGATATTCACTTTAATCATTATATATGTAGTAAAGGAATGTTTAATAAAGAAAGATTAACGTTGAAATGTGTTTATTTTAAATTTTTTTTAGCAACTTTATTTAGGCAGCAACATGAACAACAAAAAAATATACATTGAGATTACAAATCAATGTTAGTTTAAGTTAATTATAAGAACAAAGACATATCTACATTAACATCATACGAAAATATAGATGCATAAAATTAATTACAAAAATATAAATACATCAAAATTAATTAAAAAAAAAATATCAATACATTAATTAATATACTGTGAAATAGAATTTTGTCCATGTCTGCCTGGGTAGCGCAGATAAAGACGTAGTCTGACAAAGCCTGCACCACCCAGGAGATACCAGATAGCCAAAGCAGCCCCATGGGATATCACTGCGCAAACATCAGCGAAAATTAAATTAAGTATGAGATTGATTAAATAGAATTAGTAAGGAGGATCCGGATTAAAGACTTAAACTTAGAATAGGAATTTATCTCTTTTATATTAGAAGGCAGCTGATTCCACAATTTAGGACCTGAAGAACCCACTCTGTGGCAACCCAGCTCCAGACGAGAAAATTGAGGTCTGTAGTTACGTCTACTTGTTGTTGGATAGTTATGTCTACTTGTTGTTGGATAGTTATGTGTAGGTTGCTGTAAATCAACTGGAATAGATTAGTATTTTTAATTTTTTTAAACATTAATAACAAAATTTTATAATTTAAAAGTTGATTAAAAGTTAATAAATTGAATCTTTGCGGAACCTCACGGATCGACATTGGTTGTGGTAATTTATGGTTAATAATATTGAAGAATTTATTTTGTAATGACTAAATTCTACTTTGGTTAGCCTGTGAAGTGTATCCCCAGACCGATAAACAATAAAAAAGATGAGAAAAAATAAAAGAATAATATAGATTGATCAAAAATTTTATAGGTATATAAATACTAATGTTGCGCAATATTCCCAAAAATCTACCAATTTTTAAGCACAATAGGTTAATGTGTGTATCCCATTTTAAATTGGCTTGAATAGTAACTCCAAGGAATTTCGTCTCCTGCGATAACGGAACTATATCGTTATCTATTTTTATGGTATTACATAAGTAGTTGCTTTTGTTATGTTTATTTGAAAACAGAATACATTTGGTTTTTTTTGTATTAAGTGAGAGATAATTATCTCTAAAGTATTTTATATATATATCAATATCATTATTTACAAGTGAAAACAGCACATCAAGATTCCTTTCCCTATAAAAGATGCTTGTGTCGTCGGCAAAGCATAGAACTCTAGATCGAGTTGGCAGAAAAAAAAGATCATTAATATAAAAAATAAAAAGCAAAGGTCCCAATGTCGACCCCTGAGGAACCCCACATAGAGGTGATCTGGCGATAGATTGATTTTCGTTTATTTGCACATATTGAGATCTTCCAAAATGGTAATTTCTGAAAAGAAGATTTTGCTTTCCGCATATACCTGCCAATTGTAATTTATATAAAAGTCTATCATAGTTAAGGGTATCAAATGCCCGTGACAAATCAAAAAAAATTCCAATTGATGAGTCACCACCGTCCAAAGCCGAATATATGAAGTCTGTTGCCGTTAACAATACTTGTTCAGTAGATTTATTTTTAGTAAAACCGAATTGATTTTCCTGTATGATGTGGTTATGTTCAAAGTATTTTAATAATCTATTATAAATGAGTTTTTCAAGTATTTTTGTAAACACCGATAATATTGATATCGGTCTATAATTAGCAACGTCAGTATATGAACCCTTTTTATGAATCGGAACAACCCTTGCCGTCTTAAATTCCGGCGGAATCTCACCAGTGGAAAAGATTAGATTAAAGATGTGGGTTAAAGGCCCTGAAATCTCATGAGCACAATATTTAATGGGAACTGGATGAAAGTTATCTGGGCCTGGTCCTTTATTAGCACTAAGATTATTAATTAGTCGAATTGTCTCAAGTTCAGTGACCCCATCCAAGAAAAAGGAATTAGCGATATTATAATCATGGCATCTTTGGAATACATTATTAAATTTACTAGATAAAGAATAAGGGAATTCTATGAAATATTCATTGAATGTATTAGAAATATGTGATATGTTAGTAATCGTTTTATGAGGAGTTATTAGTATATCAATTTCTCTTGTTCTGGATTTTGATCTTCCCATAAGTTCATTTATTTCTGACCATGTTTTCCTATTATTCATATTACATAGTGCCGAAAAATATGCCTGTTTCGCACGTTTTATTTTAGTATTCAATTCATTCCGAAATGACTTAAAAACAGCAAGTTTTGTTGGTGATTTATCCTTTAAAAATTTGAAGTAAAGTTTATTTTTCTTCCTTATTTCTCTAAAAATTTCAGTTGTAATCCATGATTTACGTATACGTTTGGTTTTGCTTATTGTTTTTAATGGAAAGCAAACTTCATAATTATTTTTGAAGATATCAACGAAATATCCATAAGCATGTAGTGGATTATCCAAGAGATATAAATTATTCCAATTTACTCTTTGTAACTTTGCTTTAAATGTCTGTAAATTCATCTCAGAAAAATCTCTAATAAAAGATGGATTACCATGTCTTCTAGATATTCCCTGTGAAATACCAAAAATTGAAAATATGGGAAGATGATCGCTAATCTGATAAAGAAGTATGCCACATTGTGGATTTAAAACGTTTGTAATACAGTGATCAATAACTGTACAAGAATGTGATGTAATTCTAGTTGGGTTATGAATATAGTTATTAAATCCAAATGAGAAGATCTGATCCAATAGTCTCTGTGCTTGCGTATGGTTTACAAATTTTTCATTGGAAGTATATAAATCAATATTTAAGTCTCCCATGATGATTAGCCTCTTTCTCGAGGAAGTAATAAAGGCAAGTAGGTCCTGAAGACGACATAAAAAATCTCCCAATTCACCAGAAGGTGGTCGATATATGGTAGTGACAAAAATACCATAAATCTGTAATGTCAGCATCTCAACACCCGGGAAGATTCCCGTCCATTGAGGTATCAAATTAAACTCGTGTTTTCTTTTAACATACATTACAACACCACCTCCTCTACCCAATTCATGTGCAATCGAGACCGATTCATAATCAAAAAGAGATGGAGCCTAATTTGGGCAGAGCCAGGTCTCAGTTATACATAATATGTCAGGGGATGGATTTATACCAAGGATGAAGTCTTCAATTAATTCCACTTTGTTAGTAATACTGCATGCATTAATATGAACGGTTAATAATGTGTTATTAACTTGATTATGAGAAGTAATCTGTGAGGGATAGTAATATTGGTTATTAATATCAAGAGTTAATTCATTATCCGGCTCAGTGAATGAATCCCCAAGGGCCGCAAAGCCACAATCGGTTATATGTCCGCTATTCAGGAATGACATTTATAAAATATAGTAAAAGAATATTAAAATAAAATTAAAATAAATAAATATATAAAAATAAAAATAAAAGAATAATAAAATAAAAATAAAAGAATAATAAAATAAATAAATAAATAAATGATGTAAAAATACAATAATTCAATATAAATATACTTTGATATAAAGATATATATCAATTCGTATATGGTCAAAAGCCATCTGGGCGCACCGTATCACAATAATAGTCGTTTAGTTAATTAGCGAATACGACACAAAAAATCATTTCGAAGAGTAATAGCCTGTTATCAAATACCAATATTTTAATATTAAAATTTACATTTAAAACATCCAACTGAACCAACACGGTGCATCGAAATTCCCATTAGATAAGGCAAAACCTGAATTTATAATTGATTCATATGTAAGACCATCAAATTATATATCTGGATAATAGGCTAAATTATTATGCAAACAAATTTAAATATTTAAGGCGTAAGGACAGTAGTGGTCAATATGCATCCTACAATAGGGAACTGCTCGCAAAATTTACATAACTATATAATTTTATACAAACTGAACGTCATTCACTTGAAGGATAAAAAAATAAAAAAATAAGAATTGTAGTTAGTATATCTTTGTAGTATGTGAAAAAAAAACAGAAGCATCTGATATGATATATAAACACTGTATTGATAGACAAAGTTATCAACAGCAAATGCAATATGAGAAAACTGACTGAAATCTATAGATTCATTTGTTTAGTTTAGACGTAAAAATTTTTAAAAAAATTATAAGTTACGTAATACGTTTTGTGATTAGTAGGCTAGTTGGAAAACAAGGGAATGTTTAAAACAGATGAAATCATGATCATTTATGGCGCAAGGACAAAGGAAGAAGGTTAAAGCAGATTAGAAATTTAGATCTAAACTGAGTCCTCGTGTTATTCGTCTATATAAGTTTTACAGATTATTTAATTAGATAAACAATTTTCATGTAATATACAAGCTGAACGCTGTTCACTTGAAGGATAAAATAATACTTGTATTCAGTGTGGTGTCTTACGAAATATATAGAAGCATCTGATATGAAATATAGACATTGCATTGATAAATATAAAGTAAGTTAACATCGAATATAATATGAAAAAATTGACTGAAAACACTAGATTCATTCGATTGACCAGTTTAGGCGTAGAAATGATAAATTACAAGTTATGAAACATGCTTATAATGAGTAGGTTAGTTTGACAAGAACACGTTTACAGCTCAGATGCAATCATGATCCATTATGGCGCAAGGACAAAAGAAAAAAGGGTCAGAACAGCCTAGAAAAATTATAAGTTATTTAATGCGATTTATGATAAATAGGCTATTATGACATGAAGAACATACTCAAAACACGCCAGGATCATGATCATATAAAAGGTTAGCCTGTTAATTTCATTTACCTTTTTATGTCGCAAGAGCAATATCGGTGAAGCAACAGCAAATCATGCATATCCAAATGAATAATGTTAATTTCTTTCTCTATAATTTCGGATGTCAGTCAGTGACTTGAGAATTACCCTCTCACCACGCTCAGTTAGCAAGAAAATTTTTCCCTGCTGTGTCCAGCATTGTATGCCCTTGGCACGAATTTTGTTGTAGGCCTGTTTTCTAATGTGGGCTTTCGGCTATGACCAGGCCAGTATCCTTCAGAAGTCTTTTGTTCTTGAAGACATAGTCTCTTTGAGCCATTCTTATAAATTTAATGACCATTGGTCTCGGTGATTGTCCGTGAGTGGTATTGCGACTTACGCTTCCTAGACGATGCGCGTTTTCCAAATCCTTTGATAACATGGTAGTTTTTATCTTTTCATTTAAAGTATCCACTGCAACGGTAATTGGGTTTTCGTTCTCAGTTTCCGGTAAACCATACATTATGAGACAGGGCTGACGAATGTCATGCTGGTGTTCTTCTAGGGCGCATTCAAGATCAGCAGTAGTTCTTTCTAGATGTTGAACCTTGCTCTCCAAGACGACAAATCGCGATTCATATTCATTATTTATTTCAGTGATTTTAATATCAAGATCTTTCCGTATTTCATTTTTAACAGAGGCCAATTTGGCAGCGCGATCGGAATCTCCGTCAGACCCAGAACACAAATTCAAATCTATTTTTTCATTAATAGAGCCTCTCAACTTCTCTAAGTCCTGGGACCACAGTTTACGAAATTTCGACAGCTCATCAGAGACATTACGCACCTGTTCGATAGGTGACCAGGTGAAGAACTGGTGGACGTTTGATGTTTTTTCCTGGTATTCATAGTCACAGCAACAGCAAGGCGAAGAAGTCAGTGTCTCGCACTCCCACGATTATTCGTTATAGCACAGGTTTACATATAAATCAAGTAAAATCAAAAGAAAAACATTATTCATTAAAAACGAATCACGGCGCGCCCATAGTACCTTTTAGAGTAGGAGACAAGAGTGCAAATTCATACGACCGATGGGTTTGGCCACCTGGCCAGGGAGTACTATTGTTATTGCCCAATTTTATGATGTGCTTGCTACTTATTTATTATTGGATATGTATGGTCGCTATTTATAGGATTTCATGATTCATTCTGTAAATTATTCGGTACAATAAATTTCAGTTCTCAATTTTTCTGGCATGAATTTCTTGTACATCCAATATATAATTTTTTAATGGTATTTATTTAGTAGTCAGAATAAATAATTAATCAAAAAATCAACCCCAAATCCTTTGTTTAAAGAACTTCAATTAAAATACTGCTATAAATGCTAAGGAATTTATAAAAAATTCAGATTAGTCTTTAATAAAGCAGTAATCAAAGCTATGCATTCTGTTTAACCAGAATATTTACATTTAAATGGGGGAACGGGCAGAAAATAAATGTTGCGGCCGTTTTTCAAGGCTTGAGATGTTCACTTCGTTCTGAAACCTAATTTTTATCCAGGCCCATAAATTAAAAGGGGGCATTTAGTTCTTAAACAGAAAAAAAATGTTTCTTCTTCCCTTTAAAAACCGAAATTATTTCTTATAATTTATGAGACAAGTGCAAAATTACTTTTCAACAGGAAATCAATGTATCAGATCATGGGAAAGGCGGCGACATCATATTATATTAAATCATCGTTTTATAAAAGAAAATATAAATTTAGAAAAGCAAAACTCCATAAAGCAAATACTTATGATCAGTAGAAAAGAGTATAATCATATCTTATATAAAAACGGAATAACGTGTGGAACGTAAATTTTTATTGTAAATAAACCTGCCCGTCTATTTGTTTACCACCAAACATTTTAAGAAGGAAGAAATAATTCTTCGTTTTCTAATCCCAAAAGAAGGTGAAATTAAAATTATATCAAAAAATAAAGGTCCATATACATAAACTGATTATAAACGTAAGCCATTAATAATGATAACAATTATTGTGTTTCCCATAAAATAAATTACCTTTGTAGAGGCAAACAAAAATCATCATAAAATTAAGAGAGGAATTTCCGTTATTTAAAATTTAAGCTCTTAAGAATTAGTCTGTGATTTCGAGCTTAAATGAAAGAAAAAATGCTTTTAGTTGCGAAACGTAAAAATAACTAAATTGTCTTATTGGATTAATTATATCAATTCGAAAGCAAAATGAAATATTTTCGTTATTCTATCCTACCATAAAAATGACCCTGTTCTGAACCTTTCGCTTAAAATAGTTTTATTATTTGAAAATGGCTTAATAACTTTAATGTTTGCATTAAATATTTTTAAGTACTTTATAAGGATCTATTTAAATGAAGCTAATGTTTCTTAAACTGCAATTAATCCTCATCAATATTTAAAATTCCTTTAGTCCCAAAATTCAAATTTAACTAGACATGGGTTGAATACAAATTGAAAATAAATATTTTATCGGTTAAAATAGCTTGCCTATAAATGCACTAAATTTCGATTTCGAATGAAACAGTTGCATTGGATAATTCATTTTTTTATTTCTTTTTCATTTTTCTTCGACTTTTTTTAAAATTCCTTAGCATAGTTTTGTAACAAAAAAAAAAGAACTGAAAAGACGTATTTTTAATTCCGTAGGTAACTGTTATACAATCATATATCAATTTCTTAGCAACGGAATACATTAATCAAACGGAAGAAAATGTTACGTAAAATCCATTATTGAATTTAATTAATAAAACCTTAAAAGATAGCTATTTCGAAAGCACGTGACAATCATCATCGGAACATAATGACTTCTGCCTATGACTGTGATGTTTGGGACTCAAACAAATTTCTAGACTTTGCCATCGCGCACCGGCTAAAAACTTGTTTGAGTTGATAAATATTTAGCGGGTTGATGGGGGCTTCTTTGCTTGAAAGAAGCCCCCATCAACCAGCATTAGTACCCCATCATTAGTAAACCGAAACCTTGCGTAAACAAGGTTTCAGTTTACTAATTCTTTGGTACATATTTATGAAATAATAAGAATATGATGTATGATGTAAATCGTAATACTTATTTACATTTTTATTGTAATATGGGCGTTTATTTGTAAGTTTT
>QLNU02014802.1:95160088-95186375 GCA_006491805.2 Dysdera silvatica
GTATATTTTTCCTAAGTTGTATATATATGTATATATATATTTGCTCTTGATCTTCAGAGTTATATTTGTCATAAATTTCCTAAATCGTATATTTTATACTTTAAACAAGCTATATTGCCTACTCTCTTCCGTTTTTGAAATGCATTTAAGCTTACTACTGTTCACAGCTTGTAACCTTGCAGCATATATTCCAGCTTAAATAAGTAATGCACTTACGTGTCCATATAAAACTATTTAATATGACCATAGTGTGTGCGAGTTTCAGTAAACGTGAAAATAATACCCAGAGATAAGTCAATGTAATTATATTCTGATGCAAAAACACTTTTTCAAATTCATATTATTTACATATGTAGATAAATGAAAACAGTTAGAAGCGAATAGCAAGAGAGTTAAGACAACTTATTTTGAAATTTGTAACTTGGATCCAAAGCCGGATATAGTTTTAAATTTACTCAAGACCCCTTGCATGCGAGGCTATGATATTCTATATAAACGTGTTCACTTCATTAATTAAGATTCGCCATTGTGAATCTTTGGCTTGTAAATAGCAATAGTTACGAATTTATAAAAATTATGCAATTATGAATATAAAGTATATAAAAATGTCGTGTGTAACGGTATTTTCACAATACACACAAAAACGGTAAATTACTACATGTAAAAAAATTGACGCTATTTGAGAAAGAATGCCAAATATCTGTCCACTGATAAAATGGAATGTGGTATTGGAAACAGTAAAATTTTCTTTGTCTAATGCTCTTATTTTCTTCCTTTTTTTATTTTTTTTTCATAGAAGAAAATAACTAAAATAATTATTATATAAATGAACAAATTTTTCTCATTGACGTATATATAAATCATTCCCCAAGATTAGAGCTCCTAGAATTATAGGCCAACGCATCAGCCACCATTTTGTTGTAAGGTAAACTTGTTCCGGTAAAATTTGCCTTGTTGATGGAGGTTTTCCGCTTTGGAGCAATGATCGATATTTTGGCACAGAAATCATCAAAATTCCTTAATTATTCGACGAATGTAAACATTGGCGCAACTTTTAAAATGTCGCCAATAAATACAATTTCCAACCATAACTTAGGTCGCAAAATGACTGGTAGACAAGCTCCTTTTTTTAGGAGCCTTACCGAAGATTTACATAAGCTTTCACTGGCAATGCTTACTCAGCGCGAATCTTACTCTGAATCATATTCTGTGTTATTAATATACACAAATTCAAATAATAATACAATTACACAAATAAAAATAATAATAATTCAAATACACAAATTCAAAATTAAAATTATTAAAAAAATGAACATCAAAAATTTTATGAAGAAACATGAAATTCAACGTAAGAAACTAATAAATAATTTTAATTTTTTTTTATTTGACAGACTAGCTTATAAATAATGCGTTTCAATACTCATGCCTATATACTTGATATAATGATGCCTATATACTCATGCCTATATACTTGATAGAGCCCTTCGTGAAATAGATGAAGAATAATAGGCTACCTTGTGTTAATCATTTGTCTATTTTGACGTATAATTCGTGGCAAATTCAGAGTGCAATAAGTTCTACGACTGCCCAAGGAAACCTAAATTTTATCACCTATAATACAAAAGACTCTTACTTTTATATGGGTTCGAGAAATAGATGTTGACTGCTGGGTGAAAAGAATTCCTAAGAGTATACGAAAGAAATAGTCCATCAGAAAATATACGAAGCATTTGATGGAACCATCGAATAGGGAATTAGAAGAGCAACACAATATATAGAGCTTGAGATAGAAATAAAGAAAAAAATAGAGCAAAACTTCTAAATAGAGAATATATCGGGTCTCGAGGATCTGTTTGTCATTCGGAGATGTCAGTTATTCAGGAGTATTTGGGAACAACAAGCACTGGATTTGTGTATCGAGAAAATGTCCTCTAAGTAGAGGCGTCCGCTGTTCGGGAATACCTGCTATGGAGGTTTTACTTTACATATATGGTTAGGACATTAGGAAAGAATGGAATGAGAAATGGTATTTAAGGATTATGAGTGTAAAAAACCAGGCCCGTAGCTTGACGCTAGTTACAGGGGGGGGCTCCGAAAAAAACATAAATAAATTTCTGTAAAAAGTGGTTTATACTAAAGCTACCGTAGAAATCAATTTTAAATATATTTTTAACTACAGAAAACGATGTTCATTGTCATGTACAATTTCATATAAAACGAAAATTTAAAGTAAAATTGTACAATATTTTATTTAAAGAACATAAATATTTTCCAAAGGGACTGACTTCAATTCTTGGGAAGTTCAGCCATCCCTCCTCCTCCTCTGGTTTCACAGTGGCTTAGCTCTGGAAACTATGCAAAAATCCTTCCCAAGAAAGGACAGCTAGATGGTGTGGAACCAGCCTTTAAAAATTGAAGATAAAAAAGTTGCGAAGCAATATTCAAATAGAAGGGAATAAAAAATGGTTATTAAGAAGTAAGTCCTCCAAGATCGAGGAAAAAAATTCGAAAAAATTAGTGTTTTAGTTAGTCTAACGTGAAGAAATGCTTTTAACTAAATAAATTCGCCATCCAGCATTAGATAAACAAATTGATAGATATGGCAGGCCTATATCAACATTCATATCAATTGTCAAATAACATAACCAGTTATTAACTTCACTAAAAATGTTTTGACAAGCTGGCAGTCGAGAATAGTGCCTACATTAAATTGTTTTTAATTTTAACCAATTAGGGGTTAACATAACGGATGTCTGCAGTGGACGAGAGCGGATCTCTGTTCTGTAATAAATTTTGAGAAGGCTTTCCTATTTTCTGATTCGGTGTGTACTAGAGTATCCGCAAACGTTACTAAATTTGCATTGCACGAGCATAGCCCATTCAGACTCTGGTCTGGAACGAAATATGCATTCATCATCGTTCTATATTTAATCGTATATTTAATCGTATTAATATATAAATCTATATATAATAATATATAAATCTATATAATAATATACAAATCTATATATAATAATATATAAATCTATATAATGCAATATATATATAATAATATATAAATCTATATATATAATAATATATATATAATAATATATAAATCTGTTATATATAATAATATATATATATAATAATATATAAATCTATACTTAAATCGCCTTATATTAAATCCTACTAATATATAAATCTATATATAATATATCTGTATATAATAATATATAAATCTTTATTTAATCGTTCTATATTAAATCGTATCTATATTTAATATATTATTATTGAGTAAAATTAAAAGCAACATTCTCTTAATTAAGAAACTAATATAGCTGCTATTTTGTGTACAAATATATTAATTTGGCAATCGATTTTGTGAATAAAATAGGTTTCAATAAATAAAAACCTTTCTGAAAAAACTTAAAGTCATTTTAAAATGCCTAATAAATTCAAAATGTTAAAATAGGGCTTAATGAGGTGCAGAAAGCTGTGGTACGTAGGGGAATGTGTTAATTTTATGCGTGGCTGTATTATTTTAAACCTGGTTTATCCGAAGAGGGCTTATTTTCCTTCCAGCGGGTTCTTTTATGCAAATGTTAATTCGTATTTATGTTTCACTGGGAGTGGATTGTGGTGAACGTGTAGCCAACTCCTTTGAGTGACTCACTTCTTTTCTTGATTAATGCAAAACATTTGTTTCATAAGCAGCGAGTTTTCAGAGTGTGTCAACTTTGGGGCAAGAAACATCAAGGAAATGGGTAATTATTTTAATCAGTTATTTATTTGTTCACTCATATATGCATTGCAAGTTCTTTCAATTTAAATATGATAAACACTACCTATGAGAGATGAATAAATGATGAGCCACTTGCATCTCATATTTGATAAATATATATGTTCATCATAATGCTGAATCATAGATAGATTGCCTACGAATGGTCAACTTAGATAAAGTTTAGACGATTTGGTGGAAAGTAGGGAGGCTCGTACTTACCTGATGAAAAATTATTTAATTACTGAATGCGGCTCGGGTTATTTTCTCATTTCCAACATATCAATATTTGATCTTTAGCTTATGGGGCTGGAAAATAACATAAATTTGTCGTTCCGTATTGGGAAGTATCGCTTCTTTTCTTCCCCCATACAAATCAGCTTATAAGTGATACCTGAAAGCGTCGCTATACCGAGTCAGAATGGAGGTATATCTGTGTTTGAGTACAGATAAACAACGCCAAATACCCTAAGTAGACATGTATTATATGTTGGTAAATGACAAGAAACCTACTGATAATCTAATTTCAGATGTGAACTTTCATAGAAAGCGGCGAAGATGAGAAAGGGAGGTAAAAGTTCCTATTTGTACAACAGACCTTTATTTCACAATCCTTTTCGTTACCCTCACCCCCATGGATCAAGCCATTTATATTACTAAACTGACCATTGACTTAGGAAAAACACGAAAGATTGCTGCGGGGAATTATTTAGCGCGAAAGATTCTAGCGGGGAAAAATCTCTGGGACAACGTTTATCCCACCCGTTATCTAAAGGTTAAATATAGACGAAGAAATGACAAACATTGTGCATAGAAAATAAAAGGTTAATTTAGCAACATTTTTAGCACAAAACAACTAAAAATTTATAAAATCGACGATAGTTTCGGACGATTAATGGTCGTCCTTCTTCTAGCATTGTAAAATGTCGAATAGCAGCAAGGGCGTGTTGCCGATTTCGGGCTTGTTAAGTTGCCACAAAAATTAACAAAAATAGAAACGATTAATCGTAAAGTGTTAAAGAGAACTGTGTGAAGGCCAACCTTTTTCTTATGAGAAACATGAAAGCCAACTTTCTTTATGGTAAGAGAATAGGCATTATAATTGCGGCGGTGAATCGAAAATACATGGAGGGTCTAATAACGGAGACGGTGTAGGCTGGAGAAGAAAGTTCCAAGCATCACTGAAGCCAGGGATGGATCCAAGATCATCAACTAAGTAATTCCTGAACTTGTGAATAAAATAGGCTTCTGCTTCTTTCAATTCCAAAGATGAGCGAGGTTGAAAAATGATGCTGGGAAGTTGAAGAGGAATTTTTGATTGAATTTATGATAATACACCGCGATGGAAAATTTTTTTAACTCTGCACGTTCAGCGTATCTTCGGTATTCTCTGAGACAATGAAACAAAGCTCTCCTCGTCTGACCGATATAGGACAATCCACATTGGCAAAAAACCCGATAAATTCCCTAACGATGAAGCGTATGAATGGGGTTTTTAAAGATGGACGAAGTTTATTGACAGGACAGAACATAACTCGGAATCCTGCCCGTCGAAGAATTTTTGCTATGGCAACACTAATCTTAGGGGTGAAAAAAATGACTATTGTGTCAACAGAAGCGTCGGAACTGGAGGGTGTACGTATAGTGAAAGGAGCTGGTTTGGAAAACTTGGCTAAAGCTAAGTCAATAATAGTGGGGTTAAAACCCTTGTAAGCTGCAATGTCTTTCAGGAATTTAATTTCACAAGCTAAGGCAGTTTTGGTTGAGCAGATACGTAAAGCACGAATCACGAAAGTGTAAAAAGCGGCCATTTTTTTGTTGAAAAGGATGGCAAGATTTAAAATGTGGAGGAAGTAAAACAGCGAAAGGCTTACGGAAAACGAAGGTCTCCTGGTTTCAGTGATGCTTGGAACTCTCCTCTTCAGCCTATACCGTCTCCCGTTTTCTTCATCAGACCCTGTTGGGTTTTTGATTCACCGCCGCCATTATACTGCCTCTTCTTTTACCATAAAGAAAAGTTGGCCTCCACGCTTCTCATAAGAAAAAAGTTGGCCTTCACACAGCTCTCTTTAACACTTTACGATTAATTGTTTCTTTTGTTTCATTATTTGTGCCAACCCAACCAGCCTGAAATCGGCAACACGCACTAGTTGTTATTCGACATTTTACAGTCCAAGAAGGACGACCATTGATCATCCGAGACGATTGTCGATTTTTTTATTTATTTAGTTGCATTGTGCTCAAAAACGTTGCTAAATAAACCTTTTACTAAAGGTGAAATCCTACAATGTAGAGCCAACAGCCAAGGACAAACATATATGATATAAATCGGAGAAATGTTCATACACTACTCGTTATTGATATCGTTGATATCAGGCATTCATTATTATTATTCACCATAATCCGATTGATGATGATGTGTGTCTGATTGCAATTTAAACATGAAGCCACAAAAGATTAAAATTTTTCTTCTGTTTAATATGTATATACAAGGTTTAAAAATATTTTTTAACTCAGTAAACGCTTTTTGGACCATATTTTGTTTTTTACTGTGGCAAAAGCGTTATGATACTAAAGGAAAACCAAAAGTAAGCAGGCCATTTTTGAAAATAATTCAGATAGAAGCTCATGGCTGAAAAACAAAATACGAAGAAACTGAATTAAATCAGAGGGCATGAAACTTATATTCAGGGAAAAAAGAAAATGCGATAAAATGGAAAAATTCGCTAAAATCCGTACCAAGTATGAATTTTTTCCCCGCAGGGAAATAAATAATATATAGCCGGAAGAAGAAAATGTGATCAAATAAATAGTGAAACCTCAGTAGGAAAAAAACCTATTCAAAATTTCATAAAAATTCTTTGCCTTTTCTATTGAGTTTCTTTATAATTACGAACAAAATCGCAAGTGCATCACAGTATTAATAATTAACACTTCCTGAACAATACTGAAATTACTTTACAAATGTTGAACTTTGTGAAACCACTAATATTGTTAAATATTTATACAAAAACGTTAGCTTAAACAAATATTATAAGCGAAATTGCATTTAATGTTGTATTTACTATATAAATAAACAAAGCTTAAATAAACATTATAAATAAAATTGAGTTTATTTATTAGAGTAGTTCTCATTATATCCTATGACGTGGTTGTATTAGATAATCAAATACATGCAAAGAAAAGAATGATTTTTCGGCGCTTCGTGGGGGCCTAACCCACAACATTTTGATTGCCGGTAAAGTTCTTTAACAATTAAGTTACAGGCTTCAATTATTCTTTTCCCTACGAGAGTGCATATAATACAACCACATCGTCGGTTATAATGGGGATTACTTTAATAAATATTCTCGCTTATTTCATTTGTCGGCATTTGGCTTCTTCGACTCGTCGCATTGGTTGAAAAGACTGTCTAAGCCATGCCCATATCCAGAGAGGACTTGTTGTGAGGGCCTTGTGCTCTCCGAAACTAAATTTTTAATGGGACTTGGCTACGGCCTTGCATGCTGTGATTGTATCGATACATGCTGTAAAAATTTCGTACCCTCCGAAATTAAATCTTGGTTACGACCTTGGTCTAAGCACTGCACCATTCTTCGCAAATTCGTTCATAGTAAAAACCTCATATTTACTCTCATGATGAATGATCGATGGCCTGTAACTAAATTATTAATGCACATCACCGGAAATCATGAAGATAAGAGTTCGGTTGCCAACAGGCACCGAAAAATCATTCTTTTCTTCGAGAGTATTTGATCATCTAGAATTGAGTTCTTCTATAAAATAGATGGATTAGATCTACACTCGGTTATGAGCTTAAGGGTTCTAGGACTCAAATGTTGGTGAAAAATGACTAAAAAAAAAGCTTAAAATCTTTCTGCATATTTTGATACCAAATTTGTCTCTGTGGAAATTTTCTTTCACTTTTAAATGTGAATTGTAAATATGGTCGATTAAATTTTTAAAGGACCAAAGTGTGTAAATAACCTAAACAGAGTATTTTTGTGATCCTGTAATAATTATGTAATACACGTCATATTTTACTTTTGTTTAATTTATTAGCATGTGGGTGTACACACACAAACACTCAAACAATTTGAAAATTCTCCAAAAAGAAGTAAATTCACTGACTAAACTGCCTAACTTTGCCCAGTTCGTTTTGAAAAAAATTTACGGCTTTTTCCTTCCTACTATTTAAAGTCCGTTTTCTAATTTATGTGTTCTTGAATATATTCATGTGGTTAAACTTTTATAACTTTATAATAATTAAAACTATAGATATGAAATTTTGCAAGTAGAATAAGAACTATATTAACTTGAAATATATCAAGGGATTTTTGATATTCTTGCAGTTTTTAAAAATATAACTTTTTATATTTCATTGTGCTATTAATATTCATATATGAAAAGATCAAGCATTTTTAATTAAAAGAAGTAATCAAATTATTGAAAATCCCCTTAATAGAATATAGCATTATATTATGTTTTTTATAAAAATATTTTTTTGGAAGTATAAATTGAAAATAATTAAAAATATAACGATAAATATGAAACGATAATTTTAGCTTTAATAATTTTTTTATTATGAGAAATTTTATTTAATTATTTTGTACCTCAATATGTCTCGTATGGATGCAATAGTTTTCTGAAAAAAAAAGTTTAAATCTTTAAATTCAAAATTAAAAGATGTAAAATTTTGACTCCCAGACCCTAAAAATATTTTGAGAAATAAATAAATAACTTATCAAATGCACTTGTAAATCGATCAATGTTTCCTAATTACGGATTTCATTATTTTCCTAGTTAATAAATTAATCAGAATTAAGGTAAACCAGTCAAAACACTTAATAAAAATCAATAAAATAAATTAATCAGGATAAATAAATAAAATAAATTATAATAAATTTTGTATTATTTTAAACTACATTATTATTATACATCATGTGCATATATTATTTTTATTTATTTACTTAAAAGAAATTATCCAAAATTTATTATACATTTTGGATTTTATTAGACATTCTGCATTGTTCAGACAGTTCAAAATGTTCTTTCCAGATTAAAATACATTAAAATGCATTGCATAACATTATATAATTAAACACGGAATTGTTCAATGCAAATTTAATTATTATAAATATTTCTGAGTTTCCGATTAAAATCTGAATAAGTGAGCTGCAAAAAAATAAAAAATTTTGCAATATTATGCATTTAATGCATTTTTTGTAAAGTTTGAAATTATAATTTTTGCTGAAATGCACATTCTAAAAAATCGAAGTACCCTTAAGTTATCGGTTTGCTTTTTTCTTATGGTAAATTTTTCGATATACAAAAATTAATTTTGCAATAGCTATAGACCCACATTACTTTAAAAAAACTTATCATCCCCCTCCCCAGTTTAAAGTAACATACACACACACACGTTTCTTCTGCCAAAACAGAAGCAGAATAAGAAGATCATGTTGTTCAATAGTTTGGGAACAATCCACGATTAAATAATATCATTAGACAATACATGGGAATTGTAATAAACACAATTTTGTCGCCGATAAAGTTTATCAACTCAGTCATGAAGCAAAAATTTCAATAAATATTTACTGTAGCGATATTGCGCTTGTTGTTGTTTATTATTCAGCTATTGTTTGGCATCTGTTGCTCATTAATAATTCCTCTCCAAAATATTTTTATTGCTCGTCAATTTTTATTTTCGAAATAATATTTTATAATATTTTTTCTGTTGTAAAACAAGGAAAGGAAACACTTCTAAAGCACGAACATACTAAATGTAATATATTCTATCGTTACTGCATCTTCTATCTTTTCGAAATATAGGCGCTCATTGCTTAACTACTACTATAGTTGTCTTAACTCCAAACTTTGTTAATTTTCTTACTTTATGGTCGGAGAATTTCCGGAGGCTCAATCTGCGCTAATTTAACACTTGACTTACCGGGAGCGTCTGTGATCAAACACTTTCGAAACACGGGCGTTATTTCTGCTTGACTTACTACGCGATCAGGTTAAGCTGTCTCTTCCAAAACTCCAGTTTTGTTCATTAATCAACTTCTCTCTCTCTATTCATAGTACCTCCATTATATTAAAATGTTGAATCTATATTTCTAAAACCTCAATTTCATAAATCCTGTGAAAAATTTTAAATATCCCAAGTTGGAATAATTGTGATCATCATCACCATCATCATCTTCTTCTTGTTTTTTTCCCCATGTATATGCATATGGTGTCGACGTTACAGTCTTTTAATCTTCCCTTCCACAATTTTCTATCCAATGCCTCTTCTCTACTCCATCCATACTCTTCCAGATCTTCCGTCACTTTATCCTTCCATCTCAGCCGTGGTCTTCCCCTCTTCCTCTTACCCATTACCACCAGCTTATCCAATACCTTTCCCACATATTCCTCATTTCTCCGCTCCATATGCCCAAGCCATCTTAACCTATGTTCTTGTATCTTTCTTCCTATGGGTCCAACCTTGACCGTACCTCTAATTAGGTTATTCCTTATTTTATCCCTCCTTGCAACATCATTCATCCACCTCAGCATTCTCATCTCAGCCACTTCCATCTTTGTGATAAATACCGTCAATATAAAATTCTATCTGTAATGTTTCGATTGAAAAATTGAATGCTATTTTCATACATTAAACGTAACATTATCCCTGAATGTCAGTGGACTGGATACTTGACTCGTTAATTTATTTATCATTAATAGATTCCTACCGTGACAAGTTATATGTAGTTAACCTACACTAGGGATCTTCAACTCGCGGCCCGCTGGCTCATAGAAAAAATGCAAATTATTCCACACGAAAATAACATCCCTTGCACACTCTCAGTCTTAAATCTGTGTATTTTATTCTGTTCACATTTTCACATTTCGTAATAAATATTTTAAAATGCTAGAGAATTTAAAGAACATGCGGTCTTCCCTCAATCGTGTTTTACTTTAATTTTCCAGCGCATAGGGTCAGTAAAGATAGTTTTATTGATTTGCAGTGCAACAGTGATTAAAAAAAAATCAACTTAGAACTCATTGAATTCTATCCTAAATATGTCGATAAGAACATCATCCCAACCATCTTACTGCATGTCTAAACGTGTTACTATTTGGAAGGACTCATATTTGCACATAGGCGTACGCAGATATTTCATAAGGGGAGGGTTATAGCCTTATGGTGATAGGTTACAGACCTACAACTCCATATATTCATATGTCTATATATATATACAAAATTTCACTGCAATGGGGGGCTGCAACACCCGTAAACCCCCTCTACGTCCGCCATTGCATTCGCAAATAGCTCTTTCTTCAAAAATGAAGTTGGTGGAATCAAAAATTAAGACTAGTACAACTGACGTCTACCTATAGAAAGCTCTCTTAGGGTTGCATCAAAAATAAGACCTGATATTGACAGGCTTGTTAATAATAAGCAGTGCCAAAAATCTGACTGAAAGATGTAATTTTGCTTCATATATTAGTAACTAAAAGTATTATTGTTGTTTTTTTGCTTCCATACGTATTTTACATTGTAATATGTATATTAAGAGCCACAGGTGGATCCAGCAAATATTTTCGGGTGTGCGCGGAAAATTAATATGGGGGCTTAGGGAAAAAAAGCAACAAAGGATGATTCGGGGTGGTGCAAGGGGTGTCCCCTAGATTCGCTTTTGTTTCGTCTTAATATTTATGGTACGTTAGTGTGGCCCACGGACCAACAAAAATAAGCAAAATTGGCCCTTGGACTGAAAAAGGTTGAAGACCCCCCCGACCTACAGTGGCATTTCTGGAACGTATTCTTTTTTAACTTTAATGCCTAGCAAATATCCAAATTCTATACTTAGCGATATGGCTTCAATCTTATTCCTTAAACTTTGGATTCAGGCAGACATGACACCAACTCTAAAAAGAGACCCGAATCTCACCGTGATTTCACTCTCTCGTAAGTTTGTCCAACAGAAAGTGATGTAATTGATTTATACGAAATTCTCACAAACAATTAACCAAGAATTTCAGCTCCATTAACATGTTCGGCTTACGCCCTCTTCCACGTATCCCGTGATTTTTCTGTGACGTAAAAAATTATATATCCTACAGTATTTGGCGCCCCTCCAAACGCATCAAAGAGCTGAGCCTTGAAATCTAATTAACCGATTTACAAATTAATTATCTTCTTTCTACATGATTAGGGCCAACAATTGTTTCACGTGTTAAAGATTTGCGCGCCCCTAATTTTCCGCCGGAAAGAAACCTTACATGTATTTGAAATTGACGAATAAAAACCGAAGAAATAAACTGTAAACCCACATGCTGGCAAGGGCCAAACACGTTTATTATAGGACCACCAAATTATCTCGAATGATACATAATTATTTCCATTTTCCTATTGCTTCTTATTAGTTCGCTTGAATAACACCAACTTCTCTGCTGACGACATGCGCAAATCAAAGTTATAAACTAAATGAAGCAGTTTATAATTTTTATCAATTTCACCAATCTACAAATACATAGTTTTTGCTGTCATAAACATCACATATAGAACGTACAATATTCAAAGCATTACATATACAAATGCTCTCAAAAATGATGAAATTACTTCAACGTGAACACGGAAAAACGCATAATTGGAAGTACATGAAATCATCTAAAAATGAATAGGCAGAATAAGCATATACATAGTTAAAAAAAATAGCACATACAAGCCATAGACTTATGGACTGACATAAATTTGTCAATAAAAGAAGTAGCTCCAGCTATTAATAATTGAGATTGATGCTTATACATTGATGCTAAAATATTGATGCTTATACATTGATGCTAAAATATTGATGCTAAAATATTGATGCTTATACATTGATGCTAAAATATTGATGCTTATACATTGATGCTAAAATATTGATGCTTATACATTGACGATAAAATATTGATGCTTATACATTGATGCTTATACATTGATGCTAAAATATTGATGCTTATATATTGATGCTAAAATATTGATGCTAAAATATTGATGCTAAAATATTGATGCTTATACATTGATGCTTATACACTGATGCTAAAATATTGATGCTTATACATTAATGCTAAAATATTGATGCTTATACATTGATGCTAAAATATTGATGCTTATACATTGATGCTAAAATATTGATGCTTATACATTGATGCTTATACTTTGATGCTTATACATTGATGCTAAAATATTGATGCTTATACATTGATGCTTATACATTGATGCTAAAATATTGATGCTTATATATTGATGCTAATGAATACTGATGTTAGTGAATATTGATGCTAATGAATAGTGATATTAGTGAATATTGATGCTAAAGAATATTTATGCTAATTATGAACAGTAATACGCTGTTCTTCTTTTAAGAGCCGGGCGCATATTAAACTATTATCGATAAAAGCGGGGAATAGAGTCATTAGGGGTGTTAAAGTAGGGATATCAGTAAGAGATGTATCAAAACATGTTAGTCGTTCGCGGCTTATGGTATTAAAGATTTGGTATAAGTATAAACGAAACGGTACAGTTATAAAAAAGATAGCATACCCGTCGCCTGAGGAAAATTCTGAAGCCTGAGGATGGAAAATTAAACAAAACATGCCTTTAAAACCGTAAATAAACAAAAAAAAAGTGAAGACGAAGTCGGTGAAGGCAGGTATATATGTCTGCGACAGAACGGTATAAAACTGTTTAAAGGCAATGGGTTTTCTTACATTAAAGCAAAAACAGAAATATGCAAACAGATCCGGTAACTATTAAAATAAAATATATTTGCAGTGGACCAATGGAAATAAAGTATGGGCTGTTGGTGATTGGATGGAAGTTATATCCACTGATGAACTGCCGATTTGCATTTGTCGTGGAGATGACATTGGAACGTTCCTCCGGCAAAGTATCCATGAACCATATAAAGAAAACTTTTTCAAGAGGAGTGTGAAGTTCTTCAGTCACATATGATGTGGGGTTGCCTACTAGATGACATAATCATCATCTGCGGAGGGTAATAATACCTTAACATCTTTACATACGGAGAAAGAGAGCGTTGTTTCCTGTCCTCATTCGTCTAGCGGTCCAAGACACTCCGGGCTAAACGGAGGGACCCTGGTTCGAATCCAGGATGGGGAAAGCGTCTCTTTTTCTCCAAAACGAATAAAGCTCTAGTTTGAGCTATAATCTATACGTGGGTGGCAGAAATTATTGCATAATAATAATCATCATCATCACAAATACAGTCAATGCAAAAGTATTCTCTGACATTTTACGCAAGTGTTTGATCAGTTGGAAGTATTTTTGGCAATGATGGGGGGGTGCGCATTTCAAACTGATACCCCTTCAAGTCATGTACCAAACGCGCGTAGAAATTTCTTGAAGAACAATTTGTAATTACAATTCAAATAGGCATCAGACTTCCGGATGTAAATCCCGTTGAGAATATGCAATGTAAATTGAAGAGACTAGTGCAAGCAGAAACGTCTTGCTGCAAATCTGATTTGATGATTTCTATTCGGGAAAGATTGACAGAGTGTGATAGTAACTATTGATTTTATTGGCAAATCTATGCTACAAAGATTTCAGGCTATCATTGAAGTTCGTGTATGAGAAAGAGAAAACTAGAGTAGAGGACATCATTGCTAAAGTACAAAAGCTGAAATGGCAATGAGCTGGGTATAATGCAAGAAGTACTGATCAACGATAGACAATGAAATTCTCAACTGAATTCCAAGAGACCACCGAAGACCTAGAAAACGTCCTCAAACTAGATGGGTGGATGAAATAAGAAAACAGGTTGGGGTGACGTGGAAGCGAATTGCTCAGGATAGACTTGTGTGGAAAGCATTTGGAGAGACCTTCATCCAGCAGTGGATAGATAATGGTTGAATATGATGATGGGAGAAAAAAATTTTCCACGCTAACGGTAAGTCCGTCTTCATTGAAGCTGAATTAAAGATATTCCACTGTATATTTTATTTTTAAACAGTGCAGACAAGGCTTGCCTATTTCTTAGTATATGATATAGAAACAGTTGACTTTATAATAGCAAAACAATGAACCATAGTAGAGTAGAATTTAAAAATAAATAATCTAGTTTAATGATATCATTAATATAATTAAACTGACTAGATAAATATGTACCACGTTAGCAGAACGCCAACGTAGATAATAAGCTACTGTAATAGCATAATAAATTAACATATATAATAAAATCTTGTGCATATAATACATATGCCTTCTCACAGATTGAGTCATTAACGAGTAACTGACCATTCCACATATGAACAATTGAATGCAATTGACAAGTAAATAGGTAGTCATTAAAAGCCGTTTGCTGAATTCATTCTAAAATTCGAAAAAGGCAATTCATTCGATTTCAGGCATCATTATTTTTTCCTAGAAGTCATTATCTGCCATTTACAGAAACATTTTTTTCTTCCTTGTTGGTCGATTAAGCAAACGATCTGTCTTTGAAAATTGGAACGTGTTTTCTCTCTCGAATAAATTTTCTTCAAAAATTTAATGGTCTTAGAAAACTTTCGTTTTCTTTACTATGTCTAAACTCTGTGTGTGTGTGTGTGTGTGTGTGTGTGTGTGTGGCTCATTTATAAATATAATATTTTAATGGTACCTTTAAAATCCTATATTACGAATTGTATAGATCTTTATCATATTTTAAGTGTGGTTAAAACTACAAAACGAGGAAGGTGTATAGACAAAATAAGAATATAAAATGCTTAATTAAACCCAGCAGTTAAAAGAAAACAAATGCATTACAAAGTATGCAAGGGATAGTTTCCATATAAAAGAAAACCTTAAATTTATTAAAAAAGTGGATGCAATTTAAAGCCGTCATCAGTGTCCTTTTTGAAAATCAACATCATAGCGATTTTTCTGAAGATACATTATCAAGCACTTCTCTATGATTAAAAGAGCATATATTGAGGAATAAAACTATGATATTTGGCGAGGTCTACAATTACATGGAATCTTTACTGAAAATAAATAATTTAATTTTTTAACAACTACTTTGTATACTTTGCAATGTCTTGGCATTATTTATTACGATTTTAGGATTCGACGATTTTCAGCTGCATACGATTATTTTTAATATTTAGTGTACCGAGCAATTAAAGAAATTAACAGAATACACAATAAAACACAACATATATTTAATATGCAATTACAACACGATATATATAATAAATAGTGTCTAAAGTTTGACAACCTAAAAATTCTTAAAAATATCCTTAAAAAATTGAAAACCTGCCGTTAAAAAGATGGAAAAATGACCTAAAATGTAAAAAAATTACTCTTAAAGTTAAAAAAATCCTCCACACAATTTGTGTCTTATTTCTTAAATTATTAAATAATTTAAAGTATAGCTAATTCACAGACAAGAATTTTCCCTTTTTTCTCCATTATACGTGAAAAGAAAAGAAAGAAAGGCGGAGATAACTGTTATAAATGAATTTTAATTATATGTAATCACGTGCAAGAACATCAAAATTGCACTAAATAATTATGCGTTATTTTTAACATTGTCAAAAGTCTATTTTATTTTCAGAAAGCAAATTTTGATGCATTGAAAAGCTCTTCTCAACACTTACATATGTTATTACAATGACTCACAGAATGAAACTTACATATGTTATTGGAGCATATTTGAAGAAAACGCATTCATTTTTATGAAAAGTACTTTATTAGTGTTTCTGCTTCTTTAATTAAGATACCAGCGATTTTTTTTCAAAGTCTTAAACCCAGATACTTCCGTCGTAAAACAGAGTTTAATTTTGCAAAAATGGAGTGTCAGCATTCCTCTTGGCCTTTTTCATTATATCGCTTTATTTATCGATGCATTAAATTGAGTCAACGTGTTTCATTCTGTACTTCTGAGACTTTAACAATACAAGGTAAAACGATGGATTTTTATTTTATATATGACAAATTGCTTTCTACCTTTTCCTGAGAGAACATACGTTGAGCAATTGGAATAGATACTACATCCTTTGGCTGAAACTGTCAACTTACAGCGTCAAAATTTTCACTGTAAAAAATATGCATCTATTGAGCATCCAACAATGTTCCCTAACGCGTTATCAAAGGAGTTGATAACGAAGTTAAATCAGGAGTTTTTGTTTTAAACGCTTCTCTAAAAAATCAATTCATCTCGAGAAAATCTTTTTAATATTAAAAACAAGTTTATCGACATCCTGATAATTTGCCTGTATTTCCTAAACAACCCTTTGTACGACATAAATCAGACAAGTGACATACGCTAACTTTGGATAAAAGCATTCGTTTTTCCATCTTTTACTCTGCTTGGTGTAGAATCCGTTAAAAATGGTGGAACGTTATGTTTCACTCTAAATTGCGCCTTTGTGACAAAAGGAGACGATATATTATATTATTATTATTATTATTAACTTAATAATAAGGTGCCAAATTGCTTAACTTGGATAAATGCACCTATCATAATACTAATCGTTGCTTAATAATACGTCAGTATTTTTTTGGGGAGAAACATATGATTGTCAAATGGCTGTGAAATCAGTATAGGGATGCAAAACACAAAAAAGAGAGAACTAATTTAGACAAACGTAACAAATTTAATTAGGACTAACTACTACTCTAAAAATTCTATGCAGTTATATAAATGGCGAAAGTTTCCACATGGAAAGAAACATAAATGTCTAGCTGATATTCTTGCTATGGTGCTGTGATTTATCAATACAGGTTGTTATCAAATCAACGGCTCAGCAACAATATCTATCTAAATTGCAATATGACAATACAATAAATTACACCAATACTGAGAACGTATGCCAGATATTAAATTAAAACAATGCAAGAAATACTGCCTGAGTAAGCAAGGGCAAATGGGAAAAATAGAATGTTTCATAACCTAATTTTCAAATTAAACCTAAATAATGGTACACCTCGTACAAATGGGAATAAATGGATATTGACTCACGTGCGACTGTTATGATGGGGTGTTGCAGTCACGTGACCGTTGTTTTGTTGCAGGTGCATTACGCTGTGGCTCGTCGTGCACTTCAAAATCCAATTTCTGATGAGAAAACATTTACGGGGCTGCGGGGATGTTGCTGCTCCACTCCTGCCGGACTTGGAGTGTTTTATGGAAATCGTCAGTCTCTGCTGATGAGAAAAATAACAATGAACAGCCGGGATGCTGCTGCGTCGGTTCAGTAGGACTGGGAGTATTTTAAGGACAAACATCAGGCTCTGCTGGTGCTGAAAACAACGATGAACAGCCGGGATTCTTCGGCGTCAGTTCAGCAGGACTCGGCGTATTTATGAATAAACATTAGGCTTTGCTGATGCGAAAAGCAACGATGAACAGACAGGATGCTGCTGCATCAGTTCAGTGGGACTCTACGTATTTTATGGACAAACGTCGGGATTTGCTGATGCGAAAATCAACGATGAATAATTATAGTCAGCCGGAATTCTTCACTCTGCAGTGGCGATGAATATAACTCTACGCAGCTGTGGCGTATGATTTTGTAGCTCGTGAGCGAATCGAGAATTTTTGGAGCTTTAATAAAAACTTTCCAAGTGGAGCCCGTGCGATACTTTCAAGTAGGAAGGTTGTGAGTCTTCCCACCTGCAACTTTGCTTGCCTTGAAGTCTCCGACCGAACTCCAAGTTCACGTCAAATTGAGACGTCCTTTTCCGTACGCTGCTCCCGCTCTTCTCTTCTATTTTCTTCTCTTTCCATCCCCAGCACGACCCTCAAGTCAATGAAATTAAATTACACAATCCACTCACAGGATTATTCGTTTTGCCAGTACATTTGCCTGTTGCTATATATACAAACTATACTGCTGATCTCTGATAGGTTTCCTTTCGCGGGGCGGTCTACTGTTTTTGAGTTTAACTACGCCCTGAGTTTACGATAGTAGAATTGACAAACAAGCCCCTAATCAAAGTTGACATTTTATGGGATTTTGCTTGTATGTTTTCAATCTTCGTTCTTCTATATCTTACATATCTTCGTTGTTCGTCTGAATTCTGATTGTGAAAACAGAGGTGTTGCAAATATCATTTATATAATTATGTTTCTGAACATTATAGGGAAACGATTTTATATTAAATTTACAATAAATTCTAAGTTAATATGCTTCTTATAAGATCTGTTATTTTAGAACTTAAGTACTGCATTTACATATATTTATGCATGAAATGGTCAGAAAATATGTCACTAAATGTATTGTATTTCATACATATATGGTTTCTTCTGCCAGAGTTTTATTTTTGATCACACAATATTACTTTAACTAGCTGAAGTCTACATGTATACTTAGAACTATATAAGTTCTTATATAGTTCTAAGTATGCTTGAATGCAAATTGTGGTCTTTATTTCAATAACAAATATTTAAGCTATGCTTTACATATTTATGATATGTTTCTTATTCACAACACTTAGCTTTCTGCTTGTCTATTTTTGTTATTTTAATACCATACCAATCACCGTCAATTACCCCTTAAGAAAATGAAACCAGGTAGTCCAGAACAAAAAGAAAAGAAAGCAGGTATCCCTTTCTTTAAGATCGGGACTCTATTTACCCCAGTAAATCCAAGAATACGCCTGAAATTCAAAGGAGCAAATCAAAACAGAGAAGCACTCTTTAATTTTTCATTAGTCTTCCTGGCACTACATAATAGAAATCAAAAGAATACTTCTAGGGACAAAATATTTCTTATAATTTATGTAAATATTTCATATAACTAATACTCAGAATATAAAATTATGCTCAAAAATTAAGGATAATCTTGAGTCACATGGAAATATTGAACAACACACGGTATTGATTTGCATTTTAAAGTATCCTTATGTTTTCCGGAATAAGAAACACAGAGTTTTGCCCTACCACGTTGATAGTGACACTAGAAATACGACATACGTCAGTTAACATATGGTAGTTTTTGTAATTCCCTGAACAAAGATTAAAATTAAAGTAAGTGTAGTACGATTTTACAATATCACATGAACTTGATATGGGATGATTTTGTGAATGGCAGAATAATTGCTCAACTGTAGATTGCCCAAATTCGAATAACGATGTTCCAGTCACTACACATCGTATAGGTGTTATTTCTAGTGTCCAGCAGCAATTCCAGGATGGAAAGTATGGTTGGACAC
This sequence comes from Dysdera silvatica, assembly GCA_006491805.2. Lineage (NCBI taxonomy): Eukaryota > Metazoa > Arthropoda > Arachnida > Araneae > Dysderidae > Dysdera > Dysdera silvatica. The sequence continues at coordinate 95,180,038 of QLNU02014802.1, forward strand.
GTCAGCACATGACATCCGAAAATTACATCATTGCAACAAGACCGTTATTCGTTTGGTTGGTTGAAATTTTCTGGCACAAGGAGAGAAAAATTATTTATTACTAATTAACAGATGGCAGAGAATATAGAATAAAGCCATTATAGATACCGTCCAACTGTCATAAAAGATATATTCTCAAAACATACCACAAGTGTATGCCTGCAAGATACATCTCGTTAAATAAAGCTCAATGAAGTGCCCGTCGATCCTCCTACAGAAAGCGTCTTGTTTGGACTGCTGACTACTAGGAACATGCTTTGTTAACGGATGAATCAAGATTTAATCTGAAAAGCACGAGGCACTCAACACAATGCCTTCAACTTCCCTGAACTGTAAACTTTATTGTAGATGTAATATTCTTGTGTGGGTCAACATATCGTTTCCATTTCCTCTACTTATAAGTACAATTGATTTTGATTTCCTGTTGATAGATGACAACGTACATCCTCACTCTTTGGGCATGGACAGCATACACTAGGAAAATGTCGCACAGGACGTCATCCATTTTCCAGAAATTTTCATTAAATCAGCGCTGAATCAAGAGTGGATCTCTATACCTCAAACAAAAATATTGCTTCATGAATCCAAAGCTAAATTTGTATAAAGATGAAACCGTTTATACCAGGCATGGAAGTTGAAAAGACCAGCAATTTTGATATCTCTATATCAGGGTTCTCGTGAAATCCGGATTACCGATAAATAAAAAAATGATAAAAAAGTAGAAATGAATATTATCATTTACATATACCATATGTAATATGCGAAATTAAATGTCAGAAATTTATATATTGCAGTTCCACTCTAATGCTATTATACAAGTATGTGGAGGGTCGACGAGTGTTAGCACTCATTGCTATTTATCATATCTGAAATTGCTTGCAGCTTGTTTCTCGTTGTAAATATATTTTCAGCAGTAGGAGTATCAGGTGCTGTAGCTTCAGAAAAAACACAACTTTTTCTCTTTTCTTTGTAAAAGGTTCGAAATTTTATATTTAGACTCGAAATGAAAATGAAAAGGAAAATTTACTAGATAGTTGTCAGCTATAACAATTATTATTTCGTAATAGAAGATTTCCGTCCTTTGTATTTCGAATATAACCAAACGAATGTTTTATTTATTCTCATTTGGGTCGGGTCCAACTGTATAAAATAAAATGCCATTACAGCTAACGTCATTACCATTCTACTAACTGTTTTTTAAGTTTACAGTTTCATTTTGTGCATTAGGGCATGTAAATATATACTTTATACATGAATTACCACACTTTAAATCCTCATTCACAAAGCTAAAATATGGAAAACCTTGGACATAATCCCGGATTATTGAAATGAAGATACTCCTATTTTTGTAAAAGAATGTATAAATGACCCTTCTTCCACTAAATTCTAGAAGTAATTGATTGGGCCGTCAAAAAACTAATCTCGTATCCTTACTTCCGCGCTTATCGAATAAATTATGTGGTAGTAACAAGTCAAAATTAAGCTTGAAAAATTACTGAATTGCTATCGTTAGTGGCAATAGTTATGTTGTTATTCATGTGCGCAAAAAATAGGAAGTTATCCCCCAGGACTTGGGATAATACACATTAAATAATTATATATTAGCTTACACAACGTGGTAGGCTACCATATTATGTTTTGAACCATACAAATAATAGTGGGGTATATACTTAAAAATTGTAGTTAGCGTATTAGTGCAGTAGTATTAAAGCCCTTAAGTGCGATGTAAGTTAATTTATTTTCATAATATCAATCAAACTTTCACCAGACTGGAAGTCTAGTTAGTCGTAGCAAATTCGTTTCTTATTAATAGTTAACAGGAACTTAATAATTTACATTATCGGCAATAATCTCTTTTAATATTATAGGACACTATATTATCAAAAGTATTCGGACACTACAAAAACCCGCATAACTGAAATTCAACGTAAGTTGAATTTAAACGGAATTCATACTGAAATTAAACTAACCTTTACCTTACGAGGCTGGAAAACAGAGATTTGTTATTCCATATGGGGAAGTATCTCTTTTTTTCCTTCCTCCAATACAAATTAACCGAAATACCACTTGCAAACGTCGCTGCATGGGGTCAAGATGAAGGTGTAGCGGTTCTTAAATACAAATAAACAACGCCAAATAATTTTAGTGTGTATATATTGTACGTTAGTGAAAAATAAGAAACCTACTGATAATCTAATAGCATATTGTTAATTTTCATACAAAGCGGTAAAGAAGATCAGGAAAGGAGGGGAAAAGGTTCTGTTTTTACAATAGGCCTTTATTTCGTAACCCGTTTCGTTACCAGGCCCTGCGGTGGCGCAGTGTGGTAACGCGTTCTCCTATTGCGCGGCTAATCCGGGTTCGACTCCCAGCAGTGCAAAAAGAACGCTTACTCAGAGATCTCATAAAGATCGCACTGCTCACTGTAGTCCGGGGTTTGGTTCCCTAGGCCTTAAGAGGTTCGGATTCCTCGGAAAACAGTAGGTCCCGGCGCAGCATGACCACTGTAGTCTTTGAGCCGTAAAACCACAAAATCAAACTAAACCTTTTCGTTACCGCAGGCGATAAAGGCAATTGTACAACTGCATTGACAATTGACTTGAGAAGAACAGAAATGGGAGGAAAAATCGATGGGATACTATTTATCCAAGCCCCATTTTTATTAAGATGTAAATCTGCTGGAGTATACCCTGTCCCACTAAAGGCCAAACTTACGATGTGGATTTGTGGTATCAATCTATAAAACGTCAAATATTGTTAATGATAACATTGCATTTTATGCAAATATGCCACCAGGAAGTAATTTTTCAATGGATTTACCCTGCATTAGTCAAACCTTTGGTGAATCATTAAATGCCGTATTAGTTATATTTCAATATGCGATATTACAGCCCAAACTACGCACATTAAAAGTGAGAACAGTTGGCGTCATAAAATAACTGAAAATCAACAGTCTCATTTCCAAAGAATGAAGAAAACGGAAAGGAAACCCGAACTAAACGCGCGTACAATGGTATCCCCATTGAAAACTTATATAATTTTCATTAGTTTATATTTAAAATACTTTTTCTTTCACAGCCATTTCTAAAGTTGCGCCATTAAAAGTCAACTGTCTAACGAACAAACAATCTTGTTAAATAATACAATTAACGTTCATTATAATTTAGTAATATTACTTAGAAAGTTTTGTTTCTAAGAAGTAAAGATTTATTGAGATTTAAGAGCATACTCACAAATTTTCCATAAACATTTTATGAGCGTTCTTCCAGAAACATTCAATACAATTTAACCTCACAGCTCAGGCGCCTCATTTCATTTGTGAAAGCTTTTAGTGGATTATTTACTTCTGCAGTCCTATGAAAATGTCATATTTTGAATTTAATGGTAATTAATTTGCATATTGAAATAATTATATTAATCACATTACAAGATAATTCTTTATTTCGATTTCAATTTTCAATTTAGTGTACATGCGAAAGTGTTAAAGGTTCTATATTCATAATACATGTATGAAACGTTAATTTATAGAATTTTATTTATTTTTATATTTTTGGAACCTTTATAAAAATGTTAATTGAATTAAAATATGATCACTACATTAGTGTGTTGAAAATAGTTCTTAACTCGATTGAATGCAAACGTCCACAAATGTTAATGTTTATAATACATTAATTACAATTACATTAATCACATTAATATTACAATTCAACATTAAGATTTCAGCATGAGGAATATTTATTCCGTTTATTACGATTTTGCCTAAAATTGCATGGATAGCAATCCCATCCATAAGCAAAATGGTTTCAGAATATCATAGTAGAGATTTAGTTAAATATAGAAACAGCATTGAAAATACTTCATATTGATACTTTTCAAAAACTGAAATATTTTATAACAAATATATCTATTTTAGAAAATAAAATAAAATTTTATAAAAACACATAAAATATTCCTAAAAATCTTTGAAAAATATGGTACAAAATTCGATGGGGCATAGATCGTGGATACCAATATTTTAAATAAAAAATTACACAATTTTTGTATGCGCATATATGTGTTTACTTTCAAGAAAATGTAATGGAATTTAAACTAGAAATGTACACAAAATGTTTTCTTTACCAAAATTCTCGAAGAATTTAGCAATTTAACCCTTTTTTGTAAAATAAATAATCCAAATACGCGTAAGTTAATTATACACTTAGAGCATTAATAATTATTTTCCGCACGGCAAATATTTGTCCGAATAAACAACATGCTCTCGTAAGAGTAAAAGAGTGATTTTTATATTTAAAACTAAGTTTATAAGAATTTATCGGTAATTTCGGGAGCTAAGTTAAAAAAGAAAATGTTATTAATTGGAATTAATAATAGCTGAATTGCTTTATTGGATTAATTATACAAATCTAAAAAGGAATGTATTTAGTTGTTTTACCCAACTTAAGTAATGTGCCGGCTCCTTAATATTTCAGTGAAAGCTTTTGTTTCAATATTTTTAAATGGCATAGAATTAAATTTAATGCTGGCAAAATAATTTCGTTTAACGTAATTAATAAGCAGCTACTAAACTGTAGCTAACTTTTTCCTTAATTATAGTCCTCACCAACATTTTGAAACGTTTTTGTTTGCAAATTCAAATTTTACGAGCCAATGGTTGGCTATAAATTAAAAATGAATTATCTTTAATTAATGGAATTTAATCATACATACATTGATTTTCAACTGCAATGGTTTCTTCAGCTAATTTGTTTATACGCTGTTTGTTTCCGTACGAATTGTTTTAACTTCCGTGAATTTCTATGGTGGCAGAAGAAAGTAAGCAATTGTTTATTGTTTAATTCTAAAACAAAATTTTTAACACGCAGTGCCCAATTTATAGTATTGAGTTTCACGCTTACGGGGAACCATTGTATGGAAAGAAATGAATGAATGAATGAATGATAGATGGATGGATGGATGGATGGATGGATGGATGATTTAAAGATTTGGACAGGATTAAGCACATGAAACATTTACCAATTAACTATCTACATATTAACCATGCGAGCAGAAACAGGAAAATGTCATCCATGTTGGCTGCCAACCTCTGACTCAAAGAAATGCAGTCAAAGAATGTAGTTGCTTCATACTTGTATACTATAAATCATTATTATTTGAATTATAATTTGTTTTATATTATTGAGGATTACACCGTATATATACTTGTTATATTATTATACTTATAATAAATATGTTATTACACACTTTCTGAACAACATATTACACAAAAGTTAATGTAAATACATTAAAAAATAAAGTTCGAAACTATTCCAGAGTTAAAGCATTATCTTGGAAGTCAAAACATTACCGAACTAAAATTAAGTTAATCGCGACAGAGAACTTACGTGGAAGGATAAGAAACAGCCTCCATTCAAAAAGAAGTCTAAAGAAAAAAAGAAATTACAGGTGAAAGAACGTTGTGACTTCATCATTCGGACATGGCTAGTAGGATGTCTCGATTTCTTCGCTCCAGACAAATTTTCGAATCTAAAACAGCCTGACCCATTAAAATTTTCCTTTTAGGACCCTTAATATGAAATAAAAAATAATTTCTTATTTAGGCAGTTTTTAAATATCCAATACTCGCTCCGAAATTTCAAATTTTTTAAATTTTCTATCAGAAACTAGACTTTGTCATACAGCACAGTTTTTTGAACTCGAAAACGCCTGACCCAAGCCATTAAGCAACAAATTAACGTTTTGATATAAATTACAGTAGTTGAAACTACCTAGTCCATCGAAATCTGCTTCAAATATCTCACACTTAAACAGGTCTATCTTTGGAATAGTGGGTAAGTATATTATGTGATTCACTCTGTGTATGTTTGTGTTCCCTTTCACTTCAATTCACTAATTTTCCGTCATATATAGTCCAGAAACCACGAGTCATGCACTAAACAAAATGTCGTTTTGCATTCATAGAAGTGATGATTGGATTGGATTTAATTTCTCTTCTTCAGCAGCTTACCCTTTGCAACTAGTTGGTGGTCTGATACTGATAAAGGTGTTGGAAGTATGTTCCGCATTCTCAGCGGTACTCATTGCAGAGGACGATCGAAAATTCCCAACATTTCTTATTAGGAATGATTTCACATGTCCACTGGGCATGTGAGACCACACAGAAAGGTGCGTGTTTTTTTTTGTTTTTTGAAGTAGTGACATAGTAATTATATTATATTTTAAAATGACATCACCTACCGTTAATTTGTGTACGTGGAGTTCTGTTATATCACGGATTAAACCGTTCCTGGTAAGGTAACCTA
>QLNU02014802.1:95198734-95247699 GCA_006491805.2 Dysdera silvatica
ACATGGCAATTTGACACGAATTTTGCCATATTTGTATATAATTACGATTGTTCTCGTTTAATTTCATATTTATCCTTTCCCCAACTATATATTTTCATCAAAAGCCCACCTCTCTGACCGACCATTTTTTTTTCGCTGTTACCTGGGTGACCGCTTTAGGAAGGTTATACCGCATCCTAGTACACTGTTCAATTACATACAAAATCAATGTTTAAATATATAATTATAATCCCAGAATAGTGTAAGGCGAATTAAAAACAACGCACTTTCTTAAGTGCTTCGCAAGAAATGTGAATTTTACAATAAAATTTTTGCACATCAATACGAAATTGTGTTTTTTATTATCTTAAGAAATACAGATTTTAAATTTTAAGATGCCACTTAATTCGTTTATTTAAAGGCTCTTCAATAAAAAATTGTTTCCCAAGATTTGAAGTGCTTTTCTACATTTGAATAGCACTTGGATGTTGGTTTTCTTTTCGTTCATAGTGGATATTTATTTTTATAGCTCCAGCGCGAGTATATTTTGAAGTATTATGTCCTGAAACATAAATAAACTTGAAAATGCTTTTTCTTGTTATTCCACAATTCTTAAATCTTTTTTAAAAAAAAATTGAATACCAGTTACACAGTACGACATGATTTTTTGCTGACTTACATTTGATAATCAAATTTGAAGTATTTTGATGCGTTGAAATCAAAAATCGTACTAGTCTTCGCCTATCATGTTTAGCTTTTTCTCTAAAGTACTTTGAGTGTCCAAAAATAAATGAGCAAATTGTGGGTATTTTGTGAGTGGTTTGAGGTATATAAATGCTATATTTAGAATTGTATGATAAAGAAGCATTAAAAATGTAACAATGACTATCAAAGCAACAAGTATAGTAATTATATAAACGTAGTAACAGGCCTGTATCCAAGTCGAGACCAGCAGGGGCTGGACCCATTTGCCCCATGCTTGCGCACCAGTTACCACATCGTGCTATTTATACATATATAGAACACCGGATATCCTGTGCTCCATATAAATTTTGCCTTGCCCCAATTACACCTTTCATCCAGACTGCAGGCCTGTAATAAGGATAGAACACAAGGAAATAAAAGAACTTCGAACTTGTAAATTGGAAAACAGGGAATTAAAAGGACTTTGAATATTTTCGGAGAATACGGTAAGAGCACACATGATGAAGGGGAAACTGATTTTTATTTATACTGTAAAAAGTGAAATGCACGGTATTAAATTGATTTTGTTGTTTTCGACAAACACAAATAGAACAGAACTGATTAAAAGGACCGATTGTTTGATAAAATGAGGATAGAATATACAGAAATAAAAGAAATTTGAGCTTGCAAATCGGAACAAAAGGAATTAAAGGGACTTTAACATTTTCATGCAAAAGTAGGAGGGACCGACACGAGAATAAAGGACATTGAACTTTTTACTCGCTAAAAGTAAAACACACGGGAATAAATACTTTTTTAATTTTTATTGAAATGAAAGACAGGGAATTCAAGGGACATTGAACTTTTTACCCGCTAAAAGTAAGACACGCGGAAATAAAGGCTTTTTAATTTTTCTTGAAATGGAAGACACGGAATAAAAGAGACATTGGATTTCTTGAGAGAGTATTATAAGAACGCAAGGGATCAATGGAAAACTCAGTTTTCGTTACAAAAATATGAGAATACACGAAATTAAATGGAATTTGCCATTTTTGCGAACAAAAATAGAACAAAGATGATTGAAAGTACCGATATTTGTAATACAATAAGGATAGGAAATACGGAAATAAAAGAATTTTGAACTTTATATTGGAACATAGGGAATTAAAAGGACTTCAGCTGTTAAATAACAAAGAGTGACTCAAACGAGAAAAAAAGGACATTTAATGTTTTACTCGCTAAAAGTATAACACGCGGGAATAAAGGTTTTTTGATTTTTTTTTTCAAATATAGCACAAGAATTTAAAGAGAGTTCGAATTTTTTTCCAAGAATATTAGAACATGCAGGATAAAAGGGAAACTTATTTGTCTTTGTACACTAAAATTGGAATCCATGGAATTAAATGGACTTGCCCTTTTCGGAGAACAAAAACAGAACAAAGAGTTTAAAAGGACCCGTATTTTTAAAACAAAATTGGATAGAACATACGAAAATAAAAGAACTTTCGACATGTAAATTGCAACACAAGGAATTAAACGGACTTTAACTGTTTCATACAAAAGCAGTGACTCACACGTTTATAAAGGACATTTAGCTTTTCACTCGCTAAAAGTAGAAATGTAGGGAAAGTTGGCTGGTGAAGGATTGTGTTAAAAATTTAGTATATGACATACAAAATTATTGGTGAAATTTTAAGAGGAGAAAACGTGACCACGCCGGATGGATATTGGCCGTAATAGATAAATCATAATAATAATAAATAAATAAATATCCATCCGGCATGGTCACGTTTTCTCCCCTTAAAATTTCACCAATAATTTTTTGTCATATACTTTAATTAAAAAAAAAAATTTAACACAATCCAACTTTCCCCTTATAGTCCACATTCATCTGGCTCGACCGATAGAAGGCGCCAATCCACCAACATCACCCACAACCTTACCCTTTATACAATAAACAATCGTACACTCGCCCTTACGAGCGATGTACGCTTAGATTTTTTACTTCTTTGATGAAAGCTCAAGGCTTTCGAAAAACGTTTAAAGCCGAATAAATTTTCGTTCCAAAAACTGTGCCTATTGTGTAATATATTAATCATCGAGTGTTTAGCACAGTGAGTCGATCTACTATTACATTAAAATGAAAGAGCATTGGACTTGTTAATTACAACACAGGGGATCAAATGACTTGAACTATTTCATACAAAAAATGACTCACACGTAGATAAAGAACATTCACCCTTTTACTCTATGGCTCTTTTGCTCTATGGTACACACATATTTGTCGTACAAACTTTTTTTTTTTAAATTTTAATTCATGGTCAGTACTTTACTGATATTTTCTGATTATTCGCGTCAGTGGTGTTACCCATTGATTTCCACGTTTAGTCGAAAGTTTAGTGAATATTTTTTCAGTGACCTATATTCTAGGATATGTTTGATGGATCAATTAATTTTCCTACCAATTAATTTTGCTTTTGGGAAATTTTTTTGCTACTGCTTTTCTTAGAACAATTCATGCATAAAATTTAATTATGCACTAAAATAAAACTTTCCGAAACAAATTTCTCGAATTTGATGTTCATGCTTCTTCAGGCAAGAGTGCAATTCTGGCTGTTTATGTTGGGCACCCCCATTTTAATACATTTTACCAAGTTTTCGAAACAACACCAGAAAAGCAAAATTTATCGGATGCATCGGGCCACTTAAAATACCTATGCGCAATGGTATAAAACAATTTTGTTCATTTAAGGTAATTACAGGGCTCAGACCATTGCAGAGCCCCGTCCATGGTGCACTTTTAGAACCAGGAATTTAAGTTAATAGATTCCATTTAATGTTTTCAAATTATAAACCCGGCACGATATTGGGAATCGCGTAAAATGGATGACAAGTGTCACCATATATTACGTGTTTCGAATGATCTGATGTCAAATATTGATGAGTGTTACACCATCTTCTTTTGCTTATTAGTGTCATATTCGGAAATTAGAAAATTTGTTTTTTATCTCCACCATTGGTTTGTGAAAATTCCGTCAAACATCCTTTTCAGACACATGGTATTTGAAACGGATATTTAATTTGTTGTTGCGTTGGATGTGGTACGTTTGTAACTTTTCGATATAATTATCTTCGGCGGTCTTCAATAGCTTTCAATTAGTTTTGGTTTACAGATACCACTGCTCTTAGAACACAGTGTCTTCCAATAAACTGCATGCCATCATATGAAAATATGTGATATAAGGTGGAAGTCGTTGCCAGTTAAACGCATACCAATAATCAGGTTACCTCGAGACATTCCGCAGTCTTCTATTTTAAAATTGCTTTATATCACTAGTTGCTAAAAATTATATGTTACTCACCAAAATTTAATCAGTAAGTGAATGATAAAATTTAATCGCAGCTATGTAGATTTAACGTAGTGGGCATGAGCAAATGTGTTCCATTATTTTACAAGTGCTCCCATTTCTTTAACCCAACCCTTCCAAATTAAATCTTGTTAATGTTTTACAAATGCTCTGTACCATATCATTTGTGTTAGATCCAAAGGGTCATATTTTATTAGCTATCCTAACATGGCAGCATTTATATTGAATTTTTAAGTTAATAATTTCAAATAAAATGTCAGAGTCTTATGACACAGTATAACATAGTTTTGCAGTGTTTTGTGACAGTTTGATATCGTTTTGTAGTGTTTTGTGACAGGGTTTGACATTGTTTTGCACGCTGTTTTGATACACTTTATAAAATATAACTCTGGCATCGAATTGAAATTAAATGCATTTAATGTAAAAAAGTAGCATTTTATATAACATTTTCCATAAAGACTTAATACCTGATTTTATTCAATTAAACTATTAAGAAATATAAGCTTGTATTCAAGATATAATAGTATGAATGTGGTTTTTATAACATATGTTAATTATTATTTCATTGATTAGAATTCAATTTCATTACATTATCATTTATTTTCTTTGTCATTTTATTATCGAAGAATTTTCGTTTTATCGTCATTTGATTGATATTTCATTAGCATTTCATGGTCATTTTATTACGATGTCATTGCAAATTAAAATGAAATAGTTAAGTCAGTTTGAATTTTAAAATCAAATAAAAACAAAGCTTACGCGTTTTTTGTGAGGATTTTAATGGTTTGAAAACGCGGTTCAAATTGCATGAAATTCAAAATGTTGGTTTACTTTTTAGCTAAAATTAGGAGAAAAATCATCTTCTTTGTTAAAATCACGAAATTCCTCGGAAATGTTAAATGCCAGATTTTTCAAACTAACACGACGTTTACTGCTGATGATAAATAATAAGTGGACAAAAAAAAGCGCTAAACGAATTAGACGGCGGGTGTCCTTCCTTTTTATCACAGTTGAAGACCTTTTCTGTGAGATTGCATTCCTTTTGTAGCTCCAGGAAAATGAGATTAAGCCATTTTCCCAAAAGAAAAAGATAATTGTTTTAATTACTATCACACCTGCTCCAAAAGCGTATTTGTTGGTGGTTAGGTGAAAATTAAGATATCCGGTAAACGCTTTGTTGTGTAGAGAATCTTTTTTTTTATTGTCTCCCATTGTATTTTAGAAAAATAAGGAAATTGCTTAATTCTCCTGCTTTCCTTGTTTTCGTTTTTATTTGTTTTAACTCGTTTTTCCACTATCATTGAGAGTATTATTTTAGTATGTTTAAATATCAGCAATTCTATACGTAAAATTTCATGCGAATTTCACTGGACATGGATAAATATAATGGACATTAATATATTTTTATCATCATGACATGTTACAAACAGACGAAGATAAATATTTTGGATTAATTGTATAGATAAATCAACAGCATGTGTTATTTTGTTCCTGTTTTCTTCTTATATTCATTGTGACAAAATAATTGTTTTCATTAAATATGCATTAAAATAAAGGGATTTAAAAAGGGTGGCGTGCCCTTAAATGTTCTTCATTTCTTTTTTGTACTTTTACCACGCAAGTACAGCAAAGTAAAAGCACAAATTATAGTGGAAGCTAGTAAATTGAGCGCCTTGGTAAATGGACCACCTGGATAAAATGACCATTTTTATTTGAAAACACTGGTAGGGAATAAGTTATATACCAATACCAAAGTCTGTCGTGTATAATGACCACCTGCCTATACTGAGCATTGTAGTCTAGTCCCAGAGGTAGTCACTTAAGGCAGATTCTACTATAATTCTGAGCTGGGACCTACAGCTTTCTGAGGAATCCTAACCACTGAGAATTCCCCCCCCACAAAAAATAAAACCCCGGGCTACGGTGTGTAGAAAAAGGTATAGAATCGGGAGACAAATGGCCTGGCAGACAAATACGTCATATCTACTCTGTCGTAGCGGAATTACATTTCTTCGAAGGCCCTGAACCACTTGAGGCCCAAGGCAACAACTCCGGAGGACGGCGATCAGCTCATCTGTCGAGCTTTCTTTTCTTTTTTCTTAGCACCAATGGGATTTGAACTCGAATTAACGGTACATTACTTGAACGTGATACTATTGGGCCCCCGCAAGTCTTTCTTCGTTTCATCTAAACTGATTTTAAAAAACAGCTATTTAATTTTTTAGATCCCTTAATCAGCGGTGCATTTCGTATGGTAAGGGTAGATATAGGCAGGGGCGGACTGGGCCGCCAGCCAATCGGCCCACGGGCGGTAGGACGCGCCCCATGTGAGATAGGACGCGCCTCATTGGCGATAGGACGCGCCTCATGGGATATAGGACTCGAGCCCTTCAATAATCTAAAGTATCCGAAATGTTGCCAAACTCTCACTTTTCCATGTAATATAGCTGAAAGAGAGAGAGAGAGAGAGAAAGCCAATAATTACAAATCATTATTCTTTCGCGACGATTCTACAATGCTTTTACAATAAAGTTATTTGTTTTAATTAAATAGTTTTGTCACCACGGTTTAATAGCAACACAATGCACTAATCAACAGAAGCAAAATAATACACATTTTTATGGTGCAGTTATTTTATAAAACTTTATAATAACAACGAAGCCCATGGATATTTCGGCAGAACTAAATGGCTACCGTCGTCAGAGCAATGGCGGCTTCTTTTTCTGTCTAGTGTTTCACCTAAAAAAAAAATTAGAGCCTGGAGAAGGGCCATTTTTTTAGCGCTCTAAATACACATATACTCATGCTGAATATCCGCGGTTACATTAACTTTATTGCTACCAATTCCTTTAAACAACGTCTTAATTTGTTTAGTTCCTATAGTTGCTTTCTTTAAATTGCTTAGTTTTCGTTTGAAGGTAACCATTTTTTGGATTTTTTTTTTTTTTTTAGTTCCGAGTTAAGTATATGTGAAAGGCGAGCGGAAGGTGTGCGTGATTATTGCAATCTAATGTCAATGTTGCCAGATGGCAAGATTAAAAAATCTCAACTTCATACAAAATAATAATTAAATTAATATAACTATAAAATTTAGTTAAACAATAATTTATTCAAATATCCTATACTATATGACAAGTAAGAGTCATAAAATAGGGATGTAAAACATGCTTAATTTAGTGCTTAAAGACAAACAAATTGATTTTAACAAAAATTTGACCTCAAAAATAGGTGGAACCGCTAACGTTTGTCGGAGTAGTCCATGGTTGAAAGTCTGCAAACTTATGCAATAATTTTTGCCACCCACGTATATATAGCTCAAACTCGCGCTCTTTTTTTTTGAGAAAAAGAGACGCTTTTCCCGTCCTGGATTCCATCCAGTGTCCCTCCGTTTAGCTCGGAGTGACAGATCGCCAGACGAACGAGGAGAGAAAACAACTTTCTCTTTCTTCGTATATAAGGATGTAAGATATTATTACCCTTCACAGGGATAACACAACTGCCGAATAATGGTCAACACAGAAAAGCCTCCGGGGCGAGATTTTTGTGAGTTTTGTCGTGGGGAATTTATTATACAATAATTTTTGCCACCCACGTATATTTAGCTCAAACTAGAGCTTTTTCGTTTTTGGAGAAAAAGAGACAATTTCCCCGTTCTTGCTTCGAATCAGGGTCCCTCCGTTTAGCCCGGAGTGTCTTAGACCGCTAAACGAACGAGGACAGGAAACAACGCTCTCTTTCTCCGTATATAAGGATGTATGATATTATTACCCTTCACAGGGATAACACAATTGCCAAATATGGTCAACACAGAAAAGCCTCCGGGGCGAGATTTTTGTGAGTTTTTCGTGGAGAATTTATTATACAATAATTGTGTAATATAGCTAATAAACGGGGAAAGCGTCTCCTTTTCTCCAAAAACAAAAAAGCTCTAGCTTGATCAAAATATACGTGGGTGGCAAAAATTATTGTATAATAAATTCCCCCTAGGAAAACTCACAAAAGTCTCGCCCCGGAGGCTTTTCTGTGTTGACCAATGTTTGGCAATTGTGTTACTGCTATGACGGGTAATAATATCTTACATCCTTATATACGGAAAAATAGAGCGTTGCTTCCTGTTCTCGTTCATCTAGCGGTTTAAGACACTCCGGACTAAACGGAGGGACCATGGTTCGAATCCAGGACGGGGAAACGTCTCTTTTTCTCCAAAAATAATAAAGCTCTAGTTTGAGCTACATATACGTGGGTGGCAAAAATTATTGTATAATAAATTCCTTCACGAAAAACTCACAAAAATCTCTCCCCGGAGGCTTTTCGGTGTTGACCATTATTTGGCAATTGTGTTATCCCTGTGAAGGGTAATAATATCATACACGTTTTCAAACCTAGTAACAGTGCTTTATTTACAAATATTCGTCAGCAATCTCGTTTTACCAAAACAACCAGTGTTATTACAGAAATGAAATGCTGTATTACAAAACTTTTTAAATCAACAAATTTCGTCACGCGTTCTGGATTCTAACATGGGAATTTAAATTATCGTCATCGGGAAAGGAGGTGGTACGTTGTTTTCCGAATGCTCTGTGGGACATTTGGGCACAAGGACGGTCAAGTTGAAGAGTAGGGCATTGCGCCCTTCTATTTCGCTTTAGATGAAACACTATTATGTCCATGAGGTTTGTTGGTGTTGCCTTCACGTCGGTTGTAAACTTATTGGCTGGAAGAGTTAAACGTATTTGTGGTGTCGTCTCTATCCGCGAGGCAGGCAAGAATTTTCCAAGTGGGTGAGATGGAGTTAATATAATTAAATAAGTAACTCTTTCTTAATAACTCTATCTCACCCATTTGCACGAAACTTTTGTGTCTCACGGCCAGAGACGACAGCATAAATACGCTTTACTCCTCCGCCCAATCAAGTTTCCAACCGACGTGATGGCAACACCGACAAACGCCATGAGATAAACGGAAGCCGTCATTGCTCTGACGATGATAGCCGTTTAGCGCTATCGAAATAACTATAAGAAACGCTGCTCTTATAACGTTTTATAAATTAACTACGCGATAAAATTTTGTAATATTGCTTTTCGATCGCCTTTCCGGTGTCAGTCTTCTAACCATTATTAGTCTGCCTACTAAAAATATAAATGGCTACTAAATTATTAATGTATTATTTATGTAATCTACATATTAATATAATACTAAAAAATAGATATTTGTGGAGAATGACATAAGCATTCGTGACAAAATAGGTCGATTTTTGCAATTTATTTTTGTTTAAAGAACGTTATCACGAAAAACTGTGCGTGATAAAAAACTTCTGACTCCAGAGTTGAATTCAGCGTGAAAAATTATGATAAAAACAGCTTGATTTTTCCATATGCCAAACTTCTAATTGAACAGTGTTATTACATTGCTTACAGTGTTATTACTAACAGTATAATTAAACTTATTTCTTATTAAACAGTGTTAATAACTGCAAGGGATACATTAAACTTTTAATCAACACCAAAGCATACGTTAGAGTTTTAATCAGATTCAAGGGAAAAATTGGGCCTTCATTAAATATTAACGGTTATATTAGATCTTCAGTAAATACTAAGGGGTATATTAGACCTTCAGAAAATAGTAAGGAATATATTAGACTTTTAATCAATACTATCGGGTACTACATGAAAATATTTTAGAGCCACTGCACTATATTTAAAAACGCGAATTTATAACGTTTAAGCAAATGTAAGACTTTTCGGAAATAAATGTTTGGATATATTTATTTTCTAAAAAATCACTCGGCTCGTAAATTATGACATTTTTGAGGAAACTTTCATAACTCTTATGGTTTGCTAATATCTTAGATTTTATAATCTCATTAATTTTAATGTGATCCTGATCGCTTTCAGATTTTTATGAAACGTGATTTTGGGTTAAATGCGAGATTTCTTTTAAACTGCTCAATTCTTTCAGAAACCGGTTTTCCAATTACCTTATAAAATTTGACCTTTTTCTGCTGAAAGTTACGTAATTTTACTGAAAAATTCTCGTTTCTGTCAAAACATTTTTTCTTGAAACTAACATCTGGTAAAAGATCTCAATCAACCACCACTCTCTAGTATTACTCGTATTTTCCTCATGAAATTTAAATTTTCTGAAATTAACTTGAACATAAATCATTTTAGTAAAGAAAACACTCACGCACATCCAGTTTTGACAGATATAAGTAAAGGTATTTTAAAAATTAATTTACTTTTAGTTTTCATACAATTAAATCAAATTAATAGTTCAAAATTAGAATATTATGTGTACAATAATAAATGAAAAGTTTTAATTTACTGTTAGATACAAATAGCTGTTGGTTTGTGATGTTCACATATTATTAGATTTCGAATATTTTAAATAATTTGAGACAGATGAGGAGTCGCAATTTAAAAGAAAAATAATTTTGTATAGCTTCTTCCTTAGGCAATTTTAGTGTAATTAATTAAATTATCTAGCAAAATTTAGGACAAAATAAAAACGGATAACGATGTGTTCTATAATAATATATTCTATATTCTTAAATCCTTAGATTTAAATAAGAAAGATTAAAATATATTTACATCAGCATGCAGAATTTATAGTTATTTATATAAACACAATAAATATAATTTAAAAATGTCATCGAGGCGAAATTGAGCATTGATGTGGCCCCTAAACGAAAAAGGTTGAGAGAAATTGATTTAAATGATCAAATATTTAACTGTTACTGTTTTGTATTTTATATTTCATATATTCTACTCCCAGTTTGTGTCGTGCATCCAAGTATTGCAGTTCCGTCAGGGTGGTTGTCACTTTGTAACTATTTGCGAGTTCTAACTATACTGTTACACTGTAAGTTAGTTCTAACTATATACTGCTAGTTCTAACACACTATATAATAATTTACAACAAAACACATTTATAACACATTCATTTATTTCTAGCACAATTTATTCATTTCTAACACAGTTCTAATACACTTCTATAACAGTGTAGTTCTAACTATTACTGTACACTATAACTATTTGCTAGTTCCCCTACGCCCTAACCATTGTTAAAAGAATAATCAAATTTGAAACCCCCAAGGTACTTACGTATTACTTGAATGTCCCTAACTTTAACATCATTAAAAATAATGCAACGTAGCAACAAAACATTGTGTGCGCAATTACAATTACGTCAGTCCAAAATTCCAAATTACTTAAAAATTAAAATATAATTAATAGAAAAGAAATGAACTTAGAGGGAATAAATGAAGGGGGGAATATTGAAGGGATATGAGGTATTTGTGAGTAGTGAATTAGAATAGAAAAGCAAAAAATAGTATGAAATGTAGGAGCTGATATGTATTTTAAACTCTCCATTTTGAATTTTTAAAATACGCATTAATTTTTAATTAAAGACAACATTAATAAACGCATTTTATTGACATAATAATAAAATTGACATAAATAAATATTATAAAAATATGATAATGGATATCAAATATAAAATATATATTAAAAATAGATTGACATAATAACAAAAGATGGAATTGGAATGGCAAACATAATTTCAAAAGCAATCGTATAGCAGACTATGTTCGTTATGAAAAAAAGAATGTGAAACTCACAAATAACGATAACGTAGGACTTTGCGCATACGACTAACAAAAGGGAGAAACGCGGATTCAGCTTGTACAACAACTAAGTTCTCCTATCTAGCCAAAACAACGATACTGTATAGCATTTCTAAACATACGTAGCTTCTTAGAGACTTGCTGTTACTGCGCTATTGCAAAATAGGTAGCTAGTAGATATGCTATTTCGAAGATCGAATCATTTATTGAAATGTTTGGGATGACTGCGATCATTTTTATGACATGTTTCAAGCTAAATGAACATATTCTAATAAAATAATAACAATAAAAACATTAACACAATTTCTTTTTCTTTGTAGTGAAAACCTGGGTGTTGCGCAACACTGCAACTTAACCACCAGCCGCCAATGCTGTATATGCATATATATATCTGACACATAGAATTAATTAATAGAATTAATAGAATTAATTAATAGAATTAATAGAATTAATTAATAGAATTAATTAATCGCATAATAGAATTAATTAATTCCATTAATAGAATTAATTAATCGTATTAATAGAATTAATTAATAATAGTATTACTAGAATTCAATAGAATTATCGATAGAATTCAATTAATAATTAATTGAATAGAATCAATAGAATTAACAGAATCAATAGAATTAACAGAATTAATAGACCAATGGAATTAATAGAATTCAACAGAATTAATAGACTAACAGAATTAATAGACTAACAGAATTAATTAATAGAATTTAATTAATAGAATTCATTGAATTTAACAGAATTAATAGATCAACAGAATTAATTAATAGAATTAATTGAATTAACAGAATTAATAGAATTAACAGAATTAATTAATAGAATAGAACAATAGAATGAATTAATAGAATTAATAGAATTAACAGAATTAATTAATAGAATTAATTAATAGAATTAATAGAATTCAATTTACAGAATTAATAGAATTAACAGAATTAATTAATAGACTAATGAATTAATTAATAGAATTAATTGGGAATAGAATTAATTAATAGAATGCACAGAATTAATTAATAGACTACTAGAATTCAATTAATTGAACTAATTGTATTGAATTCAATAGACTAACAGAATTAATTAATAGAAGAGAATTAATTAATAGAATCAATTAATAGAATTAATAGAATTAATAGAATTCATTAGAATTAATTAATAGAATTAATTAATAGAATTAATAGAATTATAATTATCAGAATTCATTAGAATTCAATTAAATAGAATTAATAGAATCAATTGGAATTAAAAAGAAAAGAGATTAAATAGAGATTAATAAAAAGAATTAATAGAATTAATTGCTCGTAAGAATTTGTTAAAACTGTTTAAACGGGAACAGGTTTTTAGTGCAAAACTGTTGTGTCAATGAAAATATTTAAAAGTTTTGTGTGAAAATGAGAACATGACCTCGTAACAGACTTAGATTTCCGAGTAGAGTTACGAGGCGCATCCGTAGATATGGCATCTGTTGGGGTGCCACATATCTAGCAGATTACTCACAAAAATATAATTTTCCAAACTGAACACGTTAAAAATAAAAATAGTTCTTTAACACTGTTTTCTTCATAGGTATTCAGTATTTTTTCATAGGATGAATGCAAGTTTAATGTATGTATTAACATGAATTGCCTATTAGCATTATAATCTGAATTTTTCTACTATCCGATTTCAAAAGTCGTATACGCGTGACGGACCTAACAATTGTGTCTGTCAATCTCGAAATCCACAGTTGAAAGTCGAAAAATTATTAGGTATTATATAAAAATTATATATATTATAAAACTTATTTTTTTTCAAACCAAACATAAATTTTCAGAGTTTTTAGGTTGCATGTACATTAACTTTTGTTTTAGTATGTAATCCATCATGCATGTATATATAAATTGTACACATACGTAGGGAAATAAATTAATTTCTATTTGTATTGTATTTTATAAAACGTCAAAATATTAAAATTTGCAAAAATATTAGTTAGAACAATATGGGAAAAAGTCTTCAGATATAAAAATTTAAGAGTGTAACATGCGTGATTTTCCTATCAAAAGTTTACCTTTTCTCTTTTATAAACAAGAAGCGGGAGAAGCATTACAGCCTACGTCTTTGGGGCGGCACACACAATTTACTAAATCTGCCACTGCCTCGTAATTATGAACAAAAAGCTATGTAAACTTCATTATATTTAAGCATCCATGTCCGACTCTCATTCTCATCTCGCGTTTGCTAATAGCTATGGTATAAAAATCCAGTGATCTTTTAGTTTAAAATACTCCGTCAGTCATTTAGTTTTAAAAACAATGGTTCGATTTAATTACAAGCCAACGAAATAGGAGCAAATATTCCCCCATTGACGCATCAAACTTCCCAGATCCAGGAGACGAAGAAAATTTTTCTGAAGCTATTAATCATCGAATTCAACATTTGACATTAATCTCTGGTGTCTCTGTCCTGGAATTATTGTTTGCCCTTTGTTTTGGGGCTAAGCTCTGATATGAATGGCTGCTATTAAAGGGCGACCATTTGGGAATGAAATATAGCTTGGCACGAGCATGTATTTTTCTTTGAAAAGTTACCTCAAATTTTTGATGATGCATTAGAGTCAATTTGCTTGTCACCATGCTGTCTCGGCTGGTTTTAAATTCTCAACCTTTTGATATATTTATGTAGGGGATATATTATCACTTGCGAAGCATTTGGATGAATGATAAAGAAAACTTTCGGATAATTTGTATGTGAGAAATACGGCTGTCTGGTATTTACACTTTATCGATATGCAAATAAATATATAGTTTATCGATATGCAAATCGATATGCAAATATTTTCTAAGTAGATGCATATATTTGACCAAACTTCAGCCAATCCCTTCGATCTTAAAATCTGAATTTCAAACTAAAAGGAAAATAAAAAAACTCAATACTGATTTGCGTCCATGATGTGCCAATTTTTTTGTTCAAATTTTCTTTTCCGTTTAAAAATAGTTTTGGGCAACTTTATGCCTATTAAAATGAACTCTGTCTACACTTATACTACTCGCCTCCCAAGAGAGAATTGAAGAGCAATATTTCATTGTCTTGGACAATTATTATGATGCACACTCATATTTTAATTAGTCGTGATTTGTGCAATTGTATCAGCATGACAATAACTTATACATCGACTATTAATATGTTACATATTCGTGTTTTAATATGTCGAAAATTTGAAACGGTATCAACATGTATCATCGTATTCCAAACATCGTAATCTTTTTTCTTGAAAAATATATACCTTGTACGTAATCTTCATCCAAATAATGTATTATGTTCAGCTCATATATTAAACAATGATGATAAAGAATTTGCAAGAGTACTACTGGTTATGACTTTGTTTACTAACATATTATTTCTAGGGAGAAATTTTTGTTTTAAACATTTCCTTAAAACCTCGCATTCTTGAGGGAGTATTTTACGAAAAGTATAGAATTCCAATCTTATAAATAAATACATTTTAAAATCCTTATCTTTACATACTTAAATTATATAAAAGATATTAGTAAATATATTTTAAATCACTAATCTCATAATAAAGATCTTTTCTTTGAATAATATAATTTTACCTCCGATTTCCTTTATTTGAGGATTGATATTTCCGTTTTCCTAAACCAGGAGCCAGCAGACTTTTTTTGATGCTATGGCGAAGTAACACTCAAGTATCATTCGGCGCGACATTCTGCACCTACAAAGTTGTAAGCATTTATTTTGCTGTCAAACCATTAATATAAATTAAGAAGATTTTCAAATTCTTATCTTTTTCTATACTTAAATTATATAAAAATATTAGTAAATATATTTTAAATCACTAATCTCATAATAAAGATCTTTGCTTTGAATAATATAATTTTTCCTCTGGTTTCCTTTATTTGAGGATTAATATTTCCATTTTCCTAAACCAGGAGCCAGCAGACTGATGCAGATGAGCAGCTTGTTTGATGCTATGGCGAACTAACACTCAAGTATCATTCCGCGCGCCATCCTGCACCTACAAAGTTGCAAATATTTATTTTGCTATTAAACCATTTATATAAATTAAGAACATTTTCAAATTTAATAGTAATATTTGTAATTTTCTTTTTTCCCTTAATGTACTTCACGTATTATTAAAAATTGTGCTGTCTGCCATGGCATAGATTGCTAACACCTGTCCAATACCAGAGTTTGTATGTATTTTAGCTGTCGTATTTTTATGTATATTTAAAAAAATGTTTGTGTATTTATATGTATTAATCTTAAAGAGACATTTGACCACAAGTTTAATTTGGCTAAGCTGTTACAACATCTGCTGTACTTCGAACGATACTTTATTATATATTTAGTTATTACTTGAACAAGATTACAAATTCTTGAATTCATATATTCGTCTACATTAAGCAATTAAAAACTTATAATGAAATACAGGAATTTTTCAACGATTAGAAATTTATACGTTCATTAATTTAAATAATAGCCTTCAAGTGAAGAGAGGTTGATTTTAAAACCCCTATATAGATAATATAATAATTATTATTGTATGATGGTTATTCATTATCCATTTTCATTATATTCTGCAACAGTAATTCTTTTGCATAAAAAAGGTGATAAAGAGGATTTGAAAAATTACCGACCAATTAGCTTGTTACCTGCTATTTATAAAATCTTCACAAAAGTGCTAACACATCGCCTGCAGAAAAAATTAGATGCAGCTCAACCAAGAGAACAAGCTGGATTTCGAAGTGGATTCAGTACAGTGGACCATATTCAAGTATTAAGAGAATTAATTGAAAGAACACATGAATATGAACTTCCATTGTGTGTGGCATTTATTGACTATGAGAAGGCCTTTGACTCTATTAAAACATCAGCAGTCATCAACTCTTTAAGATCAACAGACATTGAGGATGTGTACATTGACATGGTGAAACGTGTGTATAAAAATGCAAGTGCAAAATTTCGGTTACATAAAGATACCAAAACTATCAAAATTGGTAAAGGTGTGAGGCAGGGAGATACCATTTCTCCAAAACTTTTTACTTCAGCTTTACAGATGATTTTTCAGCAGATAAATTGGAATAACAAGGGAATAAAAATAAATGGTGAATATTTAAATCATTTGCGGTTTGCTGATGACATTGTTATTTTTTCAACGAACCCATCAGAACTCAAAGACATGGTACAGGAGTTCTCAACTAGAAGTAGAGATGTTACACTCAAGGTAAACTTACAAAAAACTAAATTCCTGTTCAATAATTTTGTAGAGGAAACAAAAATACAAGTTGACAACATTGAGCTAGAAATTGCTGATTCATATATTTACCTTGGCCAGCTGATTTCAATGGATGGCAACATTATGAAAGAACTCAACAGACGTATTAAACTTGGCTGGAGTGCATTTGGAAGAAACAGTTTTATCCTGAAGGGGAAATTGCCTTTGTGTCTAAAAAGAAAGACCTTTAACAAGTGGGCATTGTTCGTCCTCTGTTATGGGTCAGAGATATGGAGTCTAACAATTGTAGCAATACGGAAGTTACAGACAACCCAAAGGAGCATGGAGAGGTGCATGCTTGGAATAACTAGGGGAGATCGAAAAAGAAACACTTGGGTGAGTGAGAGAGCATACAAGAGTAAAGGAAATTATTGTTAAAATAAAAAGGCTGAAATGGCGATGGGCTAGGCATATCGCAAGGACTGGTCAACGATGAACAACTGAAATTCTCAATTAGATTCTACGGGATAATCGGAGACCTAGAAAACGTCCTCAAATTAGATGGGTGGA
This sequence comes from Dysdera silvatica, assembly GCA_006491805.2. Classification (NCBI taxonomy): domain Eukaryota; kingdom Metazoa; phylum Arthropoda; class Arachnida; order Araneae; family Dysderidae; genus Dysdera; species Dysdera silvatica. The sequence goes on from QLNU02014802.1 coordinate 95,216,178, forward strand.
TGAAATAAGAAAACAGGTTGGGGTGACTTGGAAGAGAATTGCTCAGGATAGACTTGTGTGGAAAGCATTTGGAGAGACCTTCATCCAGCAGTGGATAAATAATGGTTGAATATGATGATGATGACATGAAATATTAAATGCAAAATCAAAGGTTGAGTCTTGTTCTTAATCACATAAATATTTACAAAGAATAAATGCGATATAATCTTTTCTGCATGAATAATGTATCAGCATACGTTTAGGAAAAGAAGAAAAGCAGTTATACTATTATTTAATCAATTTCCATGTCTCAAAGCCAGGAAATAACTGAATTACTGCTGCTAATATTTCCCTTCCACGGAAACCAACATTATATCCAATTATCCAAGAAATAGGGTGAAAACGTGAAAGAAGGTTCATTGTAAACCAGTGATAGTTACAGAAGGGAGAAAAAGTTCATGAATTTGACAAACTTCCAAGGAAATTTAATTCTGTAATTCACGACTTTGTCTAGAACTCTGTAAGCCATATATTACAAATGATGCTGTTAGGCGACCACACTATTAAAAAAATTAAAGTAAAGTTGAAACAACGAACGGCACATCTAAAATTCGACAGAAATTTTTAAAAGTACGATGAGTTGTAGACGAGGATGGTGCGGATTAATACATCGAATAAAGTTAAGAAGTTTATTAGATTTTACCTGCATCCATCGTTGTCGTAAATTTATTTTAGTCTACATGAATTAAAAAGTCCAGTATTCTTGTCCTTCCTTCCTTCCTTCATTCATTCATTCATCCAGGTCGAGCCTTCCAATAATAAGGAAGGTCGGATAGGATTGCCCTTTCCACAATCAAGGCGAGGTCTTCCAATAATAGGGAAAGTCAAACATCGTTGCCCTTCCCGGGATACAGTTTGGCCCTTCCCATAATAAGGAAGGTCGAATATGATTGCTGTTCCTAATTCGTATAATTGTCAAAACTCTTTACACAACACATGATTCTGCAAGGGTATCACACGTCAAAGGGTATCTAAAAAAAGAAAATAGAGTAAAATCTCGTTAACCGAACTCAGACCGAGACCTATTCGGATTAACAGAAATCTTTACTACATGATTGACTGTAAGCTATAATTTCTTTGTTACATGTGTGTTTTGGTATGCACGTGCAACAGCCAACACACGACGAGTGGGCAATGTAAAATTTTCTCTTCCTTTATGGAAAAATTTCAATCAGTTTGTAACACATACTGTGTTGTTTTGTTCCCATGTCTTGTTTACTTGATCCCGTTGTAGCTGACTTAAAAAAAGTAGGATTACACGAATTTTCATACGTGATTAGGATTAACGAGAGTCTAGTTTAGGTAAAAATTAAATCTGGTCTCATTCCGAAATAATATTAATTTTTACTTATTTTCGAAATGTCATACAGCAATCGCTTGGTTCTAAAAGAAGCCTTCTGCATGTAAGTGTGAATTACACCATGAGCTTGAATTCTGAGCTTTCCTGCATAGTGTTACACGTACAGCACAGCGCGAGTGCGATGTGAGTACTAGACACAGAATCTAACCCAAAATGCTATGACTTACTGCCCGTTCCTAAAAAGTAGTTCGATGGAATAGTTAGAAGTAACAGGAGGTGACGTCACAAACGGCCTACAGCAGTGGGGTCGACTTCATTTCAGAACTTGTTTTTGACGCAGACAAAAGTTCGCTAAAAACCAGTTCTGAAATTGGGTCCCCCTCCCCGTTGCTGTAATCGGCTAGGCCGTTTGTGACGTCACCTACCGTTATTTCTAGCTGTTTCATCGGACTACTTTTCGTGAACGGACAGTAACAGTCGGAAAACATACATAAATGGGAGACGCATTCTGTGGGGGCCGGGGGCATATGCTTGGAACAGTTAACCACCATGAGATTTATCCAGATGGATATCCTTCGCATAAACTGAATATGTGATTTATGGATTATTTTAGAACAGAGGCTGGAACTTTCTACCTTTTGGGCCCTTAAATGCGTCCTTCTGGATGAATTCGAATTTTGCAAACCAAATCCTTTTATTTTTATTAATATGATTTTGTCCATCTTATTTCTTACGCGTTTTTATTTTTACTATCTTAAATAAACGTATTTAAAATACAAAAGATAAAACAAATATAGTTAGAATAATCTAAAAATTCAATTTTTTAAGTAAGGGTGCAAAGAAATTAAAATATTTATTCAAAACATATTTAATCACATATTACTAAACAACCATATTGGTAGTAAAGAACACAAAATACATGTATGCAGCAATTAAGACATTAATTGTCTTGTGAGTAGTCTGATATCTTTGTATATACCCGACATACAAAAAATATACACCTATCTTTTTATGTGTCCAATATCTAACATTTATATTAATTTCTATCTTAAAGCCAGAGTACATTAAAAAGCAAATAAGAAAATATTTACCGAAAGCATTGAACAAGTATCTACTAAAATAATAATAATAATAATAAGTACAGTTGACCATTTCGGTTAAACGAAGTTCGAATAATCGAGATTCTGCTATATATCTAATCAGTGGCGTTAAAAAGGGGACTCAAACCCTTCACTGGGTAGTAAAATACATTGATCTATTTTACGTCAAATCACGTGATCTCTTAAACACTAATTAAGCACCCCCATAATTTTTGGACTGCTACGCCCTTCTATCTAATTAAAATTTCTTGAATGCGGCCTTCGATTATACCTAAGTGCCACCTTTCAACATGAAAAGGTTCCCCCACCCCTGTTTTAGTGGTATTAAACGCTGTTATACGAGACGCATTCTGTAGAAGGGTACACTCGCACACGTACATCACGTACAATGCCACTCTCGAACATGTGCATCACGTACAACACTACTTTAGAAAACATGTCTATGAAGCTCCTGGGTGCAATGCGAATGTTAGAAGTCAGTATTATTTAACATTTTATTCATGGAGTTGTGTCATAGTGGCGTGTGTCTTTGTGTTTTTAGAGTATTGACGTGCCAAAAGCGCCAATCTCCTAGAATTTTCTAAAACGCATGCTTCCTGACTATGGGAAAACTCTTTACAGCATTGTTGTTATAATTAAAAAATTGGCTATTGAAATGTTCAACAGTTCTCTTGTCAACAAGGTTTCAGGACCTTTCCCCACCAAACAAATCAAAGTTCAGCCCCTTTCCCTCCAAAATCGAATCCTGCGTTTACTAGTAGTGTTTTTTTATATATTAATTATAGGTGCAAACGTGTTTTCTACTCGTATGGCAACAATGTGTGAAATTTCGGTACAATTTATTGAATTTTTCTAAAATTCTTGGAATTTCAGAGGGCTATATCTGTGCTCTCAGATATGAGCCGGAAAAAATTTTACGCCACTGTTCTCCATTCAACAACCTCTTTCATGTGTGTAATTTAAAAAAAAAATCGGACTGTGAATTCTCGTACGGTTCCTTGGTTAACCGAGGTTTTTCTTTCAAGTTTTTCCCGGTCCTTGCTGAACGGCGCCACTTCAGGTTTCGTGCGCTACTGATTATATGAGCTGTGCAATGCCATGATGATATGAGTGGCACGATGTCATGAGTGTATAAGCTGTACAATGTCATGATTTTATAAACTGTACGATATTATGGGCATGAGCTGCATAATGTCATACTTGCATGAGCTGCACAATGTCCTGATGGTACGAGCAGCACAGTGTCATGTTATTGTTTGTTTGTTTGTTTGTTTTTATGGCGCAAGGGCATCTTCCCTATACTGGGCTACATGTTGTTATAAGCTGAACAGTGCTATAATTATATGAGCGATACACTGCTATCAAACGGCATTATATGCATGGTTTATATACCACAATAATATAATAATAATAATAATAATAATATGGTAATGTTTAACAACCGCCTTCGTGGGAATTTTGCTCTACCTCTCAACAGACAATAATATTCTTCTTTGTAATACATGGGTTAAAGAATTTCATCAGGAAATGTGTATATCTGAACTTGTGTTCCTCTTCGTAACTCGGTTTTAAAAGCCGCGATTTTAAGACTGCCAATGTTTCCTTCCACTCAACTTTTCAAACTTTCCCGTTTCACGAATTTAGAGAGGCATTTCTCAATGATAAAATCCATATCGAAGGTGTTTATCATCTTTATATGCTGAATGGCAGACACGATTATGAGTGCCATTAAAATGTCGGCAGTCAGCCAAAAGCATAGTTCCTCCGTTGAAAGCGGACAGTCTCAAAATTTATTACGCGTTCAGAATTTCGAAGCTGAGGACCATTGAACAAACTATTTGAATGCCATGCCCATGAACATTGAATTTCGTTTAATATTTTTATTCTGCACTTTAGAGATATTCGTTAATTACCATCTTCATTAATATTCACAGCGCTACGAATCGCAATTAATGAAATTTTTTATTTATGTGCTTGTATTTGAAAATAAATACCGCGTTAAATTGCGTGTTCAATATGAAAAACTTAGACTGTTACATGTTTGCAAAGTTTTCGTCCTGCAGTAATGTTACACTACTTACATTGTATGCTTTGTCAATATTATATATGTACAGATTGCGAGGGGCTTGTATTATGCAGGAGCATATATTTATTTAGTTAATAATACTTGGCCCGTGAGGGCCCAGGTAGGGGTATACAATACACATTTAAGATGTTACAAATTGTCGAATATTATGAACAAATGCATTGATATTAATTGAAGAAACACATTTTGAGTTAAGCTTATTCCAATTGTCAATCGTTTGAGCAAAAAAAAAAAAAAATAAATTTATGAGTATTGCTGTGTGCGGTAAATAATTATAATTTGAAAGAGTGGTCAATGCGGAAGAAATATAATCAGCAGGTCTTAGGTATTATAAAAAGTTACGTTTATAATGATTATGAAGAATCTTATATAAAAGAATAAGATGCAGGTGTTTAGGGTGAAGGGAAAGCGGAATTAAGTTTAAAGAAGTTTTAAGAGATATTACCAAGACATTATATGTAATGTGAGTTCTGAGTGTGAGGTATTTTGTTTTAATTCTCTGAAGTGTATCATTCAATATATTAACTCCTTTATCTGTGTATCCAGGGGAATAGCAAATAATGGCAATTACTTCATTATCTCTAACGTCTGTTCTGGAAGTCACATGGAATAACCTTCGCCTACGTTTTCTATAAATGAAATCTTCATATTGTGAGTAATAAAATATAATTAATATAATAGTCAATATATCTCACCTAATAAATATTCTAATCATCAAATAACTATGTAAACCATTCAAAGACCCTATAAATTTGATTTCACAGGGACATTTTGTTTGCAAAATGCGAAACTTACATGCTAGGCGATATTTTTGAATACCGAAAGCTGATTAATTTCCTTTTCGTTTCACAAATATCTCTCGTCTTCGATATTTTATACCTCTTGTTAATGGAAAGAGTTTTATAATTTTCAAGTTTATACAAAAGCGCCGAAAGTTTATTTGAAATTAAAAATTAAATGGACATTTGTTAAAACTAACAATGATTTCAAGTATCTTTCTAATATAAATCGAATCCAATGCGGAGTTTACTTTCTGATTAAATATACAATACTTATACTAAACTAAGATCGTAAGAAATAAAAGTGTCACGTTTTTATTTAGCATTTTCTTTACAACACAATATCTAAAAAAATACTGATTGAAGATGAAGTTATTTGAGTGATATTAAAAGCAGAGGTGTTTTTGAAGACTCCTAAAAAATATTTTTAAAAAAAAAATTCTTCTGACTGATCAAAGGATCTTTTAAAAGATGACAAAAGTAAAGTATGAAGTTTAAAAAGTAATATAATTTTAGACTAAAAGCTATAAACATGATAAAAACTACTATTTTTTAGGCAGGGTATAATTATCCTCCACAGAGTTAATACGATTGTCAAAGGGTCAACACACAAAACCAGTGAGGTACAAGCTTTCTTTTTGTTACTCCTGATGAAGGACTGCTGCTGATGCGTCCGAAAGCTTGAGTGATCTTTTTCATTGCTATTTTACCAGTGTTTAACCTGTTTATGTAATGGTTTTCTTTTGTTGGTAATTTTTATAGATAACAATTTCTATAACCCACGCTGAAGCCAAAGCTTTAGCCAGCAGAAGCCAAACCAGAGTTGTATGTATAGGAGAGAAAGGGGCATAGCTCTGACCCGGAGCCCAACATAGGACGTAAAGTATGTTATGCTTCAGCTAGAGGAAAATAAGCGTTGAATATAGGCTTGTTAACTGAGTATATAGTCCCTCCAAAAAAATCCAAATTATTCTCATTTATTAACTTAATTTGATAATAAAAGTCATTTTTAGTAATTTTCCTGTGCCATTTCTTTGATTCACATGAACTTAAAATGGAATAACTCCTCTACTTTTTATTATGAAAAATATATGTTAACATTACAAGATGAATTGAAACCGGCTTTTTACCTGACGCGCATGAATAAAGGAGTGATGCGGTCCTTCGAAAACAGTACGTCAGTCGGCACTCCAGTTACAATGCAGCTCAGTGTTTACGGCAAACAATGGAACACCTAGCTGACTGGAAAGAAAGCCAATGGACAATATTTTGACAGAATACTTTTCGGACCCTATTCAATGGAAAAGAAGCAACGAACATTGGTAAAAATATGAGCCTTAAATTCAAATTAAGTAAGTCAGTGTAAGGACGCAAATGCCGTGTTGAAGGAATTTTTTTGTAGTAGGACACTTTTGAAGGACGCCTATGTGACGAAACAGTGTATGTTCTATTTACAGTAGAAAGTATTTGATGGTAATTTGTTGCACAGCGATCGAATGCAGGATCGATTAACGCTATTTCGAACAAGCACTTACTGGAATAATTTTTATATCAGAGGGGTAAGACGTGAGTTAATGCCTCTATATTAATAAGCTAATAACAGTTCGAGACTTTTCTGTGTCAAACAATGTATTCTCTAATAGCGTTGTTCTATTCTTTAGAGCTTCCTAAATTACAAGTTTTGTTTTTTTACTTTTATCAGGAAGATCATGCAAAAATTAACATCCTTTAAGAACAAATGCTGCTTTTGAAGTGTTTAACCGTAAATTCTCCTAAGCTAATGCGGCGTGCAGGAATTCTAGTGATATTGAACGTTAAGCAAAAACTACTAAAGGGAATTTAGCGTGCCATGTTCTCTTTTTAGCCCAATTGTCGACGTTCCCAAGAGGCTACACTTCTTTAGTAGTTGTAGAGAAAACGGATTGTTAACTTTTGAAAAAATAGAGGGACAGGGCTGTTGCTTTAATTACTATCACATACCTACTCTGGAAGCAAGATCTTTGGGAGTTAGATGAAAATTGAAGAGAGGTATCCGGTAAATACCTTGTACTGCAAGCAATACACGTTTTTCCATTGACACCCGTTGTAACTTTTAAATACAATCAAACCTCGTTGAGACGAGCATGCTTAAGGCGAATTACTTTTAATGCGAACCGTTTCCTAAAGTCCTGCAGATTGTATCACATACTATCCTTCTGGGTAAGATGAATTAATGTTAATATGAACAGATTTTTTGTTCTCTACTGTTTTTGTCTTAATAAGGTTCAACAGTATTTAGATTTTTTGTACTTTGTTAATATTCTTTAACCTTAAATTGCTTTAATTTACCTTCAGTATATAGCAACGGTGAATATGTCAGTCGACATGGGTAGTCTCAGATGGACCAACTAGTTTTTTGCTTTTTTACAATTTTTACTGGAAACTATTTTCCTTCTCAACACAGAATTTAGTTACGCATTTAAGAAAAAAAAAACTATTATCCAAAAAGATAGCGGCCTTCTCCTCCCGTTCGAAATCATTTGCGAGAATAATAGCCAAAACAGGAAGCCATTAGGTAATCTCTGAATGCTGGCGAATATAACACAAGCAAGGCTTTCCGCAATTATCAGACAGGCCGCCGCGCCGCCGTCAGCCAAGGAAAATGACCATTTGTGCTTATTCCTGACGTTGGGTTTGCAATGAAGAATGATCTGAATTTTGGTGTTGAAAATCCCTCCCTTCTTAGAGAGTACCTTATGTTTGGCAGATTTTAAAATATCTAAAATACGCCAGCGCTGGATGCATATCCCGCTGATGGGTAAGTTTCAGGAAATATATGTAAAATATTATATATGTTTGCGACAGTCTTAAAACATATATTTTAATAAAAAAATCGACATTTTTTTATTAACTACAGTAGAATCCCGGTATTGTAAATGAAAATTTCGAATCATCCGAAAATTTGCTTATCTAAAATCGGGTGTGTCCTCTATATTTTGCATATGTTTGCCTGGGTTCCGCTATCCAAAAATTCTTATTAAAATGACATATAATATTAAAATATTATATGTCCTTTTAATAACATAATATTTTAATATTATATGGCATTTTAATAACATATAATATTTTAATATTATATGTCATTTTAATAACATATAATATTAAAATATATTGATTGATTACAAAATCTAATGAAATCATGCAATCATTTCGCAACTTGCAGTTTTGGTGCATTTTAAAAAAGGAATTATATGTTGTACTATACGTTACAAAGTGATGGACGATTTAGTTGGAAATTTTCAGTAATTTTTAATTATAATTTACGTAAAACAACGGAATATTCAATTTTATATCTTCCGTACAAATATTATTCACGTAGGATATTATCATGTAGGACATTGTTGCTACAGTTATATCAGTGTAAGGCCGATATTATGTACTTGCAGTTGTAGAACTGTCCTACCGAATGCAAGACACCTGGCAACCCTAGAACGTCGTTGAATAGAAATAATTGGAAATTATAATAAAAAAAAATCTTACAAAAGGAGTAAATTTAAAATATAAATATGAGTAAGTAAACTGAGCGTTGTATTTCAATTGTGAAAGTTTTTAAAAACCCTGAATTCATAAAAAAATTATGAAATATTTTACGTTAACGAACAACTTAAACATCGATTGATACCATGTAGATACATAATGTGTGCAGGACCCACTTATAATGGGTCAGTATTTAACGAGTTTCCCTGCTCAGATTCAGTGAGCCAAATGTGGATTTTGTTTGGTATGATTATTCAGTGCAATGTAATTTAATCGCTTTTAGCGAACAAGACTTTTGTATTTTATATATTTAACGAGTAAGAAACGGCCAAATTTTTTACAGAAAAACCAGAAAGTTCTAAAAACCAAACTAAAAAAAAATCAGTGATCGAGAAGGTCTTTTTAATTGAAGGGAACATCACGAAACAAACCTTTCGGCACTTAAAACCGGAGAATTTCTAAGAATTATCGTATCTTTCGGAAACTATAGTAAAGAGTTCTTATTAAACGCGTTTTTGAAGAAATGGATTGAACTAGGGGTTTCTGAATTTTTTTGATCTACGGCTCCCTTCAGGTCTCACAATTTTTGACGGCTCCCAAATATAACAAATTGGATAAATTATGTATTATAAACATTTCATTGACCAAGCTGTAAAAATGTTGATCAATGTTGTGACGCACGTGACTGAAACTCGCAAATCACAGTTAGCAAACAACCAGGGTTAGACTGATGGCTATATATTTAATGAGTAAGTATTTTTCGATGAAAATTTAATGAATGTAGATACTTCAAAATGAAGCAAACCATTATAGATCGTTCTTCAAGCACGTCCAAATAATGCTCATTTTGAGAATGATGATTATGATCATCGGAATGACCATGATCATTCCAACTTATGTTGATAATTATCAATGCAAATTCCTTTATACCATGTTTTGTTTTCGTTTATTTAGCTTATTATATTGAAGTTCAAAAGTGGTAATATAATATGTTACCCATAAAATTTTAAGCAAATTCAAAGCTGAATATGATGGTGTGTGTATATTGAATGTACACATGTGACCTAACAGATTTCATTTCCTAAATTTTGAATTAAACTGAATTTCAAAACGGATTCAGAGAGCATCTTCGCTAGTCCTAAGTTCCTTGTTAGAAACAGGTGCCACTGTTCTGTGTATATATACGTATGTATATGTATATGAAGTTTGATTTGTTTTTATTCGGGGTAGGAGAGGGGGTGGGAAGAGATTGTGAACAACAATTACAGATTACACACCGCAAAAAGCCACGCCATTGGGTGATGATGCTCACATAAATATTTCATTACATTCGTTCACTTTGAAGAATAGAAAATGAAAATGTAATTAACATTATACCAAATATAAAATGAAAGATTCAGATTGTTTCGGGGTCATTTAAGATTAATAAAAATTATCTTAGTACATGCCTGTATCCAGAAAGGGAGATCTTAGGGACCACTTCAATCCCACGACACTAAATTTTTAATGGGACTTGGCTACGGCCTTGCATGCTGTAATTGTATCGATACATGCTGAAAAAAATTTTACCCCCTCCCGAAATTAAATCATAGCTATGGTCTTGTCTTTACAAACACACGCACACACACACACATATATACAGTGAAAATCGGTTATGACAACTTCCTCTCTCTCTAAAAATTGGTCATTTGTTTTATTATAGAGGAACGGAAACTGGAAGAACAAGTGGTGTTGGCTTCTTAATCAACAAAAGAATTAAAGACTACCTTCTTGAAGTCGAAAGCACGTCAGATCGAGCAGCGAGGCTCGTTGTTCAACTAACCCAGCGATACCAACTTCAGATAGTACAGGCATATGCACCAACATCAAGCCATACCGACGAGGAGGTTGAGGAATTCTATGAAGAAATCAAACAGCTACATACCAAGGGGAAACAACACATCAAGCTCATCATGGGAGATTTTAATGCAAGAATTGGACAACAGGAACAAGGAGAGACATCGGTTGGTAAATACGGATACGGGGAAAGGAATGAACGTGGCGATCAACTCATAGAATTTGCCGAAGCTGAAAATCTTAGCATCATGAATTCATTTTTTAAGAAGAAACCGCAAAGAAAATGGACATGGAAACACCCCAATGGAGGAACCAGCGAAATTGACTATATACTGGCAAACAAGAAATCAATTATTGAAGATTGCAGCGTACTGAACAGATTTAATACTGGAAGTGATCATCGAATGGTGAGATGTAAAATGCACTTAAATACTAAATTAGAAAGGCAGAAGCTCATTAGGAAACAAGTATGTAAGAGGGTGGATTTAAAGAAATTAAAAGAAAATACTGAGGCATTCAAGTTGGAATTAAAAAATCGCTTTTCTGCACTGGAAGGACTTATTGAAGAAGTTGACATCTCAGAAGCAAATGAAAACATTGTTAAGACAATAGTTGAAACTGCTGGGGAAATTGGTGGTGTAACCTGTAAAAAGCACAATAGCAAATTATCTGAGAAGACGAAACAGCTCATGAAAAGGCGAAGAGATATGAAGGTGGACAATCAAAATACCAGTTCCAGGATTGAGTACATAGAACTTTGTAAAACTCTGCGCAAAAGCATGAAAGAAGACATAAGAAAATTCAACTGTGAGCTAGTAAGGAAAGCCATTGAAAATAACAAGAGCCTTAGGGTTGTTAAAGGAAATTCATCTGGATGAAATAAGAATGGGATGACATATAAATGTATTGCTCAGGATAGACTTGTGTGGAAAGCATTTGGAGAGACCTTCATCCAGCAGTGGATAGATAATGGTTGAATATGATGATGATGATGATGATGATATATGCATATGATATGCAAAAGGGTTGCTGGTATCTAACTGGAAGGAGACACACGTGCGGAAGGTATGCAACGATGTGTACACTCGGTCGGGCCAGTTATCTAGTTAATTTAATCTTGTAATGGAAATAAATATGAACTCAAACTTTTCTGTCATACGTAGTTAGAAAATTATCAAACATATTAAACTAAATGAAATCATAGTGGAGTGAGTTTTTGTGACTTCTTTTTTATCAATTTTAACGCACTCGTAATTTTTTATAACTTTTGACAGTTTTCAAGCACTGATATTTAAAATTACGTTGTTTAAAAGCTCAGTTTTTGAAAATATCTTGGATTTTTTTATCAAGTGCTTAAAGCCCTTATTTACTAATTTATTATATTTTGGGGAATTCTTTATTTGCTTTTGAAAGATGGCAGCTTATTATATATAAAATAAGTTTTAATTAGCCTAATTGTCCTTAAAAATCGTAACTTATTTTAAACTTTCTAATTCTTATCTCATCTTTCCAAATTAATTGTTAAACGCAATTAATTAAAGCTCTTAATTTTTTTTTCTTTTCAGGAAACTTGATCAGCTGTCGAAAACGAGGAACCTTCGTTAAAAATTTTTTTTGGCAATTCCTTTTTAAAATGAAATGTCTAGTATAGAAGGCGTCATGTTTTCTTTCAATTTAGTTAATAGCTTATATTACAACGATTTTTTGAAATAAAACTAGAATAGAAAAAGTTGTTCTTATTAGAGAGATAAAGGTATAGTTAGATAAATATATATACACATATACCTTTCCGCAACTAAACGTCCAAAAGCAAAACATGAATTTGCTTCAAGGCATACATTTCAGCAAACAATTTTTGTGGCTCAAAGTTGATGATGTCAGATTCTTAAACTCCATAGAGTTAGATTCAAAGATAAAGCTATTTATATCCTTTAGCACCTTTTTCATTTATAAGTAATGACAACGTTATAAGCGTAAATAGGCTTAAAACGTTGTCTTTACTCATGAATCTTACCTACCAAGTGCTGCATCAAATTATCTTAATTACATACCTTCTTTTATATATTTCGCTTTTCTTATCACGTTCACATTATTTCGATAATATAGGATAAGGTGGGAGGCTTTGTGAATCATTGGTCTCTAAATATATCATAATTGCTTGTATCAAGTTAGGCTTTGCAATGTATTGAAATATATGAAAATGCCCGTTTAACGTCCAAAAATATAACCATGTCTTGGAGAAATGTGCTCTACTAATCTCAATATTCAAATGCAGTTAACTTACAAAATACTAAAATATATCCACGAATATTAAATTAGTTATAAAATAAAACCAAAAAAGTGCTCGCAGTTAAACGACAACTAAAACAATGACGGTGGTTATCAAAAAAATAATTAAAGAAGACACTCTAAGTAAACAAAATGTATTGCTTGTTCTTTATAGAAAGTCTCTCTAAATTGAAATAGCGTTTTACTTCTCTACGACTTCAGTTTTTAGTTCAGTTTTAGTAACGGTAAAAGTTTAAAAAGTCGAAACCGTCTTTTATTTTACTGTATCTCTCAATTTAAGTGACTTCAAAAACAATCGTATGATTTAATTGCAGACAGATGAATCAGATTCATGCATTTTCTTGGAGATGCATCACAGGAATCTCCAGGATCTTAGATCATTCGAAGAAGCTGAAAAATGCGGAAAACACGTGTGGAAGAACTCCTCATCGAGTTTAGTATTTGATGATAAGCTTCAAGACATTAGTGCAGAACCTATTGCTAATCACCTTTTCCTTGAAAGCTAGGTTTGTGTAGAATTGCTGCTATTAAAAGAGGATCGGCTTAGACTGAAATAGTTTGCCCAAAGGACTTGCATTTTTTTTTTTTTTTGAGTAGTCATTATATCCAATCTTTAATGGTGCATTAGAATAATTTATGTGTCATTGTTATGCCTTGGGTAATACAAACTACATTAGTTCCTGATATTAATATATGATCATAATTGTTATTCAATATGAATTCGGATAATTATTAAATGAAGGAATTCGGACTATCTACTGGTATGAAATAATGTCCTTTTAGCCTAGAAATAAGTGAACATTTTATTGTGATTTAAAATATTTTCAAATGAAAAAAAAAGTTTTAATTTTCTTTCAAATATATATATACGAGGAGGGGATCAAAAAATAATGCCTCATGTGTCATAAAACCTTTATTAATGAACATATGATAGCAAAAGTTATTACAGATCATAAACTGAACTGTCATTTACACAAAACTGCTGTGTAACATAGTCACCATGAATTTTCATACATTTGTGCTATTGCTGAATCCAGGCGTCAAAAACATTCTGGTGTAATTCAGAGTTTTGCTTCTTGACCCGTTATTTTAAAATTGTTTTAAAGTCATTCAGGTCATTGAATCTAAAACCACATAGGTTCTCTTTCATAGGTCCAAACTGGTAAAGTCAGTCTGGTGTCAGAAGGGGCTAAATCAGGGCTGCATTGTGCGTGAGTCACTACTGACCAGCCCATTTTTGCAATCGCCTGGGTTGTGAAAACTGACGTGTGTGAGCGTGTTGAAGTTTGATGGAACGAACGTCTTTTAGTGGTCTCTTCTTTATTATTGCCTTCTTAAGTTTTTTTCAGTGTGGCTACATAGATTTCGCTGTTGATTGTGGCACGATGTTGCAGAAAATAAACAAGAATAACACCCTGTGTATCCCAAAACACTGTTGTCATAAACTTCTGTGATGGTCTGGTAGACTTGAATTTTTTGGGACGTGAAGAACCCCTGTGGCGCCATTCCTTGGATTGAACTTTACTCTCTGGGTCGTACACATACGCCCAGGTCTCATCTCCAGTAACCACATTTTCGGAAATGTTCTACTTCTCCAGAATGTATCCAGGAGCTCTTGACAAACTTCCATTCGCCTCTGCCGATTATCAACAGTCAATTGCTTGGGAACACACTTAGCACAAACTTTATGATATCCCAAGTCAGCTATTATTACTTGAGCAGAGCCGTACCAGACGTTCAATGCATCAGCAACATTTTGAACTGTAACGAGTGTGTCTCTTCTAATGAATTCATCAGCACGTTCTTGCATCTGTGACTGATGTTGTCGGCCGGCCGCTTCTCGGTTTATCTGCAATTTCCATTTCTCCGTTTTCAAACGTCTTCACCTAACGCCGCACATTGTTGATGTCCATTATAGTGTCCCCATAAACATTCTTCAAGCGATTATGGATTTCCTTAGGTGCACAACCTTCTTTTGACAAAAAATTCAATGACGACTCTTACTTTTAATTTCAGATCTATAGTTTTGATCAGACAATTTGAAAAAAAAAAGACAATATAAGTAGAGTACGGTTATCTCTATACTATTATGCATGCATAGTTAATCCAGTAACTGTGAAAGAAATAAAATTTAGAGCGATGGAGGCATTACTTTTTGATCCACCCTCGTATATATATATATACTTGGAAAACATAATTTTTTGGGATAACAGCATCCTACTACAAAAACCTTCTTTCCTTTTGCCTCGAAAACTACATCATAAAAATGCTCAGCAGGCTTTATCAACAAACCCACGGAGTTCTCACAGGGGCCAGTTATTCCAATATCCTGGCAAACTTATGCCTTCATTTTCATGAAAAAGCTTACCTTCAACGTCAAGTCACATGCAGATATATTGATGACCTTGCTGTGTGGAAACTAAACATTTTATTACATTTTATATTTGTCAACATCGTTCCAAGAAGAAGGAACAATAATAAGAAGTCATGCGCTCGTGTTTTCAAAGCTTCTGGGTTTTGTCAAAACGAGATTATTAAAGTATTATTTTATAGCGTTCGAATTTAGGTATATTTTCTCTGTTTGTCCTGCAATGCTATCTTCTAATACCGTTATAAACTGGTGATCCGGAAGTGATATTTAAAACACCTTCTGAACTTCATCAATGATCTATCACTGGATTAGCTGACGTTCTAAATGAATTCCAAGAAATCATAATTGTCAATTTACTTAGTTGCATTTTACAGCCGTTGGATATCGCCAATATCGTTCTACATCACAAAGCCAAGTAGTAGAATTAGCCATTATTACATCGCCAAGGTAATTTTTTAAATCGCCAATAATCACCAAAAATTTGTTTTTACTTATACAAACGTCTTTTAAATTAATAACATGGGAGAAAATACAGATCCGTCCCTCGAATTGTCATGTGTCCCCTTCAAAGCACTGTCTTTTTGGAAAAACAATACAAAACTTGGGTTTCGTCAGCTGGAAAGCCAGTTCATTACTTTGGGTATTAAAGACAACCGAACGAAGTTCCACTATGTCGTAGCAGTCCTTGAACCAGAATTATTTTTGGTAGTGAGTGACATTATAAGAGACCCTCCATGTCAGAAGCAGCCAGGCTCCAGACACTTTTGCAGAATTTGACACTCGCAGATAAAACGCGAAGTATGCTGCTCCGGGAAATGCGAGAGCTATCATCAGGTAAATTGAATGACTCTATGCTTCGAGGACTTCGGCGGATTTTGTCTGTTGTAGGCGAAAATCTCGATGAACTAGTATGAATTGCTTATAAAGTTCATGAAGTAGCAGGGTTGAATGGGAGTATTACCAAAGTATAACGACCCTCAGAATCTTATCGCACGGACAACACTTTACAAGAATAACTTAGTCAATTAAGAAAGAAAGTTAGACAACTAACAAGCTTAATTTATAGTCTTCCTCCCAGTCGTGACAAACGAGCTTCACGTGTTAAATGGCGACGAGACAACTCCAGTAATTCGGACCCAAATGATAACATATATATACTGGTACCACAGAAAATTTGGTGATAACGCCCGGAAATGCAGAGAGCCATGTTTATGGTCGGAAAAAGCGGAACCACGAACAATGTGACGGGATTGGACGTGAGTGAGAATAGAGGCCGTCTTTTTGTTAGGGATAAAATCTCGGGTCACAAATTCCTGGTGGACAGTGGTGTAACTTTGTCTGTATTCCCCAAATCCTACGCTAAAAGATCGTGTACAAAGGATTTATTTCTATACGCTGCGAACTGTATGAAAATAGACATATGGGGTACAATAGAAATACAGTTAGATTTCGAATTACATAGAAGTTTTTCATAGAAATTTGTAATAGCAGATGACTGTAAACCAATTATTGGTGCTGACTTCGTGAAACATTACAATCTCTTAATTGATGTTGGGAATCAATGCTTAATTGACAGGATTACGCTACTCACGACTAAAACTGACACAGTCAATACACTTGCACCGCGTCTGACAACGTTATCAGGAAATTCGTGTTATCACGAAATTTTAGACAGATATCCTAATATAATAAATCCGTCGTTAGTAGGCTTTAACGAAAATAATCTAACTAGCGACTGCATTATCACCCATGGCCCTCCTGTGTTTACACGAGCCAAACGTTTATCACCAGAAAAAGCCGAATTCCTAAAATGAGAATTTGAATCCCTGATGGCTCAAGGTATCATTGGACCTTTGAAAAGTCAATAGAGCAATGCAATTCACCTCGTCTCCAAGGGAGAGAATAATTGGCGGATATGTTGAGACTATTGTCGTTTGAATGCCATAAGAGAACCAGACAGATACCCAGTTCCCCATATACAAGACTTCAGTCTTAGTCTAGTAGTAAAGAAAATATTTTCGAAACTCGATCTTGTACGTGCTTATAATCAGCTACCGATTGCAGAAGAAGATATATGAAAACAGAGTCATTACTCCTCTAGGTTTATTCGAATATATACAGATGGTATATGGGCTCAGGAATACTTATCACACTTTTCAGCGACTTGTTGATATGATCTTCCGAGATATCAGTAATTGCTATGTTTATATTGATAATATCCCAGTTGCATCCGAAACGCCAGAGCAACATCAACAAGACCTAGAAAATGTTTTCAAGTGTTTAAACGAATACGGATTAGTTCTAAATGCAGACAAATGTCAATTAGGCCGCGAACGTTTAAATTTTTTAGGCTGCGAGATTTCAGCGTAGGGAGTCTCTCCCATGCCAGATAAGGTAAAAGAAATTATAAATTATCTACTGCCGACGAATATTGCAGAATTACGAAAATTTCTCACAATAATAAATCTTTACCATCGTTTTTTTTTTTATCATGATGCTGCTCAAATGCAGGCGCCATTGCACAGTATGATAAAGGGTAAGAAAAAGAATGATAGAATTGCATTAGTTTGGTCTGATGAGTGCAACACCGCGTTCCAAAAGTGTAAAGATATGATAACTAAAGCCACGGCATTGGCATTTCCCAGGCAGGACGCAAAGCTTTCTGTCATGGTCGATGCATCCGAAATAGCATTAGGAGCGGTGCCACAACAACACGTTGATGGCGTTACTCAACCTTTGGCATTTTTTTCTTGTAAACTAAACAATGCCGAAAAGAAATACAGTACTTTTGACCGAGAACTTTTAAGTATATATTGTAGGATTAAACATTTCTGCCACATGTTAGATGGCAGGAATTTTACAGTCTGGTCAGATCATAAACCTTTAAGTTTTATTTTTAAACAATCGCACGATAAACATACATCCAGACAACAGCGCCATATGGATTTCATCGGACAATTTACCACTGACATTAAGTACATTGAGAGTGACAGAAACATAGTTGCAGATGCGTTATCTCGTATTGCAGCGATTGAACTATCGAGCAATATTGATCACGAAGAAATGGCGGCGCTAGTACAGATACTGTCCCATTTCGTTTTTTAGTGGGAAGTGTTTCCAACCCGCATGGCAACTTTGTCCTGGCTTGCCGCCATGTTGCTTACGTCACAATACAGGCTCCGCCCCTTTGTCCTCCTCCCAGCCTTCACTCCTAACCTCTTCCTCATATTCTTTCTCCTCCCCCTCCCAACCCCTGTTTTCTTGGCAGTCTCTTCCTACTCCCCCTTACCCCTCTAATCCCTTTCTACTCCCAGCCTCCACCCCCTTCGCCTCTTAACCTTTCCCCCGTTGCTTCCCCTATTTTCCTCCATCCCTTCGCCTCTTAACTTTCCTCCGTTGGTTTCCCGTCTTATCCTCCATACCTTCCCCTCCCCCTGCTACTTTTTCTCAGTGCAGCGAACAAAATAAAAACGGCATACTAACTTTTATTCCTTTTATCTGTCGGATAACTTCACCTCTTCAACTACACAGTCATCCACGTTAGGCCTAGCATACCAGCGCACCTTGCAAACCGGGCCCTTCTACTCCAAACCAAATAAACCTTCTCCCACAAACCAATCCAACAACATTCCTCTTCCCTTTCAACCGCAATTGAAGAAAAAAATCCATATTGAAATGTTCCGACATCTTTCCAATCGCTGCAACACTTCCATGACGCTCAAAAGAATAACGAAGCAGCTTCAAAACGTCTTACCACCTCCACAGAGAAACACTGTATGCTGCCCCACCCTGTGTGACATCACGTGTTAAAATTTCTGACGTCAAAACCCGGCCTACAGCGACTTTCCTTCATGTTTCTAGGGGAAAATTGATCTTGTGGGACAGTATCTGTACTACCACCGAAATGGCTAATGCCCAGCGCAACGATCTTTCCTTAGCCACATTACGCGCATCCAACACTGGTCTGCAACTACAGTCCATGGAATCAACGTCAGGTGGAGTAACATTAATATGCGATGCATCAGGTCAGAGAGTCCGTCCTTACGTGCCTCCTGAATGTCGTAGGGAAGTGTTTCGAACTCTGCACAGTTTAGCGCATCCCGGCATCAAAGCTACAACAAAGCTAATAAAACAAAGATTTATTTGGAATACAATACCTAAAATCTTGCGACAGTTGTCAGCGCTCAAAATTCATAAACACACGAAGACGCCATGAGGAGTGTTTCCACTGCCTTCCGACAGATTTGCTCACGTCCATATAGATATTGTTGGACCTCTGCCACCTTCTTCTGGTTTTCGCTACGTTTGCACATGGGTGAACCGATTCAGCAGGTGGCCAGAAGCATCCTCGACGGTAGATCAAACTGCCGAAACTATAACAGAAACTTTTTACAGAGGATGGATCTCAAAGTTCGGAGTGCCCATTCAAATCACAACGGACTAGGATAGACAACTTGAGGGTAACTTTTCCATGGTCTATAATGCTTTCTCGGTATATATAAAACCAGGACCAGTGCGTACCATCCAGTTGCAAACGGTTTCATTGAACACTTTCACAGACACCTGAAGACTGCACTCACGTGTCATAATACTGGTAAGTGGTATGACGTACTTCTCACCGTTTTGCTTGGACTATGAACAGCAGTACGTGAGGATCTGAATGTTTCAGTAGCCGAGATGGCTTATGGTACTACCTTGCGTTTACCTGGTGAACTCTTTCAATCTTCGCCAACTGATTTAACACGTCCAGCATTCGTAGCGAAATTACGTGCTCGCATGCAAAACTTACAGCTTGTACCGACGACCAGAGGTCTACCAAGAAGGACTTTCGTCCACGCTGATTTACAGATGGCACACGTATGCGTTAGACGAGACCTAGTGCGTAAGCCTTTCACACAACCGTACGCAGATCTTTTCAAGTACTTCACGCTACCGACAAATTTTATAAATTAGATATAAACGGAAAACCGGCAAATGTAACTTTGGACAGATTAAAACCAGCTTTTAAAATTGAAGGTACACCAGAAGCAACTAAAAAGAGTACGCCCAGCTCCAACGCGTCACAACCACAATAAAAATCAGTATAAAACTAGATATGGTCGATGAGTGACATTTCCATCTAAGTTATATCGTCTGTCGCCTTTGGCTTAGATTCTAGGTGGTGGGGGGTCCTGTTGTGCTCCCACCTTGATGTGTGGAAACCAAATATTTTATTGTATTACATTTTGTATTTGTTAATTTCCTCATGAGAAGAAGTAACAATAGTAACAAGTCATGCGCTCGTGTTTTCTCAGCTTCTGTTTTTTTTTAAAAAAACGATTATCAAATTATTTTTGTATAACGTTCGAATTTTTATCATTTTTATCATTGAACATTTTCTCTGTCTGTCCTGCAATGCTATCTTTTAACGCGCTATAACCTCATAACACTCAATGGCACTAAGAAAGTTGATATCTTCCCACCAAACCAAAACCTAATTAAAACCAATACTGACAACAAGAGTGGTGTTTTCCTAGATTTAAATATCAGCATCAACGACAACTCTCTTACTGAAATTGACTTGTATGATAAAAGGCAAGACTTCAGATTTAAAGTGAATTTCCTCACAAACTGGGACTCCCAACATATCCAAAACAGTCCACAGAAATATCTGTTCACAATGTGCTCGCATCAACAGGATAGGTAGTAAAAATAACCCTAAATTAAAAAACTTTCAGACACTAATGTCGAATGCATTTACAATGATGTTCCACATTACTTCACCAAGAACCTTCTTCATAATTTTGTTAAAAACTTTCTTCATCCTAAACCTTCTACTTCATTTCAGTTTCTACATGCCTGTAACTTTCTCAGTTCCCATTTCCACTATTATCATCTACTATATCTTACCCTTTGAGTGATTTTTCACCACAAAAGAAACATTCTAATGTTAAGGCTTAGTGGACAAAAGTCACCTTTCTAGCAGAATATCCCCAATGTTATTGGCATTTTCTTCTATATCCAAGACTAAATCTCACTTCTTTTAACAACTTTCTTACTTCTAATTCTTCAGCATTTTTCTTAAATATTTCTTATCATCTCTAGGTTGGTTTGTTTCTTATGTTTTTATTTGGTATGCTAACAAATTTATGTCTGCAATGTAGATAAGCGTTTTGATATCAGGTTCGAGAAATTTAGTAAGTGTTGCTTACATATTTATTGAGTTCCCTATGTTCAAAAATTTTTTGGTAGAATTAGTGAATTTTCTCGCTTTATCATATTCTTTTATATTCTTATTAAATTTGAGCTGTTTTATTTCTAAACACTTTTTAATTCAACTTTTACACTTTAATCCCTTTCCATTGCTCTATCTACTTGTTGTAAGTTTGCTTTTGGGCCACTTACAACAATTGAGATTTTTCTTAGTATTAATAAAAGATATTACAAATTATATATATTAAAATATTTTAAACCAATTACATTCTGGATTTATACTACCGTTGGCTAATTTTTGATCAATATTGGTTCATTCAGTATTGATCACAAATCTCAATTATTGTAGTCAGAAAAAGCAAACCAATAACAGGGATTTTGTGCAGTCCCTGATGAAGAACAAAATTCTTGGTATTGTTTAATCTTTTACTCCTCTTCACCTTTTACTACTCCAATTTCAATTTTTATTCTAAGCTGTTTCTACTATTTTAATTTACTTGGTTTTACTATTTTAACTTTGTCTAAGTTAATATATATTTAAGTGTAGTGTATTTTTTTATGTATATATTTCATTAGAAGGTACTACGTGTTACAATCATACCCCAATTCTGCTATATATGTATATATATATATATGCGTATTATTTGTATTTTATTAAAACTTAGTAAATAAATTGGTCAAATCCGAATCTTACATTAGCTGAAAATGAATTCAAATCCTAGGTTTCGATGCTTCAGAGGAGCGTTCCAAATTATCGTTTTCCTTCATAAATATTTATTGTTTATTTATATTTTTTGTCATAACTTGTTTTTTTAAAAAAATTACTTTGTTTTACAAAAACTTTCACAACGTGTTTTATAAGTAAGTTTCCGATGGAAAACTATGTAATGAGATAAAAGTTTCAATACCTAAAAACTCGATGTTTCGTTTGCCTTTGCAATTCTCCTTCAGATGATGGTTCTTTCAGTGATGATAGCCGACAGATATCAACGTACTTAATAATGATTCAAATATTCTTGGAAGTCCCTATAAAATCCCGTTTTTTAGATGCTATAAACACAGAAAACTGTTTTAATTGGCTTTCTTTCTTGGCCCTGTTTGGAAAGTTGGATCTTCTAGATCAGAACTGTCCAACATACGGCCCGCGGTCCGCAATCTGACCCATCAAAAGTGTTAAATCCAGCCAGCCGAAAACTGTTTGGAATAAAAATATTCCAAATCTAAAGTTTGACTCCTTTTCAGAAATAAGCAAAAATCGGTAGCACAGACTGGGTGATCCCATTCCATACCGCAAGTGAACAAACAAATAACCGGAGGAAACTATGAAAAGAGTTTTTTTTTAACTCTTTGAAATATTTGAACCGTAAGGGAATGCGTTGTCATCAGTTAGTTACTATCTCTAACCGAACAACCTTCTGATGACGGTTTGCAAGATAAACTGAAGCATCAGGTTTTAAGTATCGATCGAAACTTTTTTTTTTCATAATACTTTCTCTCCCTCTCTAATTCAAATGCGTGTATATTTCAATAATAAAATTTGCTTTTTGGAATTTGAAATAGGAAAAGACAGTATATTATTGCATGAAATATTACAAAGCGAAAACCGAGATATACGTTTGGTTCAAAAAAAGTACATAAAATATACGCCTATGTCAGGAAACACCCAAGGCAAGCAAATGAAATATTCAATAGATATAGGCTCTTCTTATAAGAAGACAGAAAATTTAATCTCACTTGCACTATTTTATTTAAAGTCATTTTATGTCGAAAACGCGAGTTTCTTTTCCAAATTTTGATAGAAGTATAATTCCGAATCTTGCATCGGCAGAAAGTTTTCGGAAGCTTTTCAAGAGGCAATGAATGTTTTCAAATTTTTTATTCCACAATAATCTTATTTTACATTTAAATGTTTAGTAGTTTGCGATAGATTTTATTTCGCAATATATTTCTTAAATCCTTATATTTTTTCATATCATTTATTTAGATTGCATTCTGACGTTTTGCCAATTATGTGAATTGTGCCTACAAAATTGAGAATAAAAATTTGAAACAAAATTATGTTTTTCGTTACAGTATGATTTGATAATCATATAAATCTGAAAATATTATTTATACAATCTTTATATTAGTGCATCCATTGAATTCTGATATAAAATAAAATTATTCCAAAGCTAGTTTTCAGAAAGTGATTGTTTTAAATCACATTCATTATTTACACAATTAGATGTTTACACGTCCATTTTCTCTTTTTGCACATTTATTTTCTCTTTTTCACACATCTCTTTTCTCTTTTTTTACACATCTATTTTCTCCTCTTTACACATCTATTTTCTATTTACTACTTTATGACTTAATTATTAGTATAGTAGGCTCACGTTTTTATGCAGGGTGGGATTTAGAGGTCATTCAAGGGTGGCGATTAATGACTTGATTTTTGGAAATAATACCCCATTGGACCTTTACCTTGTATCTTTTCAATGTTAAAACTTTTTTTAAGGGAGGGAAAATCGCCACCACCCTAAATACGATCCTGTTTTTATGAACCTTCAATTTACGAACTTTTGCTTTAGTATTGAAAAGTATATATAGAGAAGTAATGTTGAATTCTATGTACGAACTTTTTTTGAGGTATATACGGGTTCTTAAAGTAGTGTCCACTTTCTTTGATTTTAATAGACATCCCAAATCTATGGTTCTCGAACTTTAAATGCTTCGATCCATTGTTTAGAACAATAACCATTACCGATGCACGTTTTAGAACCGCAAAATCCATGACCCGCTCTTTTAGAGTGATAAAAGTTCACTTACTTTTCAGTTCGACAAAATTTGTGACCCATTTTCTAAAACGACAGCAGTTTGCCATCCATTTTTTAGAACACAAAAAGCTTGTGACACACTTTTTAGAGCGACAAAAGTTTACGGCCCATCGTTTAGAGTGATAAAAGTCCATGACAAAAGTCCTTTTTTAGAATGACAAAAGTCAAGAAAACACTTTTCAGATCGACAACCCATTCAACAACATCTACTTTTTAGAACAACATAAACTGGCGACCTACATTTTTAGAACAACAAAATTTGCGACCCATTTTTTAGAACGTCAAAAGTTTATGGCCCATCGTCTAAAGCAACAAAAGCCCAGAACACACTTTTCAGAACGTCAAAATTTGCGACCTACTTTTTAAAACAACAATAGTTCATAATCCACTTTTCAGAACGACAAAAGTCCATGATCACTTTTACGTTCAGTAAAATTTTTTGCCAACCACTTTTTGGAACGACAAAAGTTTGCCATCCATTTTCTAGAAAGACAAAAGCTTATGACCCATTCTTTTGTAACCACAAAAATGCATGGTCCATCGTTTAAAGCGACAAAATTCATGACTCACTTTTCAGAATGACAAAGCCAAGAACCTGCTTTTCGGAACGGCAAAATTTACGACCCACTTTTTGGAACAACAAAAGTTTATATCAATTTTTTAGAAAAACAGAAGCTTGGGTTCCACTTTTTAAGACGACAAAAATTTATAGCCTAGCCAGGTAATTTCGGTGGTTATGATATTTTTCCTTTGCCAGGTTTTCATTTCTTTGATCATCCGGTGCCTAAAATTAAAATTCTCAGTTAATTACGTAGTATTACCAATCTTCAGCAGAACTGTGGCATCACACAAAACAGCGAACCTGTACACTACCAAACCCATATTAATCAGAATATAATATTTATGTATTTATTTTATTTATATTATTGTCTATAATATTCCGTTGATAAGCAATTCTACGTTCTGATATTCAACTTTTATGCCTTAATTTTTGAAAAGCAAAAATCAAGTAGCTAGAAAATCGAAAGCACTAGTACTTAATATTCTTAACGAGGGAAATAGAAATAAAGATTTTGCACTCCATAAATCCTCCATAATTATATTTTGGAGACCGTAAATATTAATGAAGTTTACCCTAAAACATAACGTTTAACAGCATTCGAGTTTCAGTCTAGAATTAGTCTACAAATATTCTTCGGCTTCTTACTAAATGTACGTTTTAGTCAACTATATTTTCTTTTCTACACGTGTTTATATAAAATTGTTAGCCCTATAACAGGCAGACAAGCACTGAATTGAAATTTCTATTCTGTTTAACAAACTGCCACCAAACATAAATATAACGAGGAATAACTTCATACATTTGCAAATATATTTCATCCACTAAAGACCTCTGTTATATATACAGGGTGGCCTAAAAAGAAGTTCGCTGAAATCAAAATTTTATATTTGATTATATGGAAAAAAAATCCACGATTTTGGGTGCGGCTTACCTCAAAATACAGGCTTGCCATTTCTACTGATTCTCAAAATATAAATTTTTACTTTTCGTGAAACTTATTTTGAGTTACCCAGCAGTTGCTTAAGAAAAGATACCGAGTAAAAGTAAATCAAATTTACATCGACAAGTAGTGATGGCGAAATGGGTGAATTTTCAAATTGGCAATATTCAGCTCCATTCAACATTTCCAATTTTTTCATCGGGCAAAAAATTTCCATCTGGTGGAGGAAAATTGCTGAATAACAAAGACCGTGTTTAAGGCATCATTAGGGTTTGATGCTCGATTGAATGGCAGACACCTTTACAAGCGCCATTAAAATGCCGGCAATCCAACAAATGCTTACTTTTAACCGTGGAAGAGAAAAAGCGAACTTCGTCTTTAAAACCATAGCTTTTAAAATGTAATAGATTGAGGATCAAGACACCAAACACTTAAACACTTTGCCTCTGAATAAATAGTTGCGTTAAAATTTAATCCTTCATTTAAAAAACTCTTTACGTGCACCTTGAATCAATTTCCACAATATTTTAAATTGCCAGCAGTTGAAAACAAATGGTACATTAAATTACATTCCGTTAACTTTTTTGGAAAAAGGGTTGACGGTTATCTACAAAGTTATAATATGCAAAACATTATGTATAAAGGTTTAGATTATAAGGCGCGTCTCAGTGCTTATATTTACTAATTTTATCTCCCCCTGGTTTCGATTCAACCCTCAAATAAACTTGATTGGGCATAAACGTAGGGTGACATAAATCGCTTTACATGGTGCCTCTGTGACAAACTACTTACAAACAGACACCATTATCTGGCAATTTAACTTTCAGACACCAAATATTTAATAACCAAAATGGTGGGCGTTGAAAAAAAAGATTATATTGTGTGTATTAAATGGTACTTTCAGCCAAATACATTTTAAACAAGGGAGGGGGTGACATTTCTTTTCTATATTCGGTGAAGGCAAAGAATGTGAGGTATTTGGAACCAAAAATCTATTATCATATATAATTGGTAGAGGAAATATTGTCAGTTGGGTTTGGAATACACAATTCGGAATAAACGAAACAAAATTGAAAGAAAAACGAGATATTTTAACATAGAGAAAAAGAAGAGAAGGATCAATAGATTTATGGATGAGGACATTTAAAAACGATATTTTGAGTCGAAGCTCTCTCTGAGTCCATATTTCTTTTCGTCTCAATATATGAAAAAACAAAGGATTTATTCGATTTCAATAAAGGCTATATAGTTAGAGCAAGATGCTCCTGTAGAATTATCTCCGATATGCTGAAATTGGTGGATGGTTTATTCTATGCAGTAGTTTGTACCTAACAAAGATGGTCCTAGTTGACGGCATTTCGAGCCACTGACAAGATGTAAGACGGAGGCATCTCATTAATGTTAGAAATGATCTCAGGCTACCTCGTCTTGCCGCGACTGGTAGTGGTAGAGATGAGCTACCATCGCAGATATTACCTACAATTTCGATTATGGTGAAAAGCTCAATGTGCCCGAATACAGAGTTAAGCCTACGCTGTTAGACATGGGTATCTTCTATTGAACTCAATACTGTGCCATTGGTGGTTCTAAAGTTTCAGCTGATCAGTGTTTATGATGTGAAGGTCCACATGTGTTTAATATTACATTAATTACTTTCAATGCGAGAAGACACGAATGTGTCTAAAAACATAAAACTACAATCACACATATAATTCCGCTTTGCTGTCAGATAAACCTATCCTTGATATCGCTCAGTTTCTTCAATTCCTACACATGATGTTTATAAAGAACCAAATGGCGTTTTGAAAGTATTTGAAATTAATACTGTAAATTTAAAGTAAAAGGAAAGGCAACTTCAAAAGTTATAAAATTTTACTTAGTGATGATTTTAACGCGTATATGAGTGTGAATTCTGTATCTCATTTAAAACTATAAAAATATATAAACTAAATTAAGTTAAATGTTACACGTACTTTCAATTTTGACTTTAAGGTTCTATCGAGTGCAAGCGTTTTCATTCCATAGATTATTTACATTTTAAGTACAGGGTCTTTATAATTAAAATTCTACTTTGAAATGGCCATAAAATGAAAACTACTTAACTTAGACTTAACGTTATCAAACTTGGTAATAGCTTACAGGAGGTCATGTTATTTTATTTTCCGAATAAAAAATAAATAAATAAAAAAATAAAATAAAAAAAATATAATAAAATGAAAAAAATAAAAGTTCAAAAATCACCACCACCGGGAATGGCACTGTAATCAATATTGTTAAACGAAATAAAAAAAATGAAGACATTGGTTTAAAACGTTTTTAATCGTTTCTAAAACGAAACCGTTTTTGGGGGGTTATGCAAATTGTTTATGGTGATAACATAAACAATTTGGCGGAATTGAAAGATGCGATACACCGACATGTCCGCAACATTCCTCCTGATATGCTAAGAGCTGCTGTTGAGAACGCAGTAATGCGATTTAACTTGCTTTCAGAAAATGGTGGACGCCACATTCAACATGCTTTGTAACACGTTTTAGAAACGATTAAAAACGTTTTAAAACGATGTCTTCATGTCTTATTTCGTTTAACAATATTGCATACAGTGCCATTTCCGCTGGTGGTGATTTTTAAACTTTTATTTTTATTTATTTATTTATTTATGTTTTTGCGGAACGTAAAATCCCATGACCACTTGTAAGTTATTACCAAGTTTGATAACATTTGGTCCAGTAGTTTTCATTTTATGGCCATTTCAAAGTGGAACTTTAATTATAAAGAACCTGTATATTCCTTTGGCATTTCACTAGTACTTTAAAACATTTGTGTGGGGGGGTGATGATTTTCAAAGACTGTGAAACTTAAAATTCAGTTCTGTCTCCATTATAAACTTGTTGCATAAACTTTTATCTTTTAATGGCACCTTTCTGCTGGACGCCTAAAATTGGAAACTGGATACGCCCCCTTGAAAATCAACGTAAGTATTAGAACTAATTGTAGTCTAAACTTAGACCGCATCCAAAATTGGATATCAAAATCGTATTTAGAAGTATTATAAATGAACTTATACATAAAATATTGTTAGTGTAATCTTGCTTTTATATAAACTTAGGTTTTTTGTTTACTGTAAATAACTTTGCACTTAAAAGTGCAAATTTGTGTCTGGAGCATTCGATGACCAATTATAACTCCAGTATATTTAGAAATGAGGAAATATTGTGTTTGGATGAATAAAATCATGTAAGTAGCCACATAATATCCGGGCCCCGCCCCGTATGTTGTGATTGGTCAATGATACTTAGCTATCCCTCCCCTAAATTAAAATTTAAAAATACTAATGTAGAGCTTGCGCAGCTTCTCCACGATACTCGGCTGAAAAATTTAGGATATACAGTATTAGAACTCTGCTTTGTATTAGATTACTTGGCCATCGCCACAGGAACGAAAGAATAGCTCTCTTAAAGTATTAATAGCCTTTAACAAAAAACATAACTTTTAATTACTAAACGTAACATATTAAGAAAATTGAAGTTTTAGAAGTATTACTATAATGAATAACAGACATCTTTGTCGCGACTAGCGCGAATCAAGATCGTAGCTCTCCAAAAGTAAATAAAAAAAGTTCTGCATTGATTTCTTGCCACTAGAATTGTGAAAAACCCGGGGATTTTGGGCAAATTGGAAACTTTGAATATAGAAATGAAAATAGCTAGAATAAAGGAGGTAGTCCCGTCCGCGCCTTTCTTCCTATTGGTCGATTCGACAAAATCGACCAATCGGAAGAAAGATGAGGACGGGACTACCTTTTTTATTCTAGCTATCTTGGTTTCTTCCCATCAAAGTTTCCAATGTGTCCAAAATTCCCGGGTTTTTTACAACTCTACTTGCCACGCTACATTTTATACTATCCCTTCTTGCAGTGTTGCCTCTTTTAGCTGCACTGCGTCACTGGTTATTGAAACCGTGCTGACTCTAGGCACCCGTCTCTTCAAGTGTCTTATGAGCAAATTCTCCGACAAACTGACTACAACACATTGATATGTAACGAACAATAATTCAGCTTTCATAAAATATGAACATGTGTCGATATTATTAATATATATGCTAAAATGGTGATTTCTGCTCTGCATATAAGCAGGTCGCTTGTGTTTTAACGATGCAAGGACAACAAAGACCATGCTTCAATGGACCTACTGGTTTCCAAGGGAGACGCACCTCTGCTGCTGAGGAAACCAAACCACGCAAGGCAGAAAAACGGTACGTGTTCTACTAAACCATTAGGTACCTGACACTGGTTATTGGCACGTAGAGACGAATTGGTTGCCTCTACGCCCCCGTAGGGCAGTGGACCATTTTTACTTGGAAACTGAACTTGCCTAGGAAACAAATCCCTGGACTACTGTGAGCAGTTAGTCCGTAAGTGGTTTTTTTTCTACTTCTTTTTTTTCTTTTGATACCACTGGGATTTATAAATCAGGATTAACAGTATATTAAACGAAGGTGTCGTCACTACGTTACCGAAGGGTAGTGAACCTTTATTTTTACGAGGTGTCTGAACTTACCTAGGAAACTAATCCCTAGACTACTGTGAGCAGATAGTCCATAGATGTCCTTTTCTTTTTCTTTTTACACCACTGGGATTTATAAACCCGGATTAACAGTATATTAAGCAAAGGCGTTGTCATTACTTCACCGTATGGCAGCGGACCTTCATTTTGGAGAGGACTTCTTGACTTCATCTTGCCTTGCGTACCAATCCTGGACTACTGTGAGCAGTTAGTCCGTAAGTGTTCTTTTTTTTTCTTGTGACAATACTGGGAGTTATAAACCCTGATTAACAGTATGTTAAACGAAGGCGTTACCACTAAACCACCGTAGGGTGGTAAACCTTCATTTTTATGAGGAATCTCAACATGTCTTGAAAACCAATTTTGGACTACTGTGAGCAGTTAGTCCGTAGGTGTTTTGTTTTCCTTTTGACACCATTGGGTGTTATAAACGCGGATTAACAGTACGTCAAACGAAGGCGTTGCTACCTCGTCACCGTATATCAGTGGACCTTCATTTTACCAGGAACCTGAACTTGCTTACGAATTCAATCACTAGACAAGTAGCGAGCAGTTAGTCCCTAAGTGTTTTGCCTTTGTTTTATTTACCCACCGTTGGGAGTTAAACCCGAATTAACACAGTACGTTATTGGAAGGCGTTGCTTACTATGTCGCCGTAGGGCAGTGGACATTCACTTTCACGAGGAATCCGAACTTGCCTAGCAAACCAATCTCTAGACTACCGTTAAGAGTAAGTCCGTAAGTGTCCTTTATTTTCTTTCTTTTGCCGCCATTAGAAGTAACACTACGTTAGACGAACCAACCAAACCCTTTATTGTTTTTTCCGCAATTTACGTTTAAATTCACCTTTCTCCCAGTTTTTTCCCTTCTGTGACATATAATACACCCATATTATATATAAATTAAAAACAGCGGAAGTGATAGAACTGAAAATAATAAAAAAACTTATTACAGCTACAACGTTTCCTTCAGTCCATAATGTTACTTGAATGGGGGAATATTTGGACTCTCTTATGGCAGGATACATACA
Source organism: Dysdera silvatica (assembly GCA_006491805.2). Classification (NCBI taxonomy): domain Eukaryota; kingdom Metazoa; phylum Arthropoda; class Arachnida; order Araneae; family Dysderidae; genus Dysdera; species Dysdera silvatica. Next base: position 95,247,599 of record QLNU02014802.1, read on the forward strand.
TCTTCTAATAAGCTTTTACTCCCCTAAACGTAATGACGGCTTTTTATAATTCTCAGGATCTGGCTTCGGCATTCAAATAAGCTTATTGTCGTATGGTTATG
>QLNU02014802.1:95247799-95268487 GCA_006491805.2 Dysdera silvatica
CAATCCTTTGCTCATTCCAGTTATATTTATTTTCGCTAATAGCCTAAGTAAAATTTGGAGAATGCAAGTTTTGTTCTTCTCCGCCTTCCTTCTCGTCAGAGCCAAATAAAATACTTTAAAATATTTTAATCAAGAAATAGAAAAACCATCAAATTAGACACGAACCCCATAAATAAATTGCTAGAATGTAAGCAATAAAACAGTGTCTGGAAAAACAATTTTTGTGCATAAACAATTACCTCCATAAAACTAACCCTAAAAGCTTTTTTATCATAATAGAAAACAAAGATACATAGAAATTTATTTATTTCTATTCGAGTATCATTAGTATTTTACTGCATATGTTCAAATTCAAACTGGAGCTTGCTTTTAATCTTTATTCTTTCAAAAATCCAGCAATATTTTATTCCACAACATTTCGTAATTTACGTTGCTTTGGAGATCCGCTTTGATTTAATTACAGATGAAGGAAATAGTGCCAAGCTTTTCTTGACAGATGCATCTGAGTTGTTAGATTCAGGATGGTGTAGAAAAAGCGCGGGAAGGTGATGTAGATAAAGCGCGGGAAGATATCCTTCATTGGGCCCAGCGTTTGGCATTGTTCTTCGGAGTATCGGGCCAAACTTATTGGTGGTTTTGTTTTGGAGCATAGATTCTTAGTAAGTAGCTGACATTAAAGGACGGTCGTTTTCAAATATATTAGTGATTCCTCGTGAGTGTATATGATTCTCAGAAATAATCGTATCAAATCTTTGATGACGTAATGGAAGCCTTTTTACGTCATTCTCGGGTTTTGGTTAGAAGTTAAAATGACTTCGATATATTGGATATGTGGGTATATTGTTTTCGTACTTGCAGTCGTTGCAGGAGCACCAATATATAATTTGTGCATCGAATGTCTTTCTAACCTTAATAAGTTAACGCATTTTTTTTTTCAATTCAAGATGTGCAAAGTAAAAATAATTGTACATTTTCTATGATATGCGCATATGTGTGCGTGCTTTAAAATAATTGTGTAAGACAATTTCATTACAGAACAGCTTTTCTGCTTGCTATAATTCATTTTATACTGTTTTAATGTCACAATGCGTTAATATATATACATTTTGTTTTCCTTTATGGGGTAAGATCCGACCATAACCTGACAAGACCTATAGCTTTCTGATAGATTAGGACTTCCATGGAATCAGACATTCAGCTACGCACTGATTGAAAAGCTATATGTATTTGGTAGCGTAAATCCAACTACGTTTTCCTTCATAGTAGGTAATTGACACTGCGCAGCTGCACAGTGATTGGGAAATTATTGCCCGGAGTGGGGTAGTTTCAATTATCGACTTTCCACTTATGATCTCTCCGTACGATGTTAATATTCTGAATTAATTGAAACTATCCTATTCATCCCAATTTTCTTAAATTATTCTCCTAACCTGTAATAAAAAGAAAAAAATCACGTAAATTATGACTTATAAAAATCCTTCTTCCCTTTCTCTCACTAAATATCATCTTTTAACGGAGATATAGTCATATCTAGACAGACGGGGGATTTTCAGACGCAGTAGAAAACAATTCCTATCTGGTAAAACCAATAACCCAGTATCACGGAAGTGCCGATGGCTTGGCAAACGAGATAGTTGCTTTAGGTTAAAAGCTTAAGTGGCAGCAAATGATGTAATATATATATCATATGTGCGTATATATATATATATCATATTCAACCATTATCTATCCACTGCTGGATGAAGGTCTCTCCAAATGCTTTCCACACAAGTCTATCCTGAGCAATTCGCTTCCACGTCACCCCAACCTGTTTTCTTATTTCATCCACCCATCTAGTTTGAGGACGTTTTCTAGGTCTTCGGTGGTCTCTTGGAATCCAGTTCAGAATCAAACGCGGGTCCCATATAAGGAATGCTTGAGACTCTATTGGCATTAAATGTTTTATTTTCTGAGATGATTTAATATAATAAATGTTTGTTTATATCTTTTATCTGTCAAAAGTTCCTTCAGAAAAATTAAAATTCTGCGTGTTTTAAAATCTTTGTCCAAACTAAACCAAACTGAGATGAAAATATAAAATCAAGTGTTAGGATATTTATGATTTACGAGCTCAGGAATTCAAAGAAGGGCTATTTCATAGTACCAAAGTAATATAAATCACGTACCGTTAAGAACAGAAATAATGCAATTGCTTTATTGTTCAACGAATTCTCCCACCTTAAACCCAGAGAATAATAAATGAACACTTCTGCTAAGATATTCTAACCGTAAAAGCGAACACCGCGTGCACTTTTTTAAGTGGAGCGGGTAAAGGAGGGAAAAAAGTTAAATTGTCAAGCAGCGGTGGAGAAAGGGGAAAAAACTTTCAAATTGCCAATATCTCGTTCCACTCAGCCTATCCAATTTCTCCGTTTGGCGAACCTGAAAGGGCATTTCTGAACGACAGAATCCATCTAGAAAACGTTCATTATTTTTACATGCTCGGTTGAATGGCAGACACCATTACGATCGCCATTAAAATGCCGGCATTCAGCCAAAAGCATAGTTTCATCTCTAAAAGTGAGAAAACAGACATCCTTGCATTTCAAAGTCAAGAGGAGGGAAGCCTGAAATCCAGCATTTAATACAATTCCCAGAAGAACACCGGATTTCTTTTTTGGAAACTTTCATCCTTGGATTGAAATTTGGATTTTTTATTAATATCTCTAAACTTGAAATTGAAATTAATGCAAATTTTGAGTGTTGATATCTATAGTATAGATGAGAAGCCCGAGCTCGAAATACTTTGTGGAAATTTCAGCTTGAGCCAGCCCAAGCCCAAACTTCAATTTAGAAAAGTCAGTTTTCAGACTCTGTTGCATCCGTTTTATGAACCCAGGCCCGCCTGATTCCGAAAATAATATGGAACCTAGAGCCTGAGCCTGGGTCATCTCTAATCTATAAATAAATATTTCATTAAATTAGGATTAAATTAAAACTACACAGCACTTCATTTTCCTCTAACGTACTTCCCACCACAAATCAGTCTTTATAGGTTGATTAATGTAATATACATATAGTAAACATTTATTTACCCGCGCTGTAAACCGTGCTACAAAATCAAAAAATTGAAAAAGACCGGACTTCGCGATTGATTTTTGAAAACAATCTAATTGCGCGCCACGAGAGATAACATAAAAACATTCGTAGACGGATATAGTAGTCTGTGGGCTTCCACAATAGAAATGCTGCTTATTCAGTTTGTGAACTTCTTTGTTGTTGCCACTTGGAATACCAAGAAACACAAACTTAATAATTACAGTTTCTGAAATTGGCAACATGCCAAACGGTTTTCTTGTATGCTATGTTTTCCAAATGTACATAATTTCACTGTTCATATCTGGCAACATATATTGTATAATCATAATTTCACTTTTTATATTTAGCAACGGTATGTATAATTGCATTCTGGATTCTAAAATCAAATCAGTGTCGCTACAGTCAGATCCCCAATGATATCGGAGAACATATACCGTTTCTTTAGCCCCACCCCCTTATTCTGATGTTTGACCCATTAGCCCAGATATTCAGATTTCGATGTCGCATAACCTTTGTTGTCCTTCTAGAAACACATACATACGAATGGCTTAACAGTTAAAGCATTCTAGTACATACAAATAATCTCTGGAGGGAGGGAAGCCATTGGTGCATTCATAATTCTTGTTTCTGTAAATTCTTAAAGGATTAAAAAGTCCCTTATCTAAAAAAGTAAATAAAGGGGAGGGGGTAGATTGCAGGAAATTAATTTCTTCGTAAATCGTCTAATTTACGCAGAAATTAATTTCTTCGTAAATCGTCTAATTTACAACTGATATATTTATTGGAGCTTTGTAATGAAAATAATTTTGGGATTTGCTAGATTATTGTAAAGTCGTGAGCTCCAGATCTTCGAAAGAGATGGGGTGATACAGAGTGGACGGAATGGTTAATGCGACATTGATCTTTAGTGCCGGTGTAAGGGAGCGTGCTGATTTTTTATTAGATTCTAACGGTGTTTCTATAAGACTGGGGTTAGATATCACACTGCAATAATCACGAAAATCGTGTCATCTATCCATGTCTCCCTGGAAATTGTTAGAAAAAGACAACGTTTAGGGGAATTAGATATGTTTTGCCCAAAAACAGGATATTGTTTGTAGTAGAGTATGGAAAGGAGGAGAAGAGGAGTGTGTTGTTATTGAAAGCGAAATAGATAGGTAGTTTTAGACGTTCATTGCATGCATGCAAATCGTCAATTTCAACCCGTCTATGTATAGTAATAATAATAGTAATCAATTTATTTGTCACAGTCTTTCTTTTTTTGGAAATTATAATGGTTCTCTGGGCTCCACGATAAAAACAATATTTCTTGGCTTAGAATATGTGCGTAGTTAACATGAAGCTTTAGAAACAGTTTAATAACAATTATAAAAACTTAGAAGACGTAGTAACAGTCCTGAATATAAAATACAATATCTTGATAAAAATCATCGTCCTGAATCATCATCGAACATTCTTCGTTGCAGAGAAAATTCAGTATAAAGATAGTGATTATTTCTTCCAATCAGCAATATCTGGTTATACTAAGCCAATAGGAGACCTTGAGGGTGTGGTTTAGTCTAATCGTTGGTTTTTTACATTTTTGAGATTCGAAAGTTCATTGGAAAAATGTCGCTTTATTTCCAATGTTAAATCATGGATGATATTCCATATCAAGGATTCTCAAACAATTAAAGCTCTTTAACGTGATTCTCATAATAGTACGAAATACAAATAACCCAATAATCGCAGTTAATTTGAATTAAAATTTAATTAAAATTAAAAACGATGATAGCTATTTCGTTAGCAACAGCTATCTTCATCAGACCGATACAAAATAGTATTGTAATACACATGCGTAAAACCTTCACGGTTGCCGTCACGCGCGCTTGAAAATTTGATATGAAAATGGGTTGTGGACTCACGGACGCGTCTCCGGCTATGGGACAAGAAATTAGATAGGTTACTGGCCGCGTCTCGAGCCATTGGAGGGAGGAATGCTCTCCAAATGGAAGAAATGTTATTGAGAAGAAGCTGGTCATTAATATGATTCACAGAAAATATTCTGTAATTTTCATATTGGTTTTATATACTTGGTATTCAAACTTATTTTTTTCAATTGTTTTTGAGGACCATAACATTGCATAAAATCTTGGGAACTTAATCGAAATTATTTTTTGCGTTCAATATTGACTATTAAAAACTGATTCTACGTTGGGACTTACAAGCTACCCCTTGAAAGAACTCCCATGCCTGTTGTTACGGTGAAACATCGAATGGAATGGATATAAATTTCATTAAATTGTAAACGTTTTTCGACCACGTATTTAAATAGTCGAGAAATGTTTACATGTTAATTAAAGTTTGTACCTTCGCCATTCTTTGTTTCATCATGATTTTGGTTGCAGTTTACCACAATGATTTCTTCTAACGTCATCAAATGTTGCATTATTTCCTGGCAGTGAGAATTTATATTCCGGCGCAGTATAGCCCAGATGCTCTTGCGCCATAAAAAATCCAAACAAACAATATATATTCTGTGGTTATGCAAGTGTGCTGATAGTTTATGTCATTTTCTCTAAAACGCATACAATTTTGCACCATATCTATTCAATTACCTTGTTAGACGGATTACATTACAAAAGCCGGACAAACATACGAATTACGAGGAACCTTGGGGATAACTGGATACATTCCATAATAGATATAAAGCGGGACCTTCTTCAACTACAATGTTAAAGACGTAATGGCGGACACCTGTCTAAAAAAATCGGATTCGGAAACAAATCGCCCCCACCTACCTCCTACCGAAAGATTTCTGGATCCGCCTTTGAGGCGCAATACTTCATGTAGGACTAACATTTGTTTACTTATGAAGTTTCAGTTAACGATTAACGATCATAATAATCAAAATACAGTGGAATGTGTCTTTAATACACATACGATACTGTCTTTAACGATATGTTTCCCTCTTTCCCCGCAGTAACAGTGTATTGGTTTCAAACTTGTAATGATAATCTGCCTAGAATGTCATATTTTCCCTGTCCACAAAACGTCGTCGTAGGCACGGATTGAATTGTATTTAACTTTGTTTAAACATCTCAATTTCGGAAATGAAAATACGATTTATTGACGCAAATAATTTTAGATTGGCAATCCAAAGATTAAAATTCAACGAAAGAAGAATCCATTATCGTATGATTTGTATATGCAGTGAAGATTACTTAGGGTGTTGTTGACCCTTTGGGTATTTTCATATCAATCAAAAACTGGGCAAAGTAATGGCAACTTTTATCATCCATCAAGTTGGTGCCAGTCCACTGTGTGAGTACATGTAGTGAGGGGCTTAAGGCCGCCAACAGCAGCCAAATAACATCCATCTTGAGAAAACGTTGGCGCACTTATAAACAAGATTGGTTCTGAATTGGCAGTCTAACGACAGTAGTGTCAATATTTACATTATGAAAATAGCTGTCTTTTTTTTATGCGAAGATACAAGAAAATGAAAGTGAAGGATCATGCGAAAGCAGTGAATAATAAAAATGGTATTCCTTTCGAATGGAATTTCTGAAATTGGGAATGCATATTTGTTTACGAATTTTAGGGCACAAGTATAGCAAAGCTCATTCTGCACAAACTTGTATATATTTCTTAACAATCCGAACGTCCTATGTCCGGTTTGGAGTCGAAATTTCGCGGCCAAAATATCGAACGAGAAAAATGACCGTTTATTTATTTTTATTTTTTGAACGTTTTTATTTGAAAATAATTTTTAATTTATAATAGTTGTTATTACATGACATTATTCAAATTAAAGAATATTACATTTTAATTACACATAAAAAAAACTAAAACATTCTAAACTTCCGACAGTAAATTGTGGGCAATTCCACAAACGTAATCTTGTATTGATTAATTAGCATTGTCTTCAACAAGAATCGTTATTCTGTTAGCACTGTCTCAATATTTATTATTTGTCTAAGTCCTTCTTTTCCAGTGATGGATAATTCCATTTTATTTGTGCTCAAAGATTGTCTCTTTAAAAATTCCAAAAGGTTCCAGAAAATTGCTGGTCTCCTGTTAAAGCTCTAACAATACCAACCTTCTCTTGAGTTATTTGTTTTGATTATTGTCACAAACAGACTCTTTGTGAGGAAATATTAAAATTTCCCTTCCCAAATCCACCAAAATGCAATGGAAATCAGTTATAACGACCACCAATTATGACAACCAACCGCATATAACAGCTGAGAATTTTTTACAAAAATCTTAATTTCCTATATTTCAATATTTTAATTACTAATTAAATATGGGGTCCAAAAAAAGAAAGAAAAAGGACTTGTTCACTAAAAGCGGTTAAACTCTAATTATTTCGCTTAATTCTTATACAAAACAAAATCTATACTTGCTAATATACTATACTAATTTACTTGCTATATCCGGAAATTTGCTAAATGAGGGCTCGCTATAGGTAGATTCTATTTTAGTTTACGTCACCCTAAACGAAAATCTCTGGATACGTCTTTGCTATTTTTGAAGACTACGAATCGAACAGTACAAAATTATCTTTGTGATATTTCCCACAATTTATGTTTGCAAATTTTATATGTTCTCTTTTCTTTGTTTTTGTGTTATTCAAATGCAATGTTCTTTAATTTAAACGCTGTCACGTCATGGCAACTATATTAAATTAAAAATTATTGCCAAATTAAAATCTTAAAAAATTAATCGATTAATTTTCCATTCAAATATTTTATCCACGCCATATTAGGCCCAGACGATATTTCGCCTGCGAGATTTTGCCCCCATTATCCTTATGTCTGCGGTAACCAACCCCTAGATGATAGTAGAAAGTTGATCAATATGTGTTTGTTTCATCGTTATGGTTGTCGAATTCGAGATAAAGACGCACTAAACAAACGTTTCATCACTACATCATTGCAGGGCACTAAGCAAATATTAAAAGAAATGAATTGTTGTTTGTTTATAGTCATAAATTTATGGGTATTCATTTCCGACCCCACACATATAATGATCTATTATGGTCTATTTTGCACAAGAATCACGGCTATATACTTTTGATAGTGTGTTTTTGGAACACCCTGTATATACAGATAAATATACCTAGTTATATCCCTGCAATCCGCTCATAAAAAACCTGTTTTGAAAGTTCATATACTCCCTCGCTTATGAACTTTCTGAATACGTTAATATGCATAAAATATTTTTAATGAACATAAGGTTGTTGGAAATAAAGAGGATTTTGAAATACGTAGATAGAACTAGGAGCTACGTGAAGTACACCTATGTTTCAACATTTAAAATTAAGTATCTACTCTTTAAAATTTTAAAATATATATAATATGTTGAAGAGATGTTCTAAAAATCTATTTAATGTTGTATCAATGTCCTTGATGTATAACTTTGTTATAACTTATAATCAACTCTCCTTATCATTCAATGTTTCAGCAATAACCAAAATTTTATTTTCTTGATGTGTCTATCTGCATGTTGATAAACTTCTGTGCATTTTGTTAATTTTAAAGAAACTTTCTTTGGTAGTTGTACAGAAGTGGAAAATGCTCGGGAATGTTATGTTACCATACCCTCTAGATAATTTCTCCATCTTCTTCCAGAATTAGTCAGTTTTTCGTTTGGTGCAGAAATATTAAATTCCCATTTTCGTGCTGAATGGAGAAGCTCAGAGGAAGGCGATGTGGATGGTGAAGTAGGTTCTTGAGATAAAACCACATACAACACAGGCAGCAAGAAATATAAAGCAGACCAACAAGAAAGATTAGGACTGCAAAAGCCAACAACAGAAGCTAACGCTTTTAAAAATGCAATAGGCCATGTTTTGGTATTCATGAATTAACTAGACAGGAAGCAGCAAAAGAGTCGATGTCATCTCACTGGTCTTGACTAGAGAACCGGCGAAAAGTAGTGGAATTTTGGTTTTTCACTTTTTCATATTTACGCATTTATTTTATTTCTTTTATGTCGGAAATTCTAATATTTTTAATTTTCTGTCTTCTGTACTCTAAACTTTTTTTCACAGTACAAGTTTCAAAGTTACAGAATGATACTTGAATGTTCGTATTAGCATTATCGTTTAGTGATTAGTATTTTTCCGTATTTGGTATTGTTTAGTATTAAATATCGTTTAGTATTTAATATTGTTTAGTATTGTTTAGTATTGTTCAGTATTTAATATTGTTTAGTATTGTTTAGTATTTAATATTGTTTAGTATTGTTCAGTATTTAATATTGTTTAGTATTGTTTAGTATTTAATATTGTTTAGTATTGTTCAGTATTTAATATTGTTCAGTATTTAATATTGTTCAGTATTTAATATTGTTTAGCATTTAGTATTGTTTAATACTTAATATTGTTTTGTGTTTAATGCCTTTTTATTGTATTTTTACAGTTTTTGAAACGTAGCTATTTTATTTTTCAAATCACGTTCATTATAAAATAATTTCTGCCACTTGGGTCCCTCCGTCAGAGGGACCCTGGTTCGAATCCAGGATGGGGAAAGCGTCTCTTTTTCTCCAAAACGAATAAATCTCTAGTTTGAGCTAATTAATACGTGGGTGGCAAAAATTATTGTATAATAAATTCCCCCACGAAAACTCACAAAAATCTCGCCCCGGAGGCTTTCTTGTGTTGACCATATTTGGCAATTGTGTTATCCCTGCGGAGGGTAATAATACCTTAACAAGTCACGTTCATGTTCGAAACGAATTCGTACAAGACAAGAAAAAGATGAGAAGAAGCACTTGATGCTTTATCATCTGTTCGTTCATTTATATTATTTATATTTATTGAACTGTTCATGAATAAACCTTAAAAATCTTCGAAAACCTTAAAACATCTCTAAACATACAAAATATCTTACAACTACATCAATTTGACTGCACTTTTAAAGTAATATACGATGATCAACCGCAAAAGATATACATTTTTTTGACTGCAATACAACCTTCTATTTTCTTTTCAGTTTAATTTACTTTTGTTTGAAAACTCCGGAGGAAAATACCATAACAGTCTATTGCTTTATCTATTCTCCTCCATTTCTAACCTAATTATTGTACTTTAAAATTATGAATGCATCCTCATTCGAGTATGTAACTCATATATATCCCTGTATGCACCATTCGATATATATCCCCAGATTAAATAAAATTATTGATATTATATATTATGCACATCTTATACATAATTAATTATTAAACATCGGTTCTCAAACGAAAATAAAAATTTATCGACATTTAATCCAAATGCTTGCAATATATTGTAACAAGGTCCCTTGATATTTTACTGAGGCTACAGATCACGTTTTGTTATGGGCTATCAAAAATAACTCAATAATATCCCATTAAGCTGTAAAGACTGGTGCTCCCTGCTTCAGGCAATGGGGCTATTGGGAAATCATGGTGCCGAAGGCAATGATCCCACTTTTCTCTCCCTCTTGCGCCACTTATGTCATATACATACATTTCAAGAGGCAGTTGAACGAGAAAATCAAATATGTTCTTTTCTTGAATAAACAACGAAGAAGTGGATAACTAACACTCAGGGCCGTTTCTACCATTAGGCCGGGTAGGCGACTGCCTAGGGCGGCAAAATAGCGTAAAAATTTTAATTTTAAATCAAACAAAGAAAAAACTGAGCAAATGAGGAGAAAAAATGAAAAAGAAGAAAAATTAAAACATCGAATTGTTTTCAAAAGCATACGGGACAATTACTTAAAAAGTCTTTATATCTACAAACGTAAACTTTTTTGTTGTGTTTCATTGTTTAATTTTCCACACAAGTTCTTTTATATCTAATACATTTAAGCCTTCTAGCTCTGATAATACAACGTTGTGTTTTGAAATATTACTCCTTTAATATTTCAGTTTTCAAAAATATAAAATGTTGAAATTAAACAATTATAACATGTAGCAATTGTTTTACTATTCACAATATTCTAATATTACAAAATAACTAATATAAGTCTAAAATATAATTAATGGGTTTAATGATTAAAAATATAATAAAAGATTTATATTGTTGTACCGCAGGATGTTGGTGGTGTTAGAGATTGAGATACAGTCAAAAGAGTAATGATAGTAAAACGGTGGGGGCACATTTTTCAATTGTCTCTTACAGCAGCAAAACACCTAAAAGCGGTTCTTCTGACATTTCTAAGGTATTTTGCAGAAATCTGTGTAAATTTCCAAGCAACTTATCTAATTTTTCAAAATTATAACCTTACTGATATAAATGATATGATTCGAAATAATTTTGAAAGCAAATATATACCCTAAAATTTTATTAGGATAATAAGAAACCAAAATTATATGAAAGTCCTTCAATATATATGTATTATAAGAAGATATTTACAGCACTTTTAAATCACAGCTAACGTACCTAACCTCATTAATATCTCAAGAGGTATTTTATCCTAGGTTAAATGTTGTTACAAATATTTTCTTGAAATGTATGTATTGAAAGAATTTTCAAATACCATTGATAATAAAACTATTATAATTATGGGTGGATATTTATATTGTGTTATTTGTTTTTAAAATTATTTTAAGCTCTTTCCTGAAATAGGTGCATTAAAAAATTATTATTTCATAAATTTTGGTTTCAATTTTACTGGTAATTTTTTAAGGTATTGCTAAGTAAATGCTCTTGACATAATTTAGCTCCCTAAATCACTGATAATTTTATTGCTTAACTGTACTATTAAATTCGAGTGGAATTTATTTTGATTTTAAAGTACAGGGTCTTTCAAATTAAACGCTGCCTATTTATAAGACTGTACAGGACGCTATAATGGACGGAAATTTGAAATTTAGCACATAGGTTTTTCTCGATATGTGCTCGCGAATAATACTAAAAAAAGTAAGGAAATTTCGCAGTTACGGTTATAATTATTGATTTTTGAAATTTTCAAATGGCAACACCCGAATTTTTCAACGGCATAATGACAGGCACCATCAGAAACCGTAAATACCGTTGGAATTTTATTTTAAACCTAAAACTGGCAAAGACATAATATTATCTAAAAGATATGATGTACGGATTTATAATTATAGACCATTACCTGGCAGTTTGGTTGTTCAACGTCGAATAGTTGAAAGTATCAAAATGTTAGGCGTTTGGAAAAAAAATATTATTATTTTTTTGTAACATTTTTATTAAACACTGTTTATTATTTTTACTATTTGTGAAATTTCTGTCGTATAGCGCAACCTTATAATGAAATCGTGCCACTTACATAATGGAAATATTCGCCATTGCATTAAATCACCATTACACCAAAATATAATTAATATACTTTGTAATGAACAATGCGTGAAACAATAACTAAAATTATTATTTCCTTTTTAATTATTATATTCCATATTTTCACAACGTTTCTCCATATAACATTTCTCCTCGCCATATGCACAGAGAGGTAAATTTATCAAAGCAAATAGACAATGTCAAGGAAATGGTTTGCAAGTTTTGAGTTATTTTAAGTATATAGGGATGTGAAATGGAAGGCCAATACTTATTGGTCTTTCATATTAAAACCTTATACTGAATACTTTATCGAAAGCACACATGAGTAATCAAATTTCATTGAAGTACAAATATGGGATGAATGGCAAGAAGTGCTTAATCTAGTTGTGAAGATATCAGTATGATTTTTGCACGTAGAATGTAGAATATACGAGGAGTGGTCTATGACTGAACATAAACTAACCGACAATGACGCAATGCATGTGACGGTGCAATGACGTCAATGACGGTGGTCATACACATGTGCTTGATGTCAGAGTTGTTCTAGACTCAACTAGGGTAACAATGCACATTAATGAACCAAATAAAAAACTATGTATCAGGAAAACTTTTTCAGCATTGTTTCATCATATATATTATATGAAACTCACCTTTATGTTATTTTGAAACATAAGCATGAGATAAAAATTTATCGATGTAGAGACAGAAGATATGAAATTGAACACTAATAGATGATGGAAATGGATCACATGACTTGGTGTATTGCATATTTAGCTACACCATGCTTCTGAGAAAGTGAGAATTTAAAGAAATCACCATAAAAGCGTGGATGTTTCTCTTATATAATTGTAACATTTAAAATCAGTTGAAGAAATTGAATTCCGTGACACGTTATTGATTCATCTTGACTTGATTCATCTCGACAAGTTATTAAATTCTTATATATATTTTACTAGCTTTTGTTCAAATTTATTTTAAGGTAGTTAATTCACGTTAATAGACACTTTCAGAAGGTTATTTTATCATATCGTGCTTCTTATATTGTAGTTGAATGCCTTCAGGAATACAATAAAGGTTTTTCCTGTCCAGCTGGAACTTCTTTTTGGCTAAATTCCAATACGATTAGAAATTTAGTAGATAAAATGTTACAAAGTGATGTTTTATTATACATTTACGGTATTTAGAATATAAAATATACTTTATTAATATATTCATATTTAAATTTACGGAACTAAATGAAAAATCAAGGGTTTTCCACGGCGGTACTGCCACCTCATATTTGTATGTTCTAACCCATGCAAATATTTGTTTCCAATTTGTTGTCCAATAGAACAAACATTTGTTTCTTATACCCACTTAGAAAGCTAAGAGTATATGCCAAAATTATTTTCTACAAATAGATTTCGAAATGGATTAAGAAGATGAGGAATTCCTAAAGAGGAACGACCATTGTCCATCCGAAACGTACGTCGAATAATGTGTTAAAATTTTTTCTCTTACACCTAAAACGTTGTTCTTCTTAAATCTATTTATACTGAGTAGTGTTACGTCACCAATCAAGCTTAGTATTTCGAAATGTTTTTAAGAGTATTTGGTGTGGCTTTACTTAAAGCTTTACATATCATATAAAAACATATATAACATTTTCTCGTGAAGTGTTAACTTATAGAATTATGCAATTCCAAAAATAAAAACAAATACAGCAGATAAAAAGAAATAGTAAAATACTAAAAATACTTAATATTTTTCGATTACGAGCATCAAATTTAAGTTCGCTCTCCCTCAAAAGTATTTTAAGAAGGCGAATTTAACAAAATTGAATATAAGCTGTTTGCTTAAACCTCTTTTTTTCTTCTCAGATAGAAAAAGCACTTGCCAAAATAAATAGCATCCCATTGTGAAATAAAATAACATTATGTCATTCGGTGGATTTCATTTCTGCAAAAGAAAACCAAATCTGAGCCTATCTCCTCCATTGAATGACCTAAAAGAGACCCATTTTTCCTTAGAATAGAAGATCCAAAGCACGAAAGCTATTAATCTTTCAGCAAAGACTCATCATTGAGGTCGTGATTTTTTTTGTTGAAAAGCGCTGGCTTCTTACCAACGCATCTAAAAGAGATTCAGTATCTTCAGAAAGAAATGTCTCTCATTACCGCAGTTTACTCTCAAATCGTTACTGCTTCCTATTTCTGGATCCTCGTTGGGGACTGGATTACAAATAATAGGATAGCTATCTAAATTTAAATATCCAATTTCTGGTATGCAAAATCAACATTTAGGTTAGCGTTCGGTCTAATTACTTGGGTATGGGAATTACATAACAAATGCAGAGTGTCATCTTATTTATGCACTTTCTGAATGCGAATCTTTTCAACACGTTTAGTTATAATCAGCACGTGATATTTTTCCTTCTATATTTTCGTTTTAACTCATTCAATCATTTACCAATTACCTTAAAACTTAATTTCCCTTTACATAAATTTGATTAAGTATGTTGTCAGATTTTTCTTATAAAATTCGTTGTATTTTTTCGTAAAGTTCTTTTTTATTGCGCCAGGTTTTCTTCAAAATTTTCGCGCCGAATTTTAAAGACGTGAAAAACGAAACGTTTCATTGTCACTTAATTTTTAATTTAATTCAACAAGTCATATAATTTTATCTATGGGATTTTTAATAGCATTTAATAAATAATGATTTGCATGCTTAATGAATTTGTACGCTTAATGAAATTGTATTCTTAATGTATTTGTATACTTGTTTCATGTATCTCTTTAATATATATAGAAGAATAATAAAAATTATCGATCAGTAAAGACAAGATTTCCTAGATGACATTTCCTAGATGACATTTCCTAGACAAGGTTAAAACGTTTCAGCGCAATACGTTGCAGCCTCAAACAACAAGAAACCAATGGAATTAAAATGCTCTTGAATACGTATTATGGTTTGCGCTAAAGAATTTAACAATGGGAAAAAAAGCAGTACACAGCGTCAAAAATGCGCCTTTAATCAATATTGGCCACAAAATGATCAAAAAAACAAACAACTAAGTTGTTTGGACTTTCCCTCCAGCCTCAGCATATGTCAAAATAGGAAAGTTGGCCTATATATTATATCCACGTTCCCTTCAAAGAAAGTGAAAGAGCCCACAAAGTAAATAGTTGAGAAAAAGGCTCACACACTCTTGCAGTCGAACAAGACGGCCCTGGGCGCCCATATAAGGGGCAGAGAGAGACGCTCGAGCCCCCTAGCCGTTTAAAAATTTGATTTGCCCGAACCTGCTACGCATTTACTTTCAAAAGTTTTATAGTTACATTTTAAAATAAGGTACTTTTTAGCTCATTACTAATTGTCAAGCAGTATCAATTATTTTTGTAGCGTTTTGGTATCTTGTACATTCACTAAAATTCTTGACAGCTTTGAGAAGGAGGTAATAATATTTCTCAGGCCCCCCCCCCCCCTTGAAGTACTCGTTAATTTTTCTCAGCCCTCCCCTTAGAAATGCTCGTATGGGCGACCATGGAGACAGCTATAATAGGGTTGTTCAGCACTTCTTAAAAATGAATAAAAAATATCATCTTTGAATAACAAAATATCTCTGATTATGAATATCATAGCTAAATCTTGAAAGGGGAAAAAATTACATTTATATTAAGAACAGAAAATGCATGAAAACAGCCTAAAAACATCACGTGACCGAAAACGCTTCCTCATCGACCGTATTGCTAGTGGCATCACTTCTGCCTTTTCCGTGGCTAACAAGAAGCCACATTCCCGTTCTCGTTAGTCGCGTGTATGACGTCACAGCTGCCTTTGAGAGGTTGAGGTCGTTTTCGCGTCCCTTCTTTTATACGTCAAACTTTAAAAAAATTTAAAAGTTAAATACTGCACGAATATTAGAAATATTTTAAATTTATTCATTTTTCGACTTACTGAATCGAATAAAAAAGTGCTGAAAAACCCTATTGTTGTGGACGACTGTTGCCGAAAATAGCACTGTTACCTATACGACGGTATTAGTTACTCATTTCTCGCAGGGATAATAGGATAGTCATATAAGGCAACTGATACTAACCCGTAGCTAACAGCACATGGTTTTTCCATGTCGTGAGTACTGGTCTTTCTCAGTACTCCTTAAAATTCTTCGATTTTATGGGAACTAATGTTTTCAGCGCGGTTAGGCTATTAGCCGAACATAAATTGTTGCCTTTTAGATGTTCGCAATTTTTCAACGCCAGGGCAGCAGAAGATTCAGTGCTTTACATTTTTCGCCGAATCCGTCGTCCCACTATAGCCAAGGGAACACAGCCCCAGACTAGGGTGGGCAGAAAAGAATCATAAGTTACACAATACAAATAGGACTCGAATTTGGGTTAATCTTTAGTTTTTCATCCTCAGAAATTTCCTAAAGTTTCCGCTCATTAGCGAGCATAACAATGACCCCATTCATGTAACAATATCTTAATGGAAGACAACACCGTAGGCAATGATATATTTTGCAAGTTCAATAAATAATATTTAAATAAATAGACGCTGTAAAAGTACTTGTGGAAGAAATCAATTTTAAAGGCATATCTAAAATGCAGTACAGTAAAGGCATACCCAAAATGCAGTACAATAAAGGAATAAAAAGTATAGTAAAATAATTGTCATGCATACTAAACATGTAATATGACTACTATTTAATGGTAACACAATAAACTCAGAAAGAAACATATTGAAAATTTAAGTTTAATTACATTATATAGCTACAAAAACTTAATTATAAATATAACTAATTACGCTATCATTATCTATATAAACCTACATTAATAAAATATATCTGCTTCTAAATTATTGTTAATTCTTATGAAATTTGGTTTTGGGGGGAAAGCGTGAATGAATATTGGCTATGTTGACCAGCTGATGAAAAAGAAATGTTTTTTTACGTGCGATAGCTAAAACAGTGGTAAACTTTGCCCTAGTGTTGCATATTGGTAATGGGTTTGGCTACCATATTTAAAATCGGAATTTGATTCCAACAGGTACCCGATACTTGCTATTTTTACTTACGGATGCGCAGTGTGAGGTTCATTTCACTAGCCAAAAGAATTGCGATTCTTCATTAAACTATGGGTCTTGGCGCAATGCAATTTTGGCTGCCCTTGCGCCATAAAACCCAAGAAAACAACAATGGTTAAAACTATTGAGTTTTGACTCGAAACTAGAACCTGTCAATTTGCGGCTCTACTGTATAAGCCCCTTAAATGTTCAAAGTATGTTAGGAATTCTCAACTTTTTCCAAATCACGAGTAGGGGCATAAAATTCAGCTTGCAGGTTGAACTTCAAATAAGCCATCATACGACTAATGTAATATTGATAGAGGAAATTATAATAATCCTTTATAGAGGAAATCATAATAATCCCGCATAGAGAAAATTATAAAAATCATTCATGGAAGAAATTATGATAATCCTTCATAGAGAAAATTATAATAATCCTTCATAAGAAAGGTATGTGATCCTTCATAGAGGAAATTATAATGAAATCTTCATAGAGGAAATTATAATAATCCTTCAACCACAAGAGAGTGTAATGATCCTTAATGGGGGAAGGAACTTGTAACTGTTTTCGTGGAAGAATTAGCAGCTAATGCGTCATAGAGAGAAATTATAATGGTCATATTTTACAACATTAAATTTGATATGCTTTGCTTCACATATTTACTTCGACTATGGACCCTGTAGTTGTGCAGTGGTAACGTGTTCGCCTAGCGCACCCTTAAACCCGGGCTCGACGCCCAACCGTAAATGAAAAAACCGTTTACCGACCAACTGGTCACTGTTGGTATTAGTGTTATCCAAATCGCTTTAAAAGGTAGTCCACACTGGAAGACCAACTCTCGCTTTTTTTGGTCTCGGAGACAGGGTCTAGTAGTTGTCTGTAGACATCCAGTAGACCATTAGGTGGTCTAAAGGCCGTTCTGAGACGGAAATCGTAGAACGTTGTCCTCCCATCCGAAATGGGAGTCCTTAAACAATCGCTATAAAATGTGGCGCAAAATTGCATAGTGTGGACGCTTGCAATACCGCAGAACTAGAGTAGTCTGCCTCCGAACACATTGATAAACACTTAACCGACGTATTCTCGCGATTTATTTATTTTTTCGCCTGACAATGTGGCCCAACGCTAAAGCTTTGTAGTTAGTAGAATATTATCATATATCACCTTGTTTATGGAGCATTTCTAGTCCACATTACAAAATATCATTCGAAGAGAACAGGAGCAGCGTTAAGATCTAGCAAAAACACGATGTATCCGTGGCTGATCTTGAGAAAATATCACAAGTTGAAAACGTCTTTAAACCTTGTAAGTCTAATGGAAAAGTCGTTCTGCCCTAGGAATGACGTGATTACAAAATCTAGAAGTCATTCAAAGAGACAATAAAAAATCTAAACTATACGTGAAGTATCAGTTTTTTTCTGTTATATTTCATCGGCGCTTGACATCATGTCTCTCCATCAATTTTCTTTAATACAATTCTGCATAAACAGTTTCGTTAACACTTTTGCTATTGTGTATATATTCAGCTGTTTTCATAATTCTTTGTTGATTTTCATATGATACAACAATTTACAGTAAGTTATTTCCCAATTTTTGGAATAATTTGGTTCCTATTGTAAATTCAGAAAATAATTGCGTTCCTATTGTAAATTCAGAAAATAATTGCGAATGTATCTTTTAAATAGTAGAAGTGAGGTTGCATCTTGCACTTTAAATTAGAAAGAGTATTCTATTCCCTAGGACTAATGGATTCAATGCGTTCCGTCTTATTGTTTCCGCTAACTTAAGTAGGTGTGTAGTATATTCATGGGTTAGCAGCTGCAATCATGGTAGATTATAGTATCCATTATGATTTATGCATTTAACATGAATATTTCAGCATAATAATTTAAGAGTTTATCCATTTTTAAGATCGTATGGCTGGGAGCAATCTGTTTTTGAAGTAAATAACGTGCAGATGGAAAACCGAGGAAACTAGTTTTCAAAAGAATATATAACTTGAAGATTAATTGTTATAAGCACGCTTTAGCTAGGG
Organism: Dysdera silvatica; assembly: GCA_006491805.2. NCBI lineage: Eukaryota > Metazoa > Arthropoda > Arachnida > Araneae > Dysderidae > Dysdera > Dysdera silvatica. The sequence continues at coordinate 95,267,219 of QLNU02014802.1, forward strand.
TTTGGCAAGGAAGGCCCAAGCCAGGGGAGCAAGCTAGGAAGGTCGTAAAATTGGCTAAAATATTTCACAAGGGAAATATGTATCTGTGACTAGGGTGTAATCTGAAAAGTTTTCCTAGGGGAGCAGGACCTTTAAGTTCTTTGCCATAGGTCAAGAATGTGAAATTGAACGAGAAAAGCAATTCAAATGTTGAAATGAAATTAAAGACTAAATGGAAATATGTGAGCATAGAGAAATTAAAAGAGAGTAAAACAAACAAGGAACATTTAGAAGAGAGTATATTTCAGAGAAAGTGAAATCGCTATTTGTCAGAAGAAAATCAAAATTCCCAAAACAATCAGAAGAAACAAATGAAGATTGAGGAACCTCTTGGAAACAATATAAATGAAATACATACGGGACTGAAATACCGTGAAAGAAAATTTCTTATGAGTGGTATATAAATGAAGAATTTCCGAGGAAATTATTATTCAGCATTATAAAAATAATAGTGGAAAAACATTCTAGGTTTTATGTTAATAAACTGTAGAACATAGTAAAAAAATTCTTAAAGGAATACAATTGATTCTAAGTAAAAGCGATTAATAATACGTTGAAGGAAATATATGAAAGCTTTAAGGTATTCTCAATCTAAACACACACGTCTTTAAAAAAAATGAAAGTAGAATACAATACTTCGATGAAGGATAAAATTTTGGTTGGTAAACCTAAATTATTAGACCGTGAAAAGCTAATTAATTTAAAACAAGGTGATTAAGGAAATACGCAGATAACTTTTATTTGGTGAAAAATTTAACGTCAACTTTTCTCTGTAGCACTATATTGAAAGCAGAATATTTTGTACTTAGTAACAAGATACGTATTGCTCAATGATTTTTCACATCAAAAGCTTAACACAAAGACATTATGATTAATTCCTTTGAAATTACAATAAAACTCAAATTATCCGAACGTCGTTTAATTGAATTCTGGGCAAAACGAAATAGTATGTGTTACAAAATTTTATTTTTATACAATACAAATACAAATGAATTTTGTTTTCATACATATGTGTATAGATTACAGGCTAAAACTATAGGTTAATACACATGAAACCTAAAAACTTTGGCCATTTATGTTTGGTTAGATAAAAAATATTTTTGAGTGCATTTTTAAATTTTTTTGTTGGTATAATTTGGTATAACATTTTTTATTTCATCTGGTGTGTTATTCCAAATATTTAATCCATAATAATGTATATTATCTCTTCCATAATTAGTTCGAATATTT
>QLNU02014802.1:95277958-95292128 GCA_006491805.2 Dysdera silvatica
GTAATCACAAAAATGTACATATTTCAAGCACCATCTGGTGACCTCTCCGCCACACGGTAAGAAAATTTTATTTTCTAAAATCGGTTTCGAACTCTCTAAACATGTATAAATATGTCTACAAAATACAAAAATATTAAAAATGGTGCAGAAACCAATTAAAAAAATGTTGAAATAGTATGGAATGACCATATAAATAATTGAAAGAAGTATGTAACAAATAATTTCCAATGAAAATAATAAACAAAATAAAAATATTAATCTAGCATAGTTTACAAATGAAATTAGAAAGCTAATAAAAACAAAAACTAAATTATATAAAAATTATACAAACAAGAGAAAAAAACATTGGAATGAATTTATTAAAATAAGGAATTCATCAAATAAATTCATGCACAAAAGAAAAAAACATTTGTTGTCATAATAAATTATCAAAAATAAAATAATACAGAAATGGAAAACAATTGATAAATTACTAGGACGAAAAAAATATTAAACAAGAAACAAGCATAAAAATACTTAAAAAATGAAATATTTGGTGACCCAAGAAAAATAGCTAATGAATTTAATAAATTCAACATAAACGTATCAGAAAATTTAAATTTATCAAGTTCACTAAACAGCAAGTTCAAAAAATATCTTCAGCCAAGCTTAACAAATAGTATTTTCTAACATGAGGTTTCTGAAATCGAAATTGTAAAAGAATTAAATAAAATGAATCCAAATAAAGGACTAGGAATTGACGACCTAGCGCCAAAAATTATTAAGTAAAATACTCAACATTTAAAAGAACCATTAACGATAGTTATAAATGATATCTTTGAAACAAGTATAATTCCTAATGAACTAAAGATTGCTGTAATTAAACCGATTTTTAAAAAATGAAAAAAGACGACTATTGAAAATTGCAGACCAATATTTATAATATGAGTGTGTTTTCAAGAATATTAGAAAAAGTAATTCATAAAAGATTAATTGACCGTTTAAATAACTATAATCTAATATACATTAAACAATATGGATTCCAAAAAAATAAATCAACATAGAATTTGTTATTAAAAATAGTAAACAACATACAGCAAAAAATTGAAGATATAGAATTAATATTTGGCTTTTTTCTAGACCTCAGTAAAGCTTTTGACTTAATAAACAGAGATATTCCAAAAGATAAACTACTTAATTTAGGAATAAGAGGTAAAATGTTTAAACTTATAGAAAATTATTTTAAAGGTCGATACCAAATTTTTAAAATAGATGATAAATTATCAGACAAAATGATTCATTTAAGAGGTTTCCATAAGGAACTATACTAAGACCATTATCCATTTTATTATCAATAAATGATTTAATGTACTTTGATAATAATTTACTATTATTTGCTGATGATATAAATTGGTCCATGAGTGAATCAAATACTAAATTACTGGCAAACAAAATAAACGTTAAATTAGACTTGATTCAACAATGAATGGTTCTATGATAACGATCTGATACTAAATGCTGAAAAACTAAATATATAATATTCCACATACTAACAACAAAAAATAAATATATAGAAAATTATAAAAGTATGGAAGAATACTAGAAAGTGTTAAATGAATGAAATTTTTAGGTATTAAATCACATGAAAAAATGTTGTGGGATGAACAAATAAATGATAAAAATAAAAAAAATCAGAAGAATAAATGAACTGTTAACAAGATTTAATAATAAACTAACTTTAAAAGTAAAAATCGATACTTACTATTCAATGATTTGCAGTGCACTGGTATACGGAATTTCAAAATGGGGAAAACTAAATAAGACGAACTTAATAAAAACAAATAATTCATTAAATGACACAATAAACAAAATAAAACCACCATACCAATCAGTTTTTTAAGTTAGACCATAATATGAATCACTGCTTTACTTATTCTTCATTTCTAAAGTCATAATAATAATAATATACTGTAAGAAAATATATACTAAAAGTACATCATATTAGACTCTACAATGAAAGGTCTCAAGAAAATATCGGCAAGGATATAATATACCTGGGACTTTAAGATTACGATCTAATTCCAAGGACGACACACAACTAATTGTGAATCACTCATCCTTTCCTTATGTTTTTTCCATTTTTTTTAGTTTCCATTACCTTATATCAAATATTTTCTTAGACTTTTTTAAATGTTTATTTACTTTTCAATTTTTTGAATTCCTCTTGTAGTCCATTCCAAAGTTTTGCACCTTTTTAATTTACATTATTCCTTCCTACGGTACTCATTTTTGGGAGTAATAGATCATTGCATTTACGATGTGTATTTCTATCCTTTTCATTTAATTTTATTCTTATAAGTTCAGTGTGCTTGCCTTCACTTATTCTTTCATACATTTTTACCAAGCCATTGAATTCGTGTAAATGGTATTGGTAATATATTGCACTTGAAAAATAATTTTTTTCAGTTTAGTCTTTTATCACTTTTAATTAATTTTAATGTTTTTTCCTGAATATTTTTCAACGCATTTTTATTTACCCAGCCTAAGTTCCCCCATACACAATTACCATATGTCATATAACTGTAGATCAATGAATAATACAGTTCTACGCTGGTTTTTTCCCTTATTGTTGTAGTAATTCTTCTTAGAATTCCTAAGCTTTTACTTATTTTGTTTGCTGTTTTATCTATATGGTCATTCCAGTTCGATTTATTAGTTAATTGAATTCCTATCAACTAGTCAACATAGGAAATATACACAAATTAAAAATATATCAATATATATATTTTTTTTTTCCGAAAGAATAAATAAATATACTCGTCATGAAATACTTGTCATAAAAGAAATTAAAACAAAAATATTCGAACTAATTATGGAAAAGATAATATGAATTATTACGGATTAAATATTTGGAATAGCATACCAAACGAAATAAAAAATGTTATACCAAATTATACCAACAAAAAAATTTAAAAATGCACTCAAAAATATTTTTTATTTAACCAAACATAAATGGCCAAAGTTTTTAGGTTTCATGTGTATTAACCTATAGTTTTAGCCTGTAATCTATACACATATGTATGAAAATAAAATTCATTTGTATTTGTATTGTATAAAAATAAAATTTTGTAACACATACTATTTCGTTTTGCCCAGAATTCAATTAAACGACGTTCGGATAATTTGAGTTTTATTGTAATTTCAAAGGAATTAATCATAATGTCTTTGTGTTAAGCTTTTGATGTGAAAAATCATTGAGCAATACGTATCTTGTTACTAAGTACAAAATATTCTGCTTTCAATATAGTGCTACAGAGAAAAGTTGACGTTAAATTTTTCACCAAATAAAAGTTATCTGCGTATTTCCTTAATCACCTTGTTTTAAATTAATTAGCTTTTCACGGTCTAATAATTTAGGTTTACCAACCAAAATTTTATCCTTCATCGAAGTATTGTATTCTACTTTCATTTTTTTTAAAGACGTGTGTGTTTAGATTGAGAATACCTTAAAGCTTTCATATATTTCCTTCAACGTATTATTAATCGCTTTTACTTAGAATCAATTGTATTCCTTTAAGAATTTTTTTACTATGTTCTACAGTTTATTAACATAAAACCTAGAATGTTTTTCCACTATTATTTTTATAATGCTGAATAATAATTTCCTCGGAAATTCTTCATTTATATACCACTCATAAGAAATTTTCTTTCACGGTATTTCAGTCCCGTATGTATTTCATTTATATTGTTTCCAAGAGGTTCCTCAATCTTCATTTGTTTCTTCTGATTGTTTTGGGAATTTTGATTTTCTTCTGACAAATAGCGATTTCACTTTCTCTGAAATATACTCTCTTCTAAATGTTCCTTGTTTGTTTTACTCTCTTTTAATTTCTCTATGCTCACATATTTCCATTTAGTCTTTAATTTCATTTCAACATTTGAATTGCTTTTCTCGTTCAATTTCACATTCTTGACCTATGGCAAAGAACTTAAAGGTCCTGCTCCCCTAGGAAAACTTTTCAGATTACACCCTAGTCACAGATACATATTTCCCTTGTGAAATATTTTAGCCAATTTTACGACCTTCCTAGCTTGCTCCCCTGGCTTGGGCCTTCCTTGCCAAACCCTAGCTAAAGCGTGCTTATAACAATTAATCTTCAAGTTATATATTCTTTTGAAAACTAGTTTCCTCGGTTTTCCATCTGCACGTTATTTACTTCAAAAACAGATTGCTCCCAGCCATACGATCTTAAAAATGGATAAACTCTTAAATTATTATGCTGAAATATTCATGTTAAATGCATAAATCATAATGGATACTATAATCTACCATGATTGCAGCTGCTAACCCATGAATATACTACACACCTACTTAAGTTAGCGGAAACAATAAGACGGAACGCATTGAATCCATTAGTCCTAGGGAATAGAATACTCTTTCTAATTTAAAGTGCAAGATGCAACCTCACTTCTACTATTTAAAAGATACATTCGCAATTATTTTCTGAATTTACAATAGGAACGCAATTATTTTCTGAATTTACAATAGGAACCAAATTATTCCAAAAATTGGGAAATAACTTACTGTAAATTGTTGTATCATATGAAAATCAACAAAGAATTATGAAAACAGCTGAATATATACACAATAGCAAAAGTGTTAACGAAACTGTTTATGCAGAATTGTATTAAAGAAAATTGATGGAGAGACATGATGTCAAGCGCCGATGAAATATAACAGAAAAAAACTGATACTTCACGTATAGTTTAGATTTTTTATTGTCTCTTTGAATGACTTCTAGATTTTGTAATCACGTCATTCCTAGGGCAGAACGACTTTTCCATTAGACTTACAAGGTTTAAAGACGTTTTCAACTTGTGATATTTTCTCAAGATCAGCCACGGATACATCGTGTTTTTTTTTTCTTTTTTTTTTAGCAACTTTATTTAGGCAGCAACATGAACAACAAAAAAATATACATTGGGATTACAAATCAATGTTAGTTTGAGTTAATTATAAGAACAAAGACATATCTACATTAACATCATACGAAAATATAGATGCATAAAATTAATTACAAAAATATAAATACATCAAAATTAATTAAAAAAAAAATATCAATACATTAATTAATATACTGTGAAATAGAATTTTGTCCATGTCTGCCTGGGTAGCGCAGGTAAAGACGTAGTCTGACAAAGCCTGCACCACCCAGGAGATACCAGATAGCCAAAGCAGCCCCATGGGATATCACTGCGCAAACATCAGCGAAAATTAAATTAAGTATGCGATTGATTAAATAGAATTAGTAAGGAGGATCCGGATTAAAGACTTAAACTTAGAATAGGAATTTATCTCTTTTATATTAGAAGGCAGCTGATTCCACAATTTAGGACCTGAAGAACCCACTCTGTGGCAACCCAGCTCCAGACGAGAAAATTGAGGTCTGTAGTTATGTCTACTTGTTGTTGGATAGTTATGTGTAGGTTGCTGTAAATCAATTGGAATAGATTAGTATTTTTAATTTTTTTAAACATTAATAACAAAATTTTATAATTTAAAAGTTGATTAAAAGTTAATAAATTGAATCTTTGCGGAACCTCACGGATCGACATTGGTTGTGGTAATTTATGGTTAATAATATTGAAGAATTTATTTTGTAATGACTAAATTCTACTTTGGTTAGCCTGTGAAGTGTATCCCCAGACCGATAAACAATAAAAAAGATGAGAAAAAATAAAAGAATAATATAGATTGATCAAAAATTTTATAGGTATATAAATACTAATGTTGCGCAATATTCCCAAAAATCTACCAATTTTTAAGCACAATAGGTTAATGTGTGTATCCCATTTTAAATTGGCTTGAATAGTAACTCCAAGGAATTTCGTCTCCTGCGATAACGGAACTATATCGTTATCTATTTTTATGGTATTACATAAGTAGTTGCTTTTGTTATGTTTATTTGAAAACAGAATACATTTGGTTTTTTTTGTATTAAGTGAGAGATAATTATCTCTAAAGTATTTTATATATATATCAATATCATTATTTACAAGTGAAAACAGCACATCAAGATTCCTTTCCCTATAAAAGATGCTTGTGTCGTCGGCAAAGCATAGAACTCTAGATCGAGTTGGCAGAAAAAAAAGATCATTAATATAAAAAATAAAAAGCAAAGGTCCCAATGTCGACCCCTGAGGAACCCCACATAGAGGTGATCTGGCGATAGATTGATTTTCGTTTATTTGCACATATTGAGATCTTCCAAAATGGTAATTTCTGAAAAGAAGATTTTGCTTTCCGCATATACCTGCCAATTGTAATTTATATAAAAGTCTATCATAGTTAAGGGTATCAAATGCCCGTGACAAATCAAAAAAAATTCCAATTGATGAGTCACCACCGTCCAAAGCCGAATATATGAAGTCTGTTGCCGTTAACAATACTTGTTCAGTAGATTTATTTTTAGTAAAACCGAATTGATTTTCCTGTATGATGTGGTTATGTTCAAAGTATTTTAATAATCTATTATAAATGAGTTTTTCAAGTATTTTTGTAAACACCGATAATATTGATATCGGTCTATAATTAGCAACGTCAGTATATGAACCCTTTTTATGAATCGGAACAACCCTTGCCGTCTTAAATTCCGGCGGAATCTCACCAGTGGAAAAGATTAGATTAAAGATGTGGGTTAAAGGCCCTGAAATCTCATGAGCACAATATTTAATGGGAACTGGATGAAAGTTATCTGGGCCTGGTCCTTTATTAGCACTAAGATTATTAATTAGTCGAATTGTCTCAAGTTCAGTGACCCCATCCAAGAAAAAGGAATTAGCGATATTATAATCATGGCATCTTTGGAATACATTATTAAATTTACTAGATAAAGAATAAGGGAATTCTATGAAATATTGATTGAATGTATTAGAAATCTGTGATATGTTAGTAATCGTTTTATGAGGAGTTATTAGTATATCAATTTCTCTTGTTCTGGATTTTGATCTTCCCATAAGTTCATTTATTTCTGACCATGTTTTCCTATTATTCATATTACATAGTGCCGAAAAATATGCCTGTTTCGCACGTTTTATTTTAGTATTCAATTCATTCCGAAATGACTTAAAAACAGCAAGTTTTGTTGGTGATTTATCCTTTAAAAATTTGAAGTAAAGTTTATTTCTCTAAAAATTTCAGTTGTAATCCATGATTTACGTATACGTTTGGTTTTGCTTATTGTTTTTAATGGAAAGCAAACTTCATAATTATTTTTGAAGATATCAACGAAATATCCATAAGCATGTAGTGGATTATCCAAGAGATATAAATTATTCCAATTTACTCTTTGTAACTTTGCTTTAAATGTCTGTAAATTCATCTCAGAAAAATCTCTAATAAAAGATGGATTACCATGTCTTTTAGATATTCCCTGTGAAATACCAAAAATTGAAAATATGGGAAGATGATCGCTAATCTGATAAAGAAGTATGCCACATTGTGGATTTAAAACGTTTGTAATACAGTGATCAATAACTGTACAAGAATGTGATGTAATTCTAGTTGGGTTATGAATATAGTTATTAAATCCAAATGAGAAGATCTGATCCAATAGTCTCTGTGCTTGCGTATGGTTTACAAATTTTTCATTGGAAGTATATAAATCAATATTTAAGTCTCCCATGATGATTAGCCTCTTTCTCGAGGAAGTAATAAAGGCAAGTAGGTCCTGAAGACGACATAAAAAATCTCCCAATTCACCAGAAGGTGGTCGATATATGGTAGTGACAAAAATACCATAAATCTGTAATGTCAGCATCTCAACACCCGGGAAGATTCCCGTCCATTGAGGTATCAAATTAAACTCGTGTTTTCTTTTAACATACATTACAACACCACCTCCTCTACCCAATTCATGTGCAATCGAGACCGATTCATAATCAAAAAGAGATGGAGCCTAATTTGGGCAGAGCCAGGTCTCAGTTATACATAATATGTCAGGGGATGGATTTATACCAAGGATGAAGTCTTCAATTAATTCCACTTTGTTAGTAATACTGCATGCATTAATATGAACGGTTAATAATGTGTTATTAACTTGATTATGAGAAGTAATCTGTGAGGGATAGTAATATTGGTTATTAATATCAAGAGTTAATTCATTATCCGGCTCAGTGAATGAATCCCCAAGGGCCGCAAAGCCACAATCGGTTATATGTCCGCTATTCAGGAATGACATTTATAAAATATAGTAAAAGAATATTAAAATAAAATTAAAATAAATAAATATATAAAAATAAAAATAAAAGAATAATAAAATAAATAAATAAATAAATAATGTAAAAATACAATAATTCAATATAAATATACTTTGATATAAAGATATATATCAATTCGTATATGGTCAAAAGCCATCTGGGCGCACCATATCACAATAATAGTCGTTTAGTTAATTAGCGAATACGACACAAAAAATCATTTCGAAGAGTAATAGCCTGTTATCAAATACCAATATTTTAATATTAAAATTTACATTTAAAACATCCAACTGAACCAACACGGTGCATCGAAATTCCCATTAGATAAGGCAAAACCTGATTTATAATTGATTCATATGTAAGACCATCTTATTATATATCTGGATAATAGGCTAAATTATTATGCAAACAAATTTAAATATTTAAGGCGTAAGGACAGTAGTGGTCAATATGCATCCTACAATAGGGAACTGCTCGCAAAATTTACAATATAACTATATAATTTTATACAAACTGAACGTCATTCACTTGAAGGATAAAAAAAAATAGAAATTGTAGTTAGTATATCTTTGTAGTATCATGTGAAAAAAAAAACCACAAAAAAAAACAAAAACAAAAACAGAAGCATCTGATATGATATATAAACACTGTATTGATAGACAAAGTTATCAACAGCAAATGCAATATGAGAAAACTGACTGAAATCTATAGATTCATTTGTTTAGTTTAGACGTAAAAATTTTTAAAAAAATTATAAGTTACGTAATACGTTTTGTGATTAGTAGGCTAGTTGGAAAACAAGGGAATGTTTAAAACAGATGAAATCATGATCATTTATGGCGCAAGGACAAAAGGAAGAAGGTTAGAGCAGATTAGAAATTTAGATCTAAACTGAGTCCTCGTGTTATTCGTCTATATAAGTTTTACAGATTATTTAATTAGATAAACAATTTTCATGTAATATACAAGCTGAACGCTGTTCACTTGAAGGATAAAATAATACTTGTATTCAGTGTGGTGTCTTACGAAATATATAGAAGCATCTGATATGAAATATAGACATTGCATTGATAAATATAAAGTAAGTTAACATCGAATATAATATGAAAAAATTGACTGAAAACACTAGATTCATTCGATTGACCAGTTTAGGCGTAGAAATGATAAATTACAAGTTATGAAACATGCTTATAATGAGTAGGTTAGTTTGACAAGAACACGTTTACAGCTCAGATGCAATCATGATCCATTATGGCGCAAGGACAAAAGAAAAAAGGGTCAGAACAGCCTAGAAAAATTATAAGTTATTTAATGCGATTTATGATAAATAGGCTATTATGACATGAAGAACATACTCAAAACACGCCAGGATCATGATCATATAAAAGGTTAGCCTGTTAATTTCATTTACCTTTTTATGTCGCAAGAGCAATATCGGTGAAGCAACAGCAAATCATGCATATCCAAATGAATAATGTTAATTTCTTTCTCTATAATTTCGGATGTCAGTCAGTGACTTGAGAATTACCCTCTCACCACGCTCAGTTAGCAAAAAAATTTTTCCCTGCTGTGTCCAGCATTGTACGCCTTTAGCACGAATTTCGCAATTTGAATTTGGTTAGAAACAGGGAATCCAAAACAACGCAAATCCATTGAAAGATTTTGACTCATCATTGCTGTAGGCCCGGACTTGAGTTGTTCGAGCTGTAAAAAGAAAACCAAAAGTTTCCTGGCAAGGCCGGTAGTCCAATATTAGGTTTTGACAATTTGTTTAACCAACTTTTAAGCTTCTGAGAAAAATTCGTTCATGGCTGGTTGTTTTTATAGTCGGTTATTATATTTTATAATATACAAAGTTCAAAAGGCGGACTAAATCTGGGGAAACACTTCTTCCAACAGGGCAATAGTGTCCGCGATTTGGCATCTGTGTAAAAAGGGAGAAAACCACATCAAAACTGATTAGCAACCCACGCGGACGCAAGAATGAAATTGTCCAAAACTTCAATGAAATGGCCTGAATCACGTACACAGTGTGCCGAGTGTCCGACATAGGTGCTAAAATGTTTACTAAGAAATTTTATATGCATACAATGATATCATTTCATTTTCTCAAGGCTTTTTCGTTATTACGTAGGCTGAAGAAGAAATGCTTTTAAATTAATTTAAATAATGTTTGTCCATTACATGGTTACGGGCAAAAGTATTGACTTGGCGTTAACCTTGGTTTATAAAATTTAAAAGAAATAATATGTAATGCGTGTATAAGGTCCCACGTATCTAGAGACTCCAGAATTATCAGGAAATCTTAAACATTCCCTAAAAGTTAGGGAAAGTAAAAGAAAAACGAGACTGTTTGGCCAAAGCTAGAGAAGTCAGGGAAAACTTTCTTAACTTCTGTTTTAAATAGATAATTTTCCCGCAAACGTAAAGTCGTTTTCCTCTCAACGAAAATTCAGTTGAATTGGCGATTGATCAAAGTATTTTACCTGAGAAGTTAGAATAAAACTAAATTTATAAATATATAATAAAACTAAAAAAAAAATTCTTTTTCTCTAATGTGAGTGTGGACCCTGTATAATAATCTGGTACGGTATATTTTTAGCAGGAATTTGAAATCTGTTGGCTAAAATATTTAAAATGCAGTGCATATTTCAGAAAATTAAAGAAAATGTATTTCTTTGCCCGCTATTAATAATGTAGGGGTTCTCTGTGCTTTTATTAATTGTTGAATACCAGGTAATATAATCAATCAACCCCTGGGAGCAAGTCTTAGACTAATTGCAAAAAAGTGTTTCAGCAGTTGAAAACAATCTTTTAACTAAAATAACTTTCCAATCCCTTCCTTCATAAAAAATTTAAAATTTAGGGTTTAACTAACCACCAACAACACTACTCAGGTTTGTTCGGGCCGTTCGGAAGGGCCCGAAATAACAAAGATACTTTCTTAGGATGTGGTCAGTTTCAAGTACAGAAGACTTTTGTAGTCGGTGCATTACCATTTTGTCAATTCCTATTGTATTCAGATGATTTTCGAGATTTGATGCGATGGCTCCCAATGCGCCTGTTACTATTGTGAAAGACAATTGTTTTTTTCCATAACCTTTCGATTTCAATTTGTAAATCTTTGTATTAGGATATTTTGTCAAATTCTTTCTCTTGAAGTCTTAAGTCACCAGGAATAGCAATAGTTACTATCCAAACTTTTTTTCCCACAATTGTTAGATCAGGTACATTATGTGTAAGTTGTTTATCAGTTTGGCTACGGAAGTCCCACAGAATCTTGACTTTGTCATTTTCAATAAGCTTCTCAGCTCTGGAGTCCCACCAGTTTTTGTTGACTGTAGCATTTTCTTTTTGGCATAGGCGCCAGTGAATCACTGAAGCTGCATTATTGTATTTTTCCAAATAGTCTGTATGCGCGATCCTTTTGCATCCACAGATCAAGTGTTCCAGTGTTTCATCGTCTTCTTTAAAAAGACGACATTTGCTACCATGAGAAGATTTTTCGATTTTTGCTTTAATTACGTTCGTTATTAATGCTTATTCCTGTGCAGTCATTAATCAACCTTCTGTTTCATTCTTCAGTGTGTCATTTCGAAGCCACTTCTAAGTTTACTGTCAAGTTTATCTCATTGACTTTCTCCATGGTGGTCCTAAAATGTTTTCCGTGGTAAGCTTCATTTTGCTATTGCTGCTTTCGTCTCAAGAAAGTGTATTTTTTAAATTCTTTCTTAGATTCTTTGAACTTCAATAATTTTGCTTTGGATACCTTTATCAATATTCTTTCAGAACTTTGGTTCGTATATTTAGCCAGTCCTCATTTTTCGTCTTTTACTGCCTTCTTGACTTGTATCAGACCTTGGCAATCGATGTTTCTTTGAAGGTATAGTCTATCCAAGTCCATTCGGAGGTGTAAGGCCCGATTTTTTGTCATAAGTTTACGAGTTTTTCGGTCACAAGCACCGGTTTCGTTTATTTTTGTTATTATTTTATAATTATTAGTTTAAGGAAAGATCATTATTTAAAACGAAAGCTTGTGAATATTGTAAGAAAGAGTTTTCGAGTACAGGCTGTGGGGAAATGTCAACAGAGTTCAATTACTCAAACAAACATGAAGTTTCAGCTCGTCATTTGCGAATCATCTTCGGAAGAGGTTTTAGTTGTTGATGAAATTCAACCGAAAGCTTTATTATCTTGGATATGTATGTATAATGCGATACCCTGAAAATATAACATTTTGCACTTCATCATACAAAGAAACTTTGAGGAAAAATGAGGATCCTGCAAAAGAAGGACATTATTGCTCAAAACTTTAAGAGATTAGTTTGGAAAGGCAAAAGTAGCACTTTTTCAGCAGGGAACAAAGCAGTGACCGCTAACAAGATTGCTAATTTTCCGTAAGCGGATATGGCACAATAAGTAAAAGTACGAATAGGTTATTAGTTTACTCATTCCCGTAAATGCATTTACAAGATAAACTTACAATAATCACTTTTTTTGTAAGCTTGTTTCCCTATTGTAAGATATTATTGCCATTCTCAGCATTGGACCACGCATGGAGGGTGTTGATAGGGGTTGTAACTCTCACACTGCCATGACATTTTGTATATTTAACATGAGGATATATGAGTTGTAGCTCTATAACGCCCCTCCCCCATTGTGCCTATAATCCATCCCTTATGATTTGTTTACGTACGCTTATGCTTCACAGGGTTAATACAATTGACAAATAGTGGTCACATACAAATTCTTCGGGCTAGTTTTTGTGTTTTATGTTTTGTTTCCCTATTCTTGTAAATATTTGTTGTAAATTTGTTCATTATTATTATTACTTATTCCTGTTGTTGCTGGTCTCTGCTCAATTCTTCCTGATCACAGATCTAAGAAAGCATGCGGCTATCATGATGAGATATGGTCATGCACCCAGAGATTTTGTGCGGTTACGACTGCATGAAATAAGTGAGATAAAGTGAGATAAATAATAGCAGTGAGATAAATAATACTGTGAGATAAAATGAGGATACCAATAGTTTTCAAGTTATTAATTATGTCCTTTAGAATTAAAATTAACAGATTATTGAAGTACAGTATAGGTAAAGATTTTAATACTTCCACTGACTTTAAATTTCTGCTTTTCGATTGAGAACATCAATCTTTCCCATTGTGAACCATTTCGAAGTTGGAAGATTTTAAAATCAAGCCAATAGATTTTTTAACTTCTCTGTAAAAAATCTCATTTCTCTCTTCCACAGATACATCATTAAGATTGTTCCAATGTTTTCGGCGATCTAGAAACTTGACATGAACTGTTATTGATGACCGAAGATTTTTTTTAGGTCACTTTCAAGAAAAAGGAATTTTGTGCCTTTTCTAATTTTGCGGTCCAGATACCGAGATCCGTCTTTAGTTATTCCAGCTCTAATCTTTTATACAACAGTTAACTACGTAGCGAAATAAATAGCCGATGCTTTAATAAGAAAAGGGCGCATTTAAATTACATTCAGATAAGTAGATTTGGCGTTGGGTTTATTCAAACACACAAAGGTTACTTTATACCAATATTAAAAACCTCTGTTGAAAATATGTTATAATTGAAAATAGATTTATTCACACGCGTAGAACGAGAGGTCGTAGATTTGTTATGGGAATCATATTGGGTTATATAATAATACAATCATATACATTATATTAAAACACAATTGTGTACATTATATTATAATACAATTGTATACATCATATTATAATACAATTGTATACATCATATTATAATACAATTGTGTACATTATATTATAACACAATTATATATGTATATTATAACACAGTTATATACATCATATTATGATGCAATTATATACATTATAATACAATTGTATATGTATATTATAATAGAATACATTATAATACAATTGTATATGCATATTATAATACAAT
>QLNU02014802.1:95313522-95353508 GCA_006491805.2 Dysdera silvatica
TACCTACCACCCACATACATACATACGCACGCACGCACGCACACACACACAGACATACATACATATATACAATACGATACGATACAATACTACTTGGCCTATGAGGGTCCAGGTAGGAGTATACAATACACATTTAAGATGTTACAAATTGTCGAATATTATGAACAAATGCATTGACATTGATTGAAGGAACACAATTCTGAGTTAAGCTTATTCCAATTGTCAATCATTTGAACAAAAAAAATTATTGCTTACAAAATTTATTATTTACTAAATTTATGAGCGCTACTGTATGAGTTAAGTAATTGTAAGTTGAAAGAGTGATCAATACGAGAAGAAATATAGTCGGCAGGTCTCACGTATTGTAAGAAATTACATTTATAGTGATTATAAAGAATTTTTATATAAAAGAGTAAGACGCAGGTGTTTACGGTGCAGGGAAAGCGGAATTAGGTATAAAGAAGCTTTAAGAGAAGTTACTGAGACATTAGGAGACCAGTTATTCAATATGAAACGTGCAGGCAGACTTTGAACAAATTCTAAATGGTTGATATTGAGGTCTGTGGAGGGATCCCAAATTTCGAAAGCATAATTTAATATTGGGCAAATGTCAGTTTTGTAGCATAATATCTGATGGATTTAGTGGAATGTTTTAATTGTCCCTGTAGATAAAAAATAATTTTGATTCAGCTTGATTAACAATTCCATCGGAGACCAGAAGTAAATGTTATCCCTAGGTATCTGAAATGTTTCACTTTTTGAATTGTAGTGGATTGGATTTTATAGGAGAAGGATAAAGGATTAGTTTTCCTATGAATAGATAAAAGAACTGTCTTAAATGAGTTTAATATAAGGACCACTGAGTGCACCATTGAGAAATTAGATCAAGGTTAGATTGTAGATTGTAAATATCATTGATCATTTAATGAGGATATTTGATTATAAATTATTCAATTATCTTCAAATGGCCTAATCTGAACAGAAATAGGTGAAGCGATGTCATTAATAAAAATCAGGAAAAGAAGAAGATAAAACTTCACCCTGAGGAGTGCCTGAACGTATATTTAAGAACTCAGAATTAGTATTGAGTATGTGCACATACTGCTTTCAATCGTTTAGAAAAGCTTAATCAAGCCATGACAAGAGTTGTATATCAAGGTCAATTAAATGAAGCTTATAGATTAATTTGGAATGAAGTACTTTGTCGAACACTTTCGAGAAATCGATAAAAATTATATCTGTTTGGGCATTATTGTCAATAGATGAACCTAAATCTTGCATAAAGTTAAGAAGTTCGGTAATTGTTGAATAGTCCTCTTCTAATCCCCGTTGAGATGGTAGAAAGAAACTTTTAGACTGAAGTATAAGGCCTATCTCTTTAGCTATGATATGTTCAAAACGTTTGCAGGAGGATGAAGCGATAGCAATAGATCTATAGTTTAACGGATTATTATGACTACCTGATTTGTAAATTAGGATGATTTTATTAATCTTCCAATCATCAGCAAGTTCAGAGGAATTGAGTGAAACATTGAATAAAACAATAAGGTACTCAGACATAGATTCTGGAAATGTTTTCAGCAAACATTTGAATACCATCAGGACCGGTAGAATTTATTTTAATGCGTTTAAGTAGTTTTATTAAGCCTGGTTTAGAAAAGCGAATAGGGACAGAAGTAGTTATGGAAGATATAAGTCGTAAATTAGTGGAGTGATTATCTGTTGAGAAGACTGATTGGAATGCCTAATTAAAACTTGTAGAAATTATAAAAGGGTCAGAAATGAATTTATTTTGTATTAATAAAGTAAATTTTTTAGAGGATTTGGGTGTTAAGTAGTTCCAAAATTTATCTGATTTATTCTTAAGATAATAAGGCAGAGTAGACGTAAGATAATCTAACTTCGCATTCTTATATGGACGTTTAAATTCATAATAAGATCGATGAAACTTAGCTTTTAAGTTTATGTTGGGTGGGCTATTTTTAAATTTGGTGGAGTCTTAGAACTTTGCGTTTAAGATGAATAACGTGTCTGGTAATCCAAGGTTTGCTAGAATAATTACTTTAGGTTAGTTGTAGGAATAGTGAGAGGGATTGCGTGGATAACAGTTTTAAATGAGTTCCATAGTAGGTGTATATAATTTGACTTTGCTTGAACGAAAAAATCGGGTAGACAGGTGTCGGGAATTTTTGGGGCACGAGAAAAATCAGTTTTAACAAAGTTGTATCTTTTTAACAGATAAAATGTTTTAGTGGCGGGAGCAATTAAAAGATCAAGAAAGGGAATATCTTGGTTTGATAAACCTTGAAAAATAGATTTTCAGAAATAAGTGAACTGGAAGAGATGATTAAATCAAAATGTTAGAAGAATTCTTAGTTCTAGTAGGCATATTAACATGTTGCATTATGTGTAAGAAGTAAATAAGATAATTATTAATTGTCAAGTTACCATGATTAGAGTAAATGGAGTCCCAGGAAATTGATGGAAGGTTAAAGTCATCAGCTATGATAATATAATAATAAGAAGAGTCTAAGGTATTTGGGAGTTCAATGAAAGAGTTTAATGGAGAATTAGAAAGGAAATATACAGAAAAAATCAGAAATGGTTTAAGGTTGACAGGTTTCCATTCAATGGCAATAATTTCAATATTGGCATGAAGTTCTATTAAAAATGTATTACAGTAAGTATTTTTGATCAATAACGTCACAAACACCTCCCCCTCCTCGAGTGTGTCTATCGTGTCTATAAAAATCACATAGGAATCGTCAATTCTAGGATAGAGCCAAGTTTCACTAACTGCAATAATATCTGGGTCAGTTGATAAGATAAAGGTGTTTAAGTAATCTAATTTGTTCAAAATACCGTGAATGTTAATGGAGCAAATGTGTAAGTTATTTTTAAGCAAATAATGATTTTTATTATGGATGTGTTTCTGATGGGACTTTTCTGAGGGACGTTTCGCGAAAAACTAATCAGTGAGTTGGAAGTGGGGTTAAGGGAATATTTAGTACCGTTAATTAGAATAGTACGATAAGTTAGTTTAGTGCGTTGGCCTTCGTCACGATGGACTTGGGATAATTACCAAAGTTTTTGCCTTATGTGTCTAGTTTCCGGAGAAAAGTGGTCTTGGATTGAAAATTTGGACCCTTTTAATTTGACGGCGTTATGCAAAATAGAATCTTTTAATTTGTAGGCAGAAAAGTTAACCATGATTCTATGAAATCTTAGGTTGGGTCCCCATCCCAGCCAATGACATCTCTCAATATCTGTTGGTGAGACTGAGACACCTAACTGATTTATGCACAGATCTGAAATTAAGGTCTCGGGAGATTCTGAAAATGCGCTTGAATCAAAACCAGAAAATATTAGATTATTTCTCCGTGACCCATCTTCTATGTTCACAATAAGATTTAACAGATCCTGGTTGGAGGAAAGTGAATCATTAATATATGAGAGAAATTTATTTTCAATCTCCACAACTCTTTCTGTGAAAGAGTGTAATTTATCCAATCTGGAGTCTAATCCATCCACCTTGGCAGAGAGGGTCTCCATTCAGTTAAGAACAAAATCTTGTCTGGAATTTAGGGCAGTAAGTTGTTTTAAAATATCAAGTTGTAAGGAATAAATGGCAGTAAGGGACGGTTTTGTGGATCACTGGAGGTAAAAGGATCAATTACTGGAAGAATGTCGTTAGCAGGAATATTGGATGACTGGGAACGTAAGCGTGTAGTAGGAGGAGATCGAGGAACATTGGGGACGGGATTATATCCCTTTCATTTAAGCCTACCTTATAGAAGATACATATTGTCGGGAAGAGCGCCTCAACAGCTATCTAGGGATATATCATTGTCAGTGGCTAAGAGGGTCAGGAGACGCAGGATACACAAAATATGAACGTCCGGGTATAAGTCAACGACGGCGCGAGCAAATTCGT
Organism: Dysdera silvatica; assembly: GCA_006491805.2. NCBI lineage: Eukaryota > Metazoa > Arthropoda > Arachnida > Araneae > Dysderidae > Dysdera > Dysdera silvatica. Next base: position 95,317,457 of record QLNU02014802.1, read on the forward strand.
CGCTCCTAACGCGACCGTAAGACTACCCCGTCCTCAACCATCGGATTATCGCGGCGGATATGCGGTACGCGAAGGGTGAGGCTAGACTCAAACCGGTAAAATATAGGGATATTCAGGGAGAATTTCAAACGTACAGCTCATGACTGCTGCAACTACGACACTAGTTTTATCTCGAAGCAATGAGTTTCGATCAGATTCAGCTGCGCATTCAACGTGCATTTCATGACGTGAGCAGGGATTTAGTTACATATAAAAATATAAAATAAGAGGCAGGTAAATTTGCAATGTCGACCACAATTTACACAAATCAACGTGGGGAAACGTAAAGATGCGCGCACCATCGGGAAGAGGCGTCCCAGCATCTGTCAAGCACGTACCATTGTGTCGGGTGGCTGAGAGGGGTCGGAGGTGCAGGGGCAAGCAGAAATTAAGGAATTCGGGGCTTGGGCACTTATGTGACTAAAGTTTTGGTGGCAATACAAACTTAAATAGTGCAAATAAAAAAATCAAAATCGCAAATAAGATTTGAGCTTTTACACAAACAAAACCATAAGTGTCATTCCATGAAAATAAGTAAAATGTTGAATATATATTTTTTTTAAATGATTTATTCTGTATTTTAAGTTAGTTTGTATTATATGTATACTAAAATCTTGTATCAACGAAACAAATTATTCACAAAATGATTTATTTCAAGAGGGCTGCCACCTGAAAATAGTCCATGTTCGAAGTGATATTTCTCTTGACGTTATGTCTACATTCAAGGTGAGATAAATTCTATTCTAAACGCGTAAACAATAACGGTATGGTACTTATTGAAAGCTTAAAATGTAATCTTTTGATTACATATAGTCTGAATTGGTCTTATTGCACATCGCATTCAAAATGCTTGCTTTAAATTGTTCATGATAAAGTTGTAACGTGAGTTACCAAAACAAGCTATTTTTATATGTTTACATTGGAATTTTAAAGTCCAATACTTTGTATTTCGAAATTAGGAAATATGTGTAATGCAATACCATCAACATCATAATTAAATGTTTCATTTTGTACCCTAAAGGCACTTTCGAAATATGTAAAGTGAGTTACGAGCATTGTGATCACTTACGTTACGATACTAAAATAGGCATTTGTCGAATAGACTGCGAACTCACAAGCAGTTACACTTTATTTCTACACAAAACAAAATGCAAAGAAGAAAATGGACATGATCTGGTAATCCTTTTAGCCTGAAAGCCTACACACGGTAGCTCAATCCCTATATACAATATATACATTACTAATCCGTTTACAATCCAATAAAGTCATTTGATTTAACTAACACGGACCTTGTGTCCGTTACACGCGAGAGCCTAGCTGTCTCTGCCAAAGTAAGTCAGGTCACATGACCCTAGAATTCACAATTATTCCTATTGATTGGCTGCTCTATTGTTAATAAAGTTAATTGAAAATTAAACATTATGCTACACATTCTAATTTTTCTTCTTTTATTTATTCGGGAATAGAATCCAACTTTCAAAATGACACTTTCACTTCTGGTGAAAAGATGAAATGTACGAGGGGAAAATTAAAAGCTAATAATACAATAATATGATGCTAAATATATAATATATGTGCTAAATATATAATGTGATGAATAAGGCGATTAGATAATATGCAATTAAATTTTCTCCAGATTTATGAAGTCTAAAATCTACACAGCTTGCCAAATTACTGTTGTATATAGTGGTACTAATTCTAGGGACTTTTTATTAAATTAAGTACAAGAACCTTACAATTAATCAGGGACGTTTTTTATTTTTCATTACACTATATGGTACGTTGTGTTCTGCACAAGAAATAAAACATATTAACTTATAATTATTTACTGCGACGCTAAAAGTTATATAATTAAAATTGTATTATAAACTGATTGTTGTAAGGTATTATTACCCTTCACAGGGATAACACAATTGCCAAATAATGGTCAACACAAGAAAGCCTCCGGGGCGAGAATTTTGTGAGTTTTCGTGGGGGAATTTATTATACTATAATTTTTGCCACCCACGTTTTAATTACAGCTCAAACTAGAGCTTATGTAATTTTGGAGAAAAAGAGACGCTTTCCCCATCCTGGATTCGAACCAGGGTCCCTCCCTTAAATTATTCCCAGAATTATTACTCCCAGAAATTATTGTATAAAACTGATTGTTATTGCAAAAATGGGAAAAAGCACTAAATGTAAAATGCAGTTACCATGACGTGTCACACACTCACATGTCACGGATGCAAGGAAACAGTACAATATAAGTGTGCGGATACTAAAGGAAACGCTTATAAAAATAAAGCAGTAGAAGAGCAAACATCTTGGAGGTATGAAATGCGTTCTCTTGAGAAAGGAATACAAGTGAAGGAGGAATGGATGAAAAAATGGAAAGCAATGAAACTATGGAGAAAACACTGGACAGAATCCTAAATAAACTGGCCAATATTGAAAATAAGGTTAAACAAAACATTAATAAAACAAATGCTAAAATATATAAAGTAATGGAGGCAGCATAATTTATGAGTATCAAATTTGAAAAATGAAAATAGCATTGGATATTTTACAGCAGAAATTGGATGAAATAAGCAGAGAACGTAAAGGATAAAACCAGAGGTGGATGATCATAAAAAAAAAAGAGAACCAGACCCTTGGAAATGGAAAAATGGAACTAGAGGGATAACAAAGATATATGGGGTCCACTAATATAGAAATTAAATGCGTACTGGAATTAATGGGCGAGGATTACACTGAAATTGAAATGGACATAGCAGATGATGCAAGTCCTCAAGTAAACAGACAGGATATTGGCTGTTGTTCTAGATTGCCCATTCATAGTAAAAAAGGTCCCAAGTCTATTTTTGTTAAATTGACATATAGAACTAAGAAGGAAGATTTAATCAGAGAAGTTAAGAAGAAGAAAATGATCAAAATATCAGACATCGGCTTGAAAAATGGAGTTAAGTCAATTTATGTTAATGAGCATTTGTGTCCATATGGAACATTTCTGTTCAATAGAGCACTAAACAAAAAAAGGAAAGCAGGATGGAAAAATTTGTGGAAGAAAAGCGGAAACGCCATGGCTGGAAAGAATGATATGACTAAAGTGATCAAAATTGAAAAGGGGGAGGACCTGGATTGCTTTGGTAATGGGGGCCTGGTACAAACGAAAAACTTTATAATATTACTGTCGTTATTTTTTTTTTGCATGCTTCTTTTTTATATATTTAATATTGATTCATGTCAAGGAGATTATATTTTATTACAATCCTTCAATGGTTTACTGAGAAATAATTTGGGAGATTTTACAATTGCACATGTTAATACAAGGAGAATACAGGGAATGTGGAAGGTAATTGAAAAGTTTTGCACATGGATATTGAACATGAAATTGATATTTTGTGATATATAAACATTTTATTCTTTAGGGATTCACGTCAAAATATATATCATCAATTGAAAATGTAAAAACAGTAAAAAGAATTGTTGTAAATAATTTTTATAAAATATCTATTATATATCCCGTTGCTGGAATAAACATGTTGATTTGTTGATTGATTGATTGATTGATAGATTCGAATATCCAAATAGTCTTTTAAATACTTGTCTAACTTTGCCGTGATAGCATATAGCTTTTCAAGGCGATATCAATTATATACAGATATGTTTAAGAATATGTATATACAGTTCTAACCGCAATTTTTTTGCGTACCATGTGACGTAAGAATATTTCATGTCATGCTAGGCCGAGACATTCAGTTCTTTCAAGATTTAAAACTGAAATTGCAAGATGAATCAAATTTCGAATTGTAAAAGGCGAGTGTTCGGTAATGCTTAAATTTGGTGGTCTTGGTATAGCAAAGAACAGACAACTCCTTTACGTCGCATCACAAGACACGTTTATTTAACAAGACGGTTTGAGAACGTCATAATACAGGTAAAACGTACAAATACCTAGCAGGTGAAATGTAATTCAATACGAATTGGGAATTGCACGTAGGTATGCATACTACAAAATCGGAAAATAATTATCAAGATTAAGTACACATATGTATTCAGTTTATTAGTACCATTTAACAAAACCAATATTTTCAACTCTGTCAATTGTGGTACATTTCACAATATACTTTACTGTATATAAGCACATCGTTTTTAGTGGTAGCGCTAGGAAGTCCGCCCTGCCGCTCTCTGATGAAATCCCAAAACGTAAGAGATACAAACGTAATAATTCCTTTCTTCTAATAATATAAACATTTGTTAATATGCTCCTTATTTAAGTTTCTTTTCATACTTATTTAATTTTTTAATTAATAATAATTTAATATTTATTTAATTTATTAATTATTTAAGTTTCTTTTTAAGTTTCTTATTTAATTTCTTTGCACATGAATGCTGTTTCAGAGGACATTTTGTAACAAGAAATTAAAAGGTAAAAAGTTAATATTCCGGTTACGAATTTTAGCCTAAAGATAAAAGCAATCCCTTGATTCCACGTACGTATCTTACGATGTTATGTTATAATCCCAACAAGTTAGGTAACATAATTAACTTCTACAATAGTGACAGAAGTTTTTTTGTCACTGGCGTAGTTTTTTATTAAAATATATATTAACGTTTCAGTAGCTGCAAATTCCCTTTATCAAGTACCGAAGGCTTAAAATAGGAAGATGATAAATTGAAAAACGAATAAGGCATACAAAACAAAGAGAAAAAATAATAAAATTTTGTTCACTTCTTCTAAGCATTTGACTTTTAATTATTTGACGCCAAAATTAATAAAAAAATTAATTTAATTAACTATTAATAAAACTAAGAAATATGGACATCTTTCTAGCTTATAAACACAAATACACTTAATTGAAAAATAATGTTTGCTTTTCGAGATACGCATATCTGTTTGCCGTATAACAACGAACAAATCATGACTGGAAAATTAAATGCTGATGGCAAGGTTAAACATTCATTACTTTGAACGCCCCGTGACGGATGTGTGCTGCATAAAAATCTATGGCCTCATGGAGTAATTACCATGACGATGAGATGGTGAAAGCGTAATTGAATATTTTGATCTTGTTTCATAGGTGATTACATAATAGGATATCCGCGGTCAACGATGGCTACCGGGGTTGGATAGAAGTTCCTTCATTTTTTCATTAAATCCGACGTTATTTAATTGACTTTATCCGTATACCCTTCTTATATTTAATTTCTAACGAGATATAATGCGATATTAATGTTTAATAAATTTATTGCGTAGAGCGTTGTATTAAGGATATTACATAAAGTAGTGGTTCCCAACCTGGGAGAAACGATGTATTCATGAACCAGGGCAGTGCAATATGATACCACAATTAAAATCCCGTTTTTCAGTAAACGACTGTTTCTCATAAATAACATTCAGCCATTTAAAAATAGAAGTTTTTAGCTGGTATTAGTAAACTGAATGTCCCTGATGTGACCGTTCGATTTTCTGTTTTGGTCGTTAAAAATTTCGTTATATAGAAATTTATTCCGTTATATAGAAACACTTTCATATGTAATGACCATGGGGATTTATCAAAACTTCGCTATATGGAGAATTTCGCTATACGGAAGTACGTTATATGGAGGTTTTACTTTTAAATCTATACGGCAAAACTCTGTTGCGCATATGAGTGTTATTAAATTTATGACAGCAACTGTCTGTATATTAAAATAAAATCCACTGTAAAATGTTTCGACATCTTTCACTTAATGGATAACTCAAAGGATTAACATTATGAAAAGTGGAAGAAGAGTCCTCATCCAGAAACCGCTTTTCCGATTTGTGTAACACTGCAACCATAGACTGATTTACATTTATTATTGAATAAATAGGTTGGCTATGAAAAGCATCATTAAATCATAAAACCATTCTCTAGGTTACACTAAAATGAAAATACAAGATTATTTCGAATGATTTTACCGTGATCACTGGAGTTAATATAAAAGGGTATTACTGTATCAAAAATCTATATTGAGTGGGCAAAAAAGCGTATCAGAAAGCTCTGGAGAAGCATTTACCATCCGTAACCAATTCCAAATGGATTTTCTTCAGATGTCTTTCTCCAATCCTATCTAAGGTTTAAGATGCCAAGATCGATGGTGAGAGAGTAACGGAAGAGTGCCTTAGATGCAGCGATTTTAACTTAATACTTATCATCTTCTTCCTAGTAAAAACACACGGAGATATAGATTTTTTTTCAAATAAGAACCGAACTTTATTTCGTGACCTGAATGTGGTCCCCGAATCGGAAAATTGGTTTAGCTATAAAAGGGGGAGGAATATGCCCTCAGAATAAGGTCACTTTTAAGCCCGTGTATAGAAACTCAAAGGTCTTTTCGTTAGATTGGGAACAAGTTAGGGAATACAAATTTTAGGGATGTTCTCAAATAGTATTTTTAAAGGGATTAAGTCAACTGAACAATAGAAAAACAACCATATTTTATGGGGAAAAATATTCAGAAAGAAGCACAAATAAATAAACCCACGGGCTATATACATATAATGGATTTTTGGTTTTAGCAACTCAACTAGATGGATCCCCGCCGCCCTAAAAGATTCAAAAATAATATGAGAATTAAAAAAAGATAAAAAAAAATCGGAAATGAAAATTAGCGATGTAAGATATTATTACCCTTCACAGGGATAACACAATTGCCAAATAATGGTCAACACAGAAAAGCCTCCGGGGCGAGATTTTTGTGAGTTTTTCGTGGGGGAATTTATTATACAATAATTTTTGCCACCCACGTTTTAATTACAGCTCAAACTAGAGCTTGTGTAATTTTGGAGAAAAAGAAGCGCCGTCCTCATCCCGGATTCGGACGGCGCCTCTTTTTCTTCAAATGTAAAAAAGCTCTAGTTTGAGCTACTTAAAACGTGGGTGGCAAAAATTATTGCATAATGATAATTAACGTTTATACTATGGAATATTTTACGGAACCAACGCAATAGTTGATAAAAATGTATCTTTCGTAAATCGGACGTAAATAAAAATATATCTTCATAAATTGTTTGATAAAAATATATCGTTCGTAAATTGGATGTTGATAAAAACATACCTTTCGTAAATTGGGTGTTGATAAAAACGTGAATCTATTTCATTTTATGTATGATCTTAAGCATTCAAGAAGATATAAAACGCACTCAACATTGACCGATACGTCACTAATAATACTGACCAAACAAATTAATAATAATAAAAATTTTTTCAACCCTTATACAATTACCGGCAATACATCTGTTTCGGTGTGATTTTAATGATACAATTTATTATTTTCGTATTTTAGAGAATAGTAACATGATTATGTTAGAAATAGAGGAGAATATTTAGTAATAACTTGTTACGAGACTCTCTTCTAATTAATATTCATGATTAAGGATATTTAGAATGCAATATTTCGAATGCAGGAATGCTGACAGCAAATAATCTCTAAAATTTTCTATCACAGATTTATCTATTTCGCAACTGATTTTAAAAGTAGACTACACACACGCACATACAGGGATTACCCAATTTATATAATGGAGAAAAAGTTTAATCAATTTTTTCTCCATTTTTGTGTGTGGGAGTTAGCGCACATTCTGTTTTTGTTATAATTATTATAGCTTCTGATATAATACATTTTCGTTAAAATCAAAAATATTCGTTTATTCATAAAAATATCAACATAGATCCTTACTTTATTACAACACATATTTTATACATACATGCGTGCGTGCGTGCGTGCATGAATGCATACACACACATACATACGTACGTACAGATGCACACACACACATAATACAGGCAATCATGCACGCATGCATACACACACACATACACACACACACACACACATACATACATACATACATACATTCATTCATACATACATTCATACATACGCACGCACGCATACATACATACATACATACATACATGCATACATACATACATACATACATACATACATACATACATACATACATACATACATACATACATACGTACGCGCGTACGCACGCACGCACGCACACATATATATTGTAAATTATCAATCTGATCTTTTTTGTTTGAACGTGTAAGAATATTTCTTAAAACCAGGGAATAAAATTAAAAAATTGTAGTTCTAGATATTTACTAACATTTCTTTTAATTGAACTTAATGAAATTACCCCATCACACAATTGTTCAAAAAACCTTTATTGGTACGTTAAAGCAAATAACCTTTTATGGATAATATTCGTGATGAATTTCCCCTTTAACCTATCTAATTTAGATCAATGGCGCTTAATTGGTTCAAAGGATCTTTCGAAGTACAACAACTTCAAACATCCGTTTTGGATACTGGAGCATATGGTAAATCAAAATCATAAAAAAAAATGAAGTCGAATAAATATCGTAAGATATTCGATTTGGCGAATGGTATACGTCTGATAACATCAAAAGCACAGATAATGACTGGCAATAATACACACAATACTAAAATAAATTTAATTTCCTTGAAACAATGATTCGTGTCATTGGATGCAAATGTAACAGGCTGCTGGGACCTTTGTTATTTTCGTTTTTGTTGCTTGACGAAAATAGGTTCCAACTGTGTTCGGAAAGGCTAATGTGTCAGGTGCATGTTGTGTGAGCCTGATCCAAACAAACACTGAAGCAATGAAGAAATTCGTCAACAGCGTCCTCCAGTGTATTACCCCGGCTTTCGCTGGTGAAATAAAAACAGTGACATGCATCTACTAGAAGACTAGGCGATTCCGTACATTCTCCGAAAACTTTCCCATGAAAAAGTAAATGTCTGTTCATTACTAAATTATTCTGAAACTGTTACTGTTTAAGGGAAATAAACTGACTTTTATTTTATTTCAATGCACTTTGCTGACACAGGTTATTCCAAGGCATATGTAAATGTGTCCGTAAAACAAAAATTTTTACATTATTATATAGTAGAGTCCATGGACGCCCAGATGAATAATTCTAGTGGGGGTGGGCTACAAAAATTATTACCTCCTTCTCAAGGCTGTCAAACATTTTAATGATTCTACAAGATGATAAAATGGTACAAAAATAATAGGTACTGCTTGACAATTACATAGTACTAATGAACTCAAAAGTACTTTATTTTAAAATAGGACTGCAAATTTATTTAAAGTAAATCCATAGCCGAATCGGGCAAATCAAATTTTTGAACAGATGTGGGGGGGATTGAGCCCCCTGTATAATTATATAGGTGCCCATGGTAGAGTGCTGTTAATCCGAACCAGGCTAATGCAAAAATCCTGGTCATCCGAGTGGTTTGGGTTTTTCAGTAGACTACAACCCCAGCCAACCGACAAGATGTAAACAAACAACGTAATTTATGTTACCAACTAATTGAAATTTCCCATAAACGAAAGGGAAATTTTCAGCCACCCATCCGTCATCTGTTTCTGCTACGCTTACACACTAATACATACAAGTACATCAAACAATTATAGCTTACAGTAAATTCTGCAGTAAAGATTTCGGTTAACCCCAAAATTTCTTAATCCGAATATGTCTCGCTCCAAATTAATTCAGATTAAAGAGACTCCACTATATTTCGTAACTTGATATTTCTAAAGTTTGCTTCTTTAAACGTTGTAATTGAATTTATATAATCCTTGAAGGAATAATTTATATTAAGTAATTCGCTGATTTTTAAAAAGTAAAAATATTCTATTTAAATAAAATTATAATAAAAAATAAGAAATATTTATTTTCAAACAAAGTTTTAACTCTTGTATGAGATAAGCTGATTATTAAATTTTCAATACAATTAGACTGAAATTTAGAAAAAATATACGTCGCTTAAAAAACATATTTGTTTTTTAATTAATTTGGTTCCTTGTTTAGTGCATGCCCTAGCTAGTTATATTTCCTTTACTTCATTATAGTTTGCCTAACACTTTATAATTTTATCATTTTGATGATATTTCCAAATAGTTCTTATTTGTTCAAGAGGGTTCATCTGGCTTTCTGCCTTCTCACTTCACAATTTCTCCTGTTCCCCTTTCACTGGACAAAATGTTGCTAATTTATTTGAATTGAGTTGCTTCATTTATGACTTTGTTGCTGATCTTGTAGTTGTCTGTATTATTGACTTAATTTTAACTTTGTTTTGTCCAGATTTATTTTTAATCCAACATTTTTACCTCCATTTATTGAAGTTGCAAGATATGAAAATATATAAAAACAAATGGCTGTATTTCCCGTACTTGATTTTTGCAGCTTACAAATCTTGGAACAATTAAAATTGTATCTTTTATTCACTTACTTCTTGGAGTTACAAATCACATTTGGGCCTGCAACTTCCCTTTTTTTCAGAATCTTATTCCCCTATGGATCGTATTCCCTCGTTTTCATGGTTTTCATTTTCCCAACTTAAAGGGCCGCGTTATCTTATAAACCCAATGGCTCTTGGTGGTTCAAATCCTTTTCTCTAACTATATATATTTATGTGCAAAAAACAAAGATGAATAGGCTGAAGGGATTCGGAAAGATTTACCTACCGAAGTTCCACATATTTTAAAGATATTTTTCCTCCTGTTCGTTTTCGTACTAGATAAATTCTACAGTGCTGTTAAATTCCAAATTATACGGCATGAACTTTACACAATTTACAGGTCTATTTCGTTTTGCGTTAACCAATAAATTTAATCATTATTCATAATTTAGCGGGTTTAAATAGATAATGAACCCACTATTGCTTTTACTTTTGTTTGTCTGTCTATCTGTCCGCAATAAAAAGGTCAGGTGAAGGTCTCATATACATTGGTTGATGATGGCTATCTTTAACGTTGAACACCTACCGAGTTACTTGAGAAAAGAAGAGAAGAAAGTTGCGGATTTGAGAGTTGAGGATTAGAGATTGGCAAATTAGTGAGTTGCGGATTGGAATCATTCATCATTATTTCATGGATCATGGATCATGGATCATTATTTTTGGACATACGAATACAATCAACGAATCATCGTAAAATGTAAGACAATCATTTTCTGTTTCTGCGAATTATTGTAACCATGGTTAAACTTAAGGTCTTTTTTCCCGAAAAAGATTATTTTTGAAAGAATTTTAAAAAAAAAACCCGTAAAATTCGAAGGTTGCATTTTTTTTTATTTACTGAATTTTTAAAAAGCTTCTAACCATTTTTTTTTAATTTATAAATTACGTACTTAACTAAAATTATATAAAACCTTAGAAACAAAATTTCCATTAAATGCTAGCAGTACAGAGAACAATTAATTTTAATCAAATGTGCCATTAACTCTTCTGGAAATTTGAAGTCCCACCGTAAGTAAATTGCTTATATGAATCATCGTGATATTAGATTGAAAATTGGGAAATTATAGTTACAACCCCTTACAGATTTTTGCCAAAATTTAGCATAAATTAACACTTTGACTCAGCTCACCTGTCTTACAGGATCTAGTCGTGATCTAAACAAATTAGACATTATAATTACTTTTACAAGGTTATATTTACTTTCCACACCAAGAATTGATTAGCAGTACCATTCATAAATCAGAAAAGTTAATGCAACTAATTAACTTTTAACAAATATACGGAATATTGTAATAGTGTTTTACAATTTGACGCAAATGCACCTCGTCCAAAAATATTTCGCACAAGTGAAAGCTCCGCGAGCTATTGCTACAACGGTTACAAAGCGTGACTAGGAATTTAAATACCATCATATTAATCTCTCCGCCCCAGACATTAGCAGCATGAAAACGGATGACCCCATGAGCAATTACTATAATGATTAGATAATAATCAAAATGAAATTAGTGACTTAATCTCGATTTATTAAAGATTATATAATGTGTTATTTGAGGTCAGTAAGGTCCTACATGATTTTCTTAAATTTTAAGCTGCTGTATTCACATGCATGCTTTTGCGGCTTTTTTGCGATAATTTATTTTAGCCCTGTGGCCATTTAAGAACAAAATTTAAGCTGGCGCAGTATAGCCAAGATGCTCTTTTGTCATAAAAATTCAAACAAACAAAATGTAAGATGAAATTTTCTGCCGCTGTGCTTATTCTACAATTGGACCAGCTTAGGTGGGCGGTCGGTCGGTCGGTCGGTAGGTAGGTAGGTAGCTATGTATTCATGCCTGCCTACCTACCTACCAACCTACCTACCTACCACCCACATACATACATACGCACGCACGCACGCACACACACACAGACATACATACATATATACAATACGATACGATACAATACTACTTGGCCTATGAGGGTCCAGGTAGGAGTATACAATACACATTTAAGATGTTACAAATTGTCGAATATTATGAACAAATGCATTGACATTGATTGAAGGAACACAATTCTGAGTTAAGCTTATTCCAATTGTCAATCATTTGAACAAAAAAAATTATTGCTTACAAAATTTATTATTTACTAAATTTATGAGCGCTACTGTATGAGTTAAGTAATTGTAAGTTGAAAGAGTGATCAATACGAGAAGAAATATAGTCGGCAGGTCTCACGTATTGTAAGAAATTACATTTATAGTGATTATAAAGAATTTTTATATAAAAGAGTAAGACGCAGGTGTTTACGGTGCAGGGAAAGCGGAATTAGGTATAAAGAAGCTTTAAGAGAAGTTACTGAGACATTAGGAGACCAGTTATTCAATATGAAACGTGCAGGCAGACTTTGAACAAATTCTAAATGGTTGATATTGAGGTCTGTGGAGGGATCCCAAATTTCGAAAGCATAATTTAATATTGGGCAAATGTCAGTTTTGTAGCATAATATCTGATGGATTTAGTGGAATGTTTTAATTGTCCCTGTAGATAAAAAATAATTTTGATTCAGCTTGATTAACAATTCCATCGGAGACCAGAAGTAAATGTTATCCCTAGGTATCTGAAATGTTTCACTTTTTGAATTGTAGTGGATTGGATTTTATAGGAGAAGGATAAAGGATTAGTTTTCCTATGAATAGATAAAAGAACTGTCTTAAATGAGTTTAATATAAGGACCACTGAGTGCACCATTGAGAAATTAGATCAAGGTTAGATTGTAGATTGTAAATATCATTGATCATTTAATGAGGATATTTGATTATAAATTATTCAATTATCTTCAAATGGCCTAATCTGAACAGAAATAGGTGAAGCGATGTCATTAATAAAAATCAGGAAAAGAAGAAGATAAAACTTCACCCTGAGGAGTGCCTGAACGTATATTTAAGAACTCAGAATTAGTATTGAGTATGTGCACATACTGCTTTCAATCGTTTAGAAAAGCTTAATCAAGCCATGACAAGAGTTGTATATCAAGGTCAATTAAATGAAGCTTATAGATTAATTTGGAATGAAGTACTTTGTCGAACACTTTCGAGAAATCGATAAAAATTATATCTGTTTGGGCATTATTGTCAATAGATGAACCTAAATCTTGCATAAAGTTAAGAAGTTCGGTAATTGTTGAATAGTCCTCTTCTAATCCCCGTTGAGATGGTAGAAAGAAACTTTTAGACTGAAGTATAAGGCCTATCTCTTTAGCTATGATATGTTCAAAACGTTTGCAGGAGGATGAAGCGATAGCAATAGATCTATAGTTTAACGGATTATTATGACTACCTGATTTGTAAATTAGGATGATTTTATTAATCTTCCAATCATCAGCAAGTTCAGAGGAATTGAGTGAAACATTGAATAAAACAATAAGGTACTCAGACATAGATTCTGGAAATGTTTTCAGCAAACATTTGAATACCATCAGGACCGGTAGAATTTATTTTAATGCGTTTAAGTAGTTTTATTAAGCCTGGTTTAGAAAAGCGAATAGGGACAGAAGTAGTTATGGAAGATATAAGTCGTAAATTAGTGGAGTGATTATCTGTTGAGAAGACTGATTGGAATGCCTAATTAAAACTTGTAGAAATTATAAAAGGGTCAGAAATGAATTTATTTTGTATTAATAAAGTAAATTTTTTAGAGGATTTGGGTGTTAAGTAGTTCCAAAATTTATCTGATTTATTCTTAAGATAATAAGGCAGAGTAGACGTAAGATAATCTAACTTCGCATTCTTATATGGACGTTTAAATTCATAATAAGATCGATGAAACTTAGCTTTTAAGTTTATGTTGGGTGGGCTATTTTTAAATTTGGTGGAGTCTTAGAACTTTGCGTTTAAGATGAATAACGTGTCTGGTAATCCAAGGTTTGCTAGAATAATTACTTTAGGTTAGTTGTAGGAATAGTGAGAGGGATTGCGTGGATAACAGTTTTAAATGAGTTCCATAGTAGGTGTATATAATTTGACTTTGCTTGAACGAAAAAATCGGGTAGACAGGTGTCGGGAATTTTTGGGGCACGAGAAAAATCAGTTTTAACAAAGTTGTATCTTTTTAACAGATAAAATGTTTTAGTGGCGGGAGCAATTAAAAGATCAAGAAAGGGAATATCTTGGTTTGATAAACCTTGAAAAATAGATTTTCAGAAATAAGTGAACTGGAAGAGATGATTAAATCAAAATGTTAGAAGAATTCTTAGTTCTAGTAGGCATATTAACATGTTGCATTATGTGTAAGAAGTAAATAAGATAATTATTAATTGTCAAGTTACCATGATTAGAGTAAATGGAGTCCCAGGAAATTGATGGAAGGTTAAAGTCATCAGCTATGATAATATAATAATAAGAAGAGTCTAAGGTATTTGGGAGTTCAATGAAAGAGTTTAATGGAGAATTAGAAAGGAAATATACAGAAAAAATCAGAAATGGTTTAAGGTTGACAGGTTTCCATTCAATGGCAATAATTTCAATATTGGCATGAAGTTCTATTAAAAATGTATTACAGTAAGTATTTTTGATCAATAACGTCACAAACACCTCCCCCTCCTCGAGTGTGTCTATCGTGTCTATAAAAATCACATAGGAATCGTCAATTCTAGGATAGAGCCAAGTTTCACTAACTGCAATAATATCTGGGTCAGTTGATAAGATAAAGGTGTTTAAGTAATCTAATTTGTTCAAAATACCGTGAATGTTAATGGAGCAAATGTGTAAGTTATTTTTAAGCAAATAATGATTTTTATTATGGATGTGTTTCTGATGGGACTTTTCTGAGGGACGTTTCGCGAAAAACTAATCAGTGAGTTGGAAGTGGGGTTAAGGGAATATTTAGTACCGTTAATTAGAATAGTACGATAAGTTAGTTTAGTGCGTTGGCCTTCGTCACGATGGACTTGGGATAATTACCAAAGTTTTTGCCTTATGTGTCTAGTTTCCGGAGAAAAGTGGTCTTGGATTGAAAATTTGGACCCTTTTAATTTGACGGCGTTATGCAAAATAGAATCTTTTAATTTGTAGGCAGAAAAGTTAACCATGATTCTATGAAATCTTAGGTTGGGTCCCCATCCCAGCCAATGACATCTCTCAATATCTGTTGGTGAGACTGAGACACCTAACTGATTTATGCACAGATCTGAAATTAAGGTCTCGGGAGATTCTGAAAATGCGCTTGAATCAAAACCAGAAAATATTAGATTATTTCTCCGTGACCCATCTTCTATGTTCACAATAAGATTTAACAGATCCTGGTTGGAGGAAAGTGAATCATTAATATATGAGAGAAATTTATTTTCAATCTCCACAACTCTTTCTGTGAAAGAGTGTAATTTATCCAATCTGGAGTCTAATCCATCCACCTTGGCAGAGAGGGTCTCCATTCAGTTAAGAACAAAATCTTGTCTGGAATTTAGGGCAGTAAGTTGTTTTAAAATATCAAGTTGTAAGGAATAAATGGCAGTAAGGGACGGTTTTGTGGATCACTGGAGGTAAAAGGATCAATTACTGGAAGAATGTCGTTAGCAGGAATATTGGATGACTGGGAACGTAAGCGTGTAGTAGGAGGAGATCGAGGAACATTGGGGACGGGATTATATCCCTTTCATTTAAGCCTACCTTATAGAAGATACATATTGTCGGGAAGAGCGCCTCAACAGCTATCTAGGGATATATCATTGTCAGTGGCTAAGAGGGTCAGGAGACGCAGGATACACAAAATATGAACGTCCGGGTATAAGTCAACGACGGCGCGAGCAAATTCGTCGCTCCTAACGCGACCGTAAGACTACCCCGTCTCAGCCATCGGATTATCGCCGCGCATATGCAGTACGCGAAGGGTGAGGCTAGACTCAAAACGGTAAATATAGGGATGTTCGGGAATTTCAAAGGATTACAGCTCATGACTCCTAGCAACTACGACACTAGTTTTTATCTCAAGCGATAGATTTCGATCAGATTCATGCATTCGACGTGCATTTCATGACATTGAGCAGGATTTAGTTACATAAAAAATATAAAATAAGAAAGCAAACTTGCAAAAATTTCACAATGTCGACCACAATTTGCACAAATCCAACGTGAAACGTAGAAGATGCATACCATCGGGAAGAGCGTCCCAGCATCTATCCAAGGATATACCACTGTCATTAGCTGAGAGGGTCAGGAGGCGCAGGGCAAGCAGAAATTAAGAATTCGAGGGCTTGGTGAACCGCGAGTTTTCTGTAACAATAAATGTATCAATCCATTTCTAAGTTTTATTGAACCCCGCTGACACAAACGGCGTTGGATTGGGGAAGAACTCATGTTAATCGATCGACTGCGCGTCCTGTAACACTCACCACATTTTTTTTACAATGTTATTGTTATGTGACATAGAATGGTTTTTCTTCAAATGTTTCATTTTTCAGTGGTATTAGACAAGCTAAGTGCAGCATTGTTTGCGTTTTTACGATGCAAGAACGGCAGAGATCATGTTGCGTCGAGATCTAGAATTTTCTAAGAAACCCGAGCCTTTGCTACCAAAGAACCTAAACCTTGTCACCTATATTATTCGCATAAAATTTGAGTAATATACCTAATACTTCAGCATACTGTAAATCGCACCACTTTGTGTACAGACAGCAGATGATACCTCACCATCTTTACTAGCAAACTACATAGTTAACATCAGATCTAGTTGATCGTACAGGCCTTCAGCCAAGTAATATGCATGAAATGGTTTAACAACTATACCTGGCACATTCTTATGTATGTTCACGGCTCTTAACGTGTCTGGTATCCATTGACAAGCCTGAGTTATGACTAGATGCGGGAAATGTCTAAAAAAAGGTATTTGTTAGATATACTTAATACAAATTTATAAAAGAAGTATTTTTCTTTATATTTATGTAAAAGGAAAAATCTAAAACCTTAAGGATCAGCTTCGTATAATATCAATATAACCCACGTCATAACTAAATGAAAGCTGTATGGGTAATGGAGAACAAACAGGAGATTTGTATTGAATTTTAAGAAACTGTCTTTTAAAAACTTAAAATATACCAGTCTAATCTAGTTTTCAGTTTGAAAAGAAAAGTGTGAAAGAGGATTTATGTACAGAATCAAAAGAAAAAAAATGCGTCACAAATATTAAATTCTCATTTCTCAATCTCTGCAACTTCAAAACTTCTTTTCAGGGTTCCTCTTATATCCAAAGCTAGTGGGAAAATATGGATAAATCTTCAAAGTTTACGACCAAGATGTGACTTATTTCGTATGTATTAACTCTACGGGACAAAATTGTGATATATTTAAATTCCGATGGTAAAGTATTTTAATAAAAGTATCACATTAATAGCTTACATTACAAATCGTTAACAATGCATTTATTTACAGTTTTCATGAATCGCACATTTCACTCAATCAATCACTAACTTAATCATATATTCTATTCCATTAATCACTCGCACACCCATAATCACTCATACATTTCACGCAATCACTTACTTATTCATCCATTGAACTTACTGTAAAACATTTAGCCACACGATCAATCATCACTTGATGGCTCGACGGACCAATGGTTGGTCCAGGGTGATTGGCTCTGGTGTCAGTTGGTTCAAACCGAAGCGCAATTTGTTACTATTAAGATACATTGGCAGTAATGACTGTTGTTGGCATCACTGCACTGAGGTTGTGAATGATGAAACGAAAAGCGTGGACTGTATACATTTTCGATAACTTTAATTAGAAAATAAACTATTGGAGAAATATTTGGTTCATACATACATACGGCAAGGATCCCTTAATCAAAGACATGCAACGGCGAAAAGAAAGATATTGACGAAGGCAAAAACTTAACTAGTCAAAAGGAATGCCAGCAGTGTTTGTTGTAGTTTTTGAATCTCTGACCACAATGCCTTTGCCGCTAATATTTAATGTGTAACAAAGTAATAATTTAAGTGAACTACAATTTAATGCCGTTGCAACTAAGATTTAACGTGTAACAAAGTAATAATTAAAAGGCTACATTTTTCCTATTCTATTGCAATGTCAATGCCAACTTTCCTTTGTCCTTAACATTCCGCCGATCCAAATTGAATGATTCACGCATTCAATTTTTTCGCATCTATTCATGCAATATATTTTACCGATGCTTTATTTTGCGTCTGGTGTAGGTAAAATGCGCAACTTTGACACAGAACGTTTAACGCTTCCTGATGTTGTGCGTTCACAGGCAACTCTTATGTCACCATCCGAGCTTGGAAAAAACTTCGGTTACTCTACCCAGAAGCCACTTGCATGTTGGAAGATTATCTTCTCTTATTAGAACCAGTGATCCTATTTTGACGTTATTTTTTTAATTGCCATTTCAAGCGCTGTTGTAGGTTGTTCAAATAATCCTGTTTTCAGCACTTCCAAATAGATTGAACCGGTTTAGTTATCAGTTGCCACCTGGGAAGCTTGTTTTCCTGTAGAACTAATAAGCTTGGTTCAGCTATGGTGGTAATCTGTCTTCCAATTAAAAAACGCCCTGGCGTCAATGCTTCTAAGTCGTTAGCGTCAGAAGACAAAGGTGTCAGAGGTCTTGAGTTCAGGATACCTTCGTTCTGGATGGCAATAGCTAACAACTCGTCATATGTTAAAATTGAATTACCAGCTATCCTTTTAAAATTGTATTTAAAACTTTCACGCAAGATTTCCATAGTCCGCCAAAATTTAACGATCTTGGCGGTATGTACCTGGAATTCACACTTTCTGATGATAAATAATTGCATATCTATCCGTTCTGTTGCGTAGTTAACTTAAATAAGTGTTTCAAATCGAAATTTGCGCCTACGAAATTTGTGGTATTACCTGTAAATAACGCATTAGATTTACCGCGTCTATCAAAAAATCGCTTCAGCGTGGCGATAAAGGTAGCGGCTGTTAAATCTGATATTAGTTCAAAAACCAGTACGGCTATAGTGCTGGAACAGATACAGATTGCAATTTACAATTTGTGGTAACTAGTTTTACGCTCTCCATTATTTTTAACATTAAACGGTCTGCAGAAATCCACTCCGGTGTGGGTAAATTGAAAACTTGGGGTTATCCTTTATAGGGGAAAGAGCCCCATTATTTGATTTGAATATTGAGGTTTGGCTTTGAAACATATACTACAGTTGTGGATCACTTTCCTTGCCAATTTTCTGCCGCCCAATGGCCCAAACTTTTCTCTCATAGATTTCGAGATATCCGGTGATGGCGCTTTGACTACTTTAGGCACAAGGTCGACAATAATAGAGCTGCCCAAAAATCTAGGCGCATTATTGATATTGTTTTAATAAGAGGTGCGACTCGTGATTTACTACACAATAATCTTAATTGAAAAGGAATTGAATTCAAACATCTTATGTAAACGACTGACTGAACTGTATGCTTGTACGGTGGCATCAGCGAAACCATGAAGCTCCAATCTTTTTGCATGATTCGATAACACATAGCGACTCACTTGAACATTGTTTATGTTCAACCAATAATCGGGGTATCCATGCATGTTCTCCTTTGGATAATTTCTTGATCAGGCAGTAAACTTTCCCAATCCACCTTGAGGAACCATAATGGTTGCATAAAGATCTTTGCTTTAGTTATAACTGGCCCAGGTATTCTGAGAGGGTCAAAAATTCTGGCGATAGTGGAGAGAACGGTGCTTTTCGTAAAATGTTCTTTAGGTTGTACCTTTACATTAAACGAGAAACAATCCAGTTTGGATTTCAAAAGTACATCAAACGTCTTTGTTGATTGCCCTTTGTTTGAGTTCTGAAATTCATATTCTTTGTCCTCTTGGACGTCCATTAATAATTCTGGTGTGTTCGTACACCACTTGTGTAATTCTATACAACCACGATTTAGTAGTTCAACTAATTGCACTTTTAATGCCACTACTGTGGCTATGTCGTGTGCCCCAGGCATTATCGTTATCATCATCCATCACCAGGTTATCATCGTCCATACGAAAGTCAGTTTTTGCCACTGATGCTGCTAACGGCAGGTCTGTCCTTCATCACTTGTTAATTGTTTCGATACCCGAGTTGGTAAACTTGGCAAACTAACTGTTCCGTATGTAACAGTGTTTAGCCTATACTACTTTATGTCTTCATTCGTACCTGTTATCTTTGATAATTTCTTTGATTTGGCTGAACGAAAATATGTCTATACATTTTCTTTATGTCCGCAGTGAAGGCATGTTCATATCCTCGAAATCGTACTATGATGGTAAGTCAATCATCTTGTATGAGGCCCCATTTGATAACATATAATTTAGTGAAATACCTGTAGATGTTTTGCCTGACGCGTCAAATACTACTCATAGTTTTGTCGTCTTTTTTTTCTGGCCTATAGACTGGCTGATGTGGAATAAAATGACAATTTATGGTTTTTTTTATACTTTTTATTCATTTTCTACTTATTTCATATGTCCAAGTTCCCCGTATTCGTTCATAAACTCTACGTGTAACTGTTGCATCTCAGAATCTTTATTTCATTTTCTCCATACTGTATCTAAACGTCTAGTAGCGATTTCTTTTGATTGACACAAACCGACGTGTTTCGATTCTTTAAATGGTAGTTGTAGAATGAATCTGCCATCTTTGTCCCTCCTAAATGTTTTGACAACATGCTCTTCACGTGTTGTTTTATCATCGCTGTTAGTTGAATGTTGATCTTCTACTCGTTCTAATTCCCAGAATTTGCGTATGTTTTTATTTAACTCATTTTCCCTTGTTAGAACTCCTCAATAAAATTTAGGAAAGTTCTGTTTGTTCATGCTTTCCGTAAGGATGAATCCAACCACGGTTTCTTATAACGTCAGTTGTGCATTTTTAATTTTCATTTGTTGGGTTTCAGTGATATCAAAAATACTTCTGTCCCTATTAATACGTCAATCTTGTTCGAATTTATACGGATTTGCTACTAAAATTTCAGATGGAATATGGAAAGGCTCGTCTCCTATTACCTGCAATTTGGCTGCTATTGTAATTTGGGCATGACTGTACACAGCAATTCATATTTAAAATCTTCTTCCTTTTTGAAACTACGCTTTTAACCTTTATACTTTTATTAAACTGAGCTTCGCCTAACCCCAGATGGTCATACTTATTTTATATTCACTTAAGGAATTTCGCTGTGTCCTCTGTTATCAAGTTAACTTCCAGCCCCTGTCTAACAGAGCGGTTACAAGTATAGATTTTCCCGATGTAGGATTACTTAGTTTAACTACTGCTGTTGGTAATAAAGATGCTTTCACAGATTCTCCTTTATATGTCATCAAGGCGTGGGTAAGTTCATTTTCGCCCTTCATCTGTTTTGAAGAAAGTTTGTGAAGGAAGTTTACCCTTCAAACCCTGAGACCATGGTATCTCACCTTGTTTTTCTTCAAAACTTCCATTTCCAACGATATTAGGTTTTTTTTGAATAGGTAGATGATGTCGACTTCGCCTCTGTTTGTCCCACAACCCGTTTCTGGCCAGAGTTTTGAAAATGACCTTTAGAATCTCGTGACTCATTATACCCACTCATATGCAGTAATGAATGATGTTTTCTATTGCAGTGAAAACAATGTCCTTGTGAACTGACAACAACTGCATTTTCTGCTAATGTGATTTGCTTTGAAACAATTAAAACGTAAGTTGTACATTTTAACGAAGTCTAGCCTTTTCATAATTGGGATATTTTTAAATTCCGGACATTTATATGCGATATGTTGATTGTTGCAGATCTTACAATATTCATTGTTAGAATTGACGCTAATGCCGAAACATTTGGCTTTAAATTGTGATACAGTTTGACCTTTTGATTGTAGTAGAACACCGTTGCTACTCATATTTTCAAGTATTTGTAATTGTTTTTGTAAGAATTCGAATAATGTGTCTAACTAACTATGACTTTGGCAATTCTATAAAAGTTAAAAACATCTCGTATTGTTGTCTTGTTTCTCTGTCTGCTTTTTAGTATTATGTTTCCTAGAATTGTTTCTGATACGTATTGGTCTCTGGAAGTCCATTAATTTCAAAGATCTGAAGTTCTTATTTAACTGGTCTACTAATTGCCTTAACTCTCTAACTCTAGAAGATTCGTGGTTTATTTTCTTCATGTACAAAAATTCATTTATAATAGTGTTCACTATTAAACGTTTATTCTCATACCTCGATTTAAGTGCGTTCCATAATGATTCTAAAATGTCCTCCCTGGTTTTGCTACATTTCGCATCACCTGTTAATTCCCCGTTTAGATAATACAGGTTTTTATGTTCGTTTAATGCTTTATTTTGCAATGATTAAAGTTTTCAATTGATCTTTAATATTGTGCCATTCATCATAATTTCCCAAAATTTGGGCAAGGGAATCATGGGTAAATTT
Source organism: Dysdera silvatica (assembly GCA_006491805.2). Lineage (NCBI taxonomy): Eukaryota > Metazoa > Arthropoda > Arachnida > Araneae > Dysderidae > Dysdera > Dysdera silvatica. Next base: position 95,340,197 of record QLNU02014802.1, read on the forward strand.
AATGTCATAGGTTTTTTCCCCAGAAATGAAATCGTGTCTTCGTTTTCGTTCAATTTTAGACGTTTAAGGCTTACCTTTAACTCTTGCATTTGTTCATAGAATTCTTGAGATGATTCTTCAAACCCGTTTAAATCTTTATCATCCAGGTTTTCATGAAAACTATTATTGAGTATTTCAAAATTCTGTTCAAAATTCCATTTTTTGCACATTTTCCAGTTCGTTTTCAATGTCCGTGATGTCTAATAATTCGTTTTTTTCTTCAACTGCTCCTACCAGTCTTTTGAGCTGAATTTCCACTTTCCTTTTCCTTCACTTCATTGCTTTCAAATCTCCTATTTTAGCTTGCTTTACGACCTTTGATTTTCACGACATTACAGAACTTCTTTTTCAAGACTCTAAGAGACCAAAGGTTGATCACTACCTTACAGTTTCTTTCACCGGGTCAACGGACCAATCGTTGGTCCAGTGTGATTGGCTTTGATGTCGACTGGCTCGAATCGTTGCAAAATTTGTCACTATTAAGATTCATTGGCTGTGATGACCGTTGATGGTATTACAGCGCTGAGATCGTGAATGTTGAAATGAGAAGCGTGGACTGTATACATTTTTGATAACTTTAATCAGAAAATAAACTATTGAAGAAGTATTGATACATACATACATACAGCAAGGATCCCTTAATCAAAAACATGCAACGGAGAAAAAAAGATACTACCGAAGGCAAAAATTTACATAGTCAAAAGGAACGTCCTCAGTGTTTGTTGTGATTTCTTAGCCTCTGACAACAACGTCGTTGCCACTGAAATTTAAGTTGTAACAAGGTAATAAATAAAGGGCCACATTTTACCTATTCTATTGCAATGTCAATGACAACTTTCTCTTGGCCTTAACATTGTGTATATAGTTGTATCTTAGGCATTGTGTGAATATATTTCGCACGATACCAAATAACATGCACTTGATTATCATGAGAGCTAAATTGTAAATATATATATCTGCTGTACTCTATGTCGTGCTAATGTTTAGACAACGAACAATTAATTGGCCGTACATTAACATGTTTATAACTTGGCTTTCCAATAAAGTAATTTAGTATTACACATTTCTGTGTTACCTGCCCGATTGGTAAAAACGATAGTATAAACCATCCATCGCTTTATAAATTATATCTGTAGGGGTGGTTATTTAGTATTAAGATTATTGTATATGTAATTACTACTGATTTTTATAGCCCGTTGCATAAACATATCTTTGATTGTCACGTTATACTGTACGAATAAATCGAATGACGGGGTATTTCACGTCGGCTTAAATATCAAAGACTCAGTATTGCATTTGTAGCCTCTGGTAATATTCAGCATTATCACCAGAACGAAATAATATCATGCGCAGCTTCTTAAAAAATTTAAATGTCTTTAACGAAAAACATAACATTTATTTACGCAAACGAAACATGTTAAAAAAGGTTGAATTTTTAAAGGTAATACTAGGAAACGAAAGGAACAACGTAGTCACAACCAGCGCGAATTGACATTGTAGCTTCGAAAGGTAACGACAAAGTTCTGCGATGATTTGTTTTCGTATTACATTTTATGCAGCCTCTTTGCGGTTTTGTTTTCGTACTTCAACCCTATTACGTCACTGGCGCTGGACACACGTCTCTTCCAGCGTCTGGCGCTCCGTCTCTGGCAACGGTATTTCCACGTCTTACGATTCTTCTCCGATACTTGACTGCAACACATCTATTTCCACATATTCACGTCGTTTAAAACATTTGAAACAGAAGGACGCTAATTCATGAACGCCAGTAGGGACGTTATTCATGAACGTCAGTAGGGACGTTAATTCATGAACATAAGTAGGGACGTTAATTCATGAACATCAGTAGGGATGTTGATTCATGAACATCAGAAGGACACCAAATTAATATATGGAAAATATTTAATTATACTGAAGAATTTGTTTAATGCTTCATTTTGTTTATTAATTAGTCATTTAAATACCTGTTATAATTGCATTCCATATCATTAAAATCCAAATTTACCAATACGAAATTTGATTAGCCTGTAGATTTTTTTGCTGATATTTTATCTTCATTTCACTGAGTTCGAGTTTAATTTCTTTTTCTTAAAATCCTCTTTACGATATTTTTGATATTCCAACCTTTAAAATGGTCAATTAAATCGAGAAAGAGACACGTGGTATTTCAGATACTTATTGCTCGAAAAGGACTTTCCGGGAGATTTGCTTTAAGTCGTGCACTTAAACGAATGCCTTCTACTAGAGAAATAAAACTTCGAGTAATGGGTAACGTATAACCATTCAACAGTGCATTAAAGGAATGGAAATAGGATCATTAGAATATTCGAGTGGTAATAAATATTGATCCAATTGGCCATAAGGGTTTCATTACACTTAGCCTCAAAAATACCTCAAGACTCCATAATTATTAATTTTATATGAATTGGAAATTATAAACATTTTTTTTTAATAATCGTATTCATTTTATGGAGTAAATATTTACTTTCACATCCTCGAGGTATCATTATGTATAACTGTGCTTCAATAAAATTTTATTTGTATATTGCTACTGTTTGTGAAACCGATAGCGAAATTACATATACACGTAAATGAGAAGGATTGACGACTATTTTAAGAAAGCATGCGTAAGAAAATATGAAAAAATATAAATTCAATTGCTTGCAAAATTTAGCGAAATAAAATTCATTATCCATATGGAAAAATTATTAAAGGGATTCAGTGGTTTTAAACCACGGAAAACAGAGACAAAATGACTCTTTTTTAGAAATGGACATTAAAAAAAATATTTGAATGATATACAGAAAATTTTTAAGACAGATGTATTAAATACTTAACTTCCTGATAATAGTATTTATATAACATAAAAGCAGACACCTTTAAAATAAAAATTACATTAAAAGTTTACGCTGCGCATGATATTTTAATTTATAAGACATACAACATAGCAAAAGCTATTTTAAAGGAATTACAATAGTCGCATCTATAAATTGACCTAGCATCTTATAAAAATTTCAACCAATTTTGAAAATATGAATTTTTAAATTATGAAATTTGCAAAAATGCAAATGTTCGTGACTTTTTCAACTGTTTTATGAGTACAACTTCGTCAATTTAAGTACTATAACAATTATTTTAGGTCATTTTTTGTACACAGTGACCATACAAATGAAACTGCCAATTTTTATTAGGATACTAAAAATAGTTCATAAAATATTGTGCGCGGGAGATGTAATTTTCACATTTTGAGAAACTCGTGTTTAAAGTTTAGTTTATAGATAATTTAAAAAACAACTAGTTCTACACCTTTAAAATTCACTAAATCAATAAAGTATACCTTTTTGCTTAAAGGAAGTATTATACACTGGTGGAAAATAAAATCACAACACCAAGAAGAAGTTGTGGTAGATGAACGAAATTTGGGAGGCGTGTTTGCATATCTAAAAGATGAAAAGATGACAAAAAAAAAGAGATGACTCTCGTTAGAGGGAGTACCAACCTGACAGAGATCGTCAGAATCGTGAGGCTGCCAGAATTGAGGGAAACTTCTGCGCATGTGCGTGGACTGCTCCGTGGAAAATTCCTATAAGTGTTTCCATTTACTTGGCTAGAAAAACAGGAGAAAATAGCTACTCCTGCCGCATCTTTGTGCATGCGCGAGGAGAATATATTATAAAAGTTTTCCTCGCCCATTCTTGGCGGAAACAGGCTTTGGGACGGGCAGAGCGCCATGTTCCCAAGCCTCTTTTTACATCACTTCTTAATGTGCCATGTCTAGAAACTTCCTGACAATGTGACACGTGTTTAGGATTGTGGCTTTTTGTATTTCAATGTAGGTGTTTGGGTCAATGTTGAGTATCTCCAAATTCGTCGCAAGCGTTTTTGGTACTATCCCTGTTGCTGAGATGACTAACGGGATGATGAGGATCTTTTCCATACCCCATATATCTCGTACTTCATGTCTGAGATCTTGGTACTTGGTGATTTTCGTTGTGTAGGTTGTCTGTATGTTATTGGTGTTGGGTACTGCTATGTCGATTAAGTACGTGGTCTTATTCGATTTATCGACGAGGGTTATGTCAGGACGGTTATGTGGGACTGTCTTGTCTGTTATGATTGCTCTATCCCAGTAAAGCTTGTGTGTTTCGTTCTCATGCACGGTCTCTGGCTCATATTTGTAGTACGGGCATTTTTCTGTCAGAAAGCCAGCATTCGCTGCCAATTTCTGGTGGACTATTTTCGCTACTTGATCGTGTCTATGTTTGTAGTCTGACTGCGCAAGGATCTTGCATCCTGCCATCACGTGTTGGATTGTCTCCGATGCCGCATGACAGTGTCTGCATTTGTCGCTTTCTATGTCTTTTCTCTGGATGAATTTCTGATTGTTCCTTGTTGCGATCACTTGGTCTTGGATGGCTAGCATGAATCCTTCTGTCTCTGGCTGGAGAGTGCCTTTGGCCAGCCAAGAATTTGATGCCTTTTTGTCAACGTGTGGTTGTTGCAGGTCATTGTAGTGCCTGCCATGTAATGGTTTTCCGGCCCAAGTTCTCAGTTTCTGTTCGTTGGCTGTTTCCAGGACACGCTCTTCGGTACTACACAGGTTTAGTGGCGTGTAATTTGCATCTGCTTGTATTATGGCTTGGATGAGTGGCGATCGGGGACTCTTCAACTGGAAGTATTGCCTCATGCTCTGGATCTGCTTGTCATGTAAGTCTTTGAGGTCCGCTTGTCCGCGTCCTCCTTCTTCCCGGGGTAGTGTTTGCCGTTCAATTGCCGTTGCAGGGTGTAGTTGTCCGGCTCTTCTCTGGATGGTTCTCATTTTCCATTATTATTATATATATTTATTACTTTATTTATACGTATATATATTTAGTGTTATTAATATATTATTATAGAGTATCATCATCAACCATTATCTATCCACTGTTGGATGAAGGCCTCTCTAAATGCTTTCCAAACAAGATATTATAGAATATATATATATGCATTCTGCAAGTTTGTTTTTGCAATGAAAAAGGAATTCTCCTTTCATCGTTTACTGATTCAGGCAATGCACATCGAATGTAATGGAAATGGTCACAAGTCGCAAAGCGACGAGGGGTGGTGGGTCTGGGAGGTCTCCCCCTCCAGTTCGGTTCCTGTGATTCAGGTAAATGTACTAATTGCGTGAAAAATGCTAATTGCAATATAATATCGATTCAGCCTTTTACTGAAATACAAAAAAAATCACTAACTAAACACGAACTCCAACCAACACGAACTAAAAACCACGAATGTCGGCTATTAAAGACTAACTAATGCATCCAAATTCTCTTTTCAGCAAAAGCCACGATCTAAATCACTAAGTACACACTAAAACTGAAAAACCCAAAACAAGTCACTAACTAAACATAAATTCCAACCACTACTTCCAATCAACACCAACTAAAAACTACTAATTCCCGCTTTCTCTTCCCGCTTTCGACCGACTATATGCTAGAGGATCTAGCTATTTTACATCGTGTTTCGGCATTACTAGTACCGACGAGCTTGCATTATACCGAGTCCACGCACATGCGCAGAAGTTTTCCTCAGTTCTAGCAGACTCACGATTTTGACGATTTCTTTCTCAGGTTGGTACTCCCTCTTGCATCTTGTAAAGGAGATTCCAATTCAAATTTTACTCTAGACGACGAGGCGATTCGTAATTACAGAACCCGAACCCAACGAAAAAGATAAATATATTTTCATAGTTTCAAGCGTGTTTTTGATATCTTTAAGCAATGACTGTTGTTGTAAAATTGGTGAATTTTATCCGCTCGAAAGGTCTCAACCGTAAGCAATTTCAAACGTTTTTGAGAGATTTGGAAGCTGGACACGGTGACGCCATGTATTATGCACAAGCACGCTGGTTGAGCAGCGGGAAGATGCTACAGCGTCTTTTTCTTTGAAGGACGAAGTTCAACTATTCATGAAATTCAAACGAAAACCAATTCCCGAGATGAATGATGAGAAGTGGTTGAGAGACTTTGCATTCCTTGTCGACGTTACTGGTCATCTCAATGAGCTGAATCACCGTTTGCTTGGGAAAGATCAACTTGTTTATAATCTTTGTAATTATGTGAAAGCTTTTGAGACCAAACTAAGCCTGTGGGGACGTCAACTGCAAAAAAAACTGCATTCACTTTCGAAAATTAGCTGAGTTAGTAAACAAAAGTATAATCTGGAGCTCAGTCGATTTTGTACACTGCATTTCAAGTCTGAGAGAGGTTTTCAAAAACAGATTTTCGGACTTCAGAGAGAACGAAATTCCCATGGCAATGTTCTCCTCGCATTTCCTTGTTGACATTGAAAGTGTTCCACCACATTTGCATTCAAAGTTTGCAGATATTCAATGTGACTCATTGAAGAGTCACATTGCAGATATTCAATGTGACTCTTCAATGAAACGCAAGTTTTTAGAAGTTTAAAAAATACTTCATTTTTATTCTAAATTTGTGTCTGAAGAAAAGTATCTAAATAATACGTAAACCTGCATTGTTTATATCTCCTATCATTGGAAGTATATATATATGAGCAGTTGTTCAATCAAATGAAGCACATAAACTTAAAGACAAGAATTCATTTGACGAATCGACATTTGGAAGACATTTTGCAAATTGCGATAACGAATATTACACCTGATACTAAGCTTTAGTAAAGCAAAAACAATGACAAGTTTTTCATTAAAACTGCAATGACATATACTCCTGCTGTAGTGTAAGTACCTTACTGAATTTGGCTTGTAATATTATATACTAGTACTGTACTTTGTTAAATCATCGTAAATAAAAAATATCAAGTAAGGTATATTAAAAATACTCCAACCAACTTAGCTTAGTATTAAGAAAATATTATATACCATTAAAATACAGGTAAGCTATTAATAAATAATTTAGATGATTGGCCCGCGGGCGCTTCAGAATTTATTGATGTGGCCCTTGGTTCTAAAAGGTTAAAGACCCCTAGTTTAATCTGGTAAATACAGGATGTTAATTTTATCAATGAGAAGCTTTGATCTTATAAAGCTCATTTTGCTATTGTTAAGTGGAGAAAATTTTCCAAGGGCCACTGATTATCAGTTCGTCATAAATGGTATTTCATCTTAACCGTGCTCGTATTAAGGGGAAAAATAGCATGGAATTCTTATACAATTTGACGGAACTTCAGAAAACTGTTCGTATTAAAAGTAATTAATCTTAAGCGCGTTCGGTTTAACGAGGTTCTACTGTGCTGCCATATGGAAGAGTACAACGTCCACTGATGAATCTATGAACTTCTGAGCTATTTTTGCCGATTTTGAATATAAACAAGCAGTAATTAGCAATGATGTAGTTTTCATATATAAAATATACAAGCAACTGTTGGAACGACAGAGGGGAATAAGGAATTATAATCGAGAATAGAAAGTCAAAATAGTGAACCTTGCTTTATCATCATAGTTCGGTTAATAAGTAACACTATATACAGCACCATTATTTATTATTTAAACTACAACTCGATACGTGATAAAATCTCCTGACATTTCATAGCTTTGGTACTTTATTTCGATTAAAAAATGTGTTAATGCAAAGCTTTCAAAGTATGGGGATAAGGAAAAATCGGATGTGTGTTTAAATAATTAAATATACCAAAATTTTTCAAGGATGAAACATGAACTAGAAGTATGTTTGGGCTTAATATTTTAAAACCGAAATCTTGATAAATTTAAAATCCCCAGGATATAAATAAAGAACTTTCCACATAATTAAAACTTCTCTTAGATCTCTATTTACTAGCGGAATTTTGGAGTCCCAACAGATTTCTGTTAAATTTAATGAAAATTACTTTCCTTGTACTTAAGGAAAATTACTTACGCTCTATTTAATGAAGATATTCAATAAAGTTCATTTTACAGAAGTAATATACAAGGAGTTTAAAAATTTAACTATATGTTTCGAAAATTAAGCAAATAAAGAGTTAATAAAAAAAAATTTGTTTGTTTTGTGGTTTTACGGCTCAAAGACTACAGTGGTCATGCTGCGCCGGGACCTACTGTTTTCCGAGGAATCCGAACCTCTGGACCTACAATTTTCTGAGGAATCCAAACCTCTTAAGTCCTAGCCCAGCCAAACTCTTAAGGTTTCTTAAGGCAAAACGAAACCCCGGACTACAGTGAGCAGTGCGATCTTTATGAGATCTCTGAGTAAGCGTTCTTTGCACTGCTGGGAGTCGAACCCGGATTAGCGGCGCACTAGGAGAACGCGTTACCACACTGCGCCACCGCAGGCCTAAACGATTTAGTAAATCTTTCGAAAATTTGATTAAATCAGGGAAGGACATTCGGGACAATTCTATGCTGCAGTCATTATTATTATAAGATAGAACAAATATTTTTCAATGAATAAATTACTATTTTTGGACGACGGTCTTTTGGATATTGAGGGAAGGGGACAAGGGCGGATGCGGGACAAAATTTCAGGAAGGGCGCGAATCTTGAAAATTTCACTTGTAAGTTTAGTTTTATTTTTTACTTGAAAATAATCATTTTTAATGTAAATTTATTATTCTTAATGGGGCGCGCACCTCTACTTGAATCCGTCCTTGGGAGAGTAGTTTTTCACGCGATTTTTCAGAAATTCAGACATAGAAAAATAGGATGGAATGCACCTTCTTGGAGGAGAGCTGATCACCAGAATAAATTCTACGGTAAATAAATTGCAATAAAAAAATAAAATCCGTCATCTTTTGCGCCCCTAGGAATTTGGCGCCCTAAACAAATGCCCAGCGTGCCCATTTATAAATCCGGCACTGCCGTTTGGGTAATTGTAAACTGTAGAACTGGAGGTTATTTATAATATTTCGTTGTTGGTTTACTAATAGTTTAGGTGTGTTGATCATTTAGTTATTATCATTGCTGACAGACGTTTCTATCATTGATGTCACGATCAACCTGTGCTCCTATCCTACAATTCCGGAAGACACATCAATAATCTTCACTGCAAATTCAATAATCAATACTCTTCACTGAGAATATCCACTGTAGTGCTGTGGCCGAAATCCCACTAGACGCACAGTAGCGTTATTTAGAGATTTTTTCCAAGTCATAACCAAGTTTAGGATGTTTTGTTCTGGATTCTCGAAACCGGGTCATTGTTAGTTTATATTTACATTCTTATGAAACGTGTTACGCACAAATATTTATACACTTTATTGCGTTAACGGTCATTAACCTGCCTTTCAGCGCCGAGGGCCCGTTATGCGGATTAAAGCCGCATTTGAAGGTACCTATAGAATAGCTGAGATTTTACTCTCGTCACAAAAAATAGAAAAAAGATATTAATCGATCATTTTTGCCATTAGAAATTTTATCCGCGTGATATTTTGGCCGCAAAATTTTGTCCCATCACCATCGCAATCACGCCCACATGCAACTAAGAACAGTCAGTGTCATATTAATATCCATCAAGTTCTACCTCAAGTGAAATTCAAATTTGCATAATATTGTTCCTTTGTTTTAGGGTAAAATACTTTCTCTAGAAAATAAGATTAATTACATGTTTACATGGAACTTAGTTCCCTTTAGTGAGGAAAACCACTTTCCTTGCTAATTTCCACCAGACTGCGTAATGGTAAATGATTTTTTGCCCTACATTCAATATTTTGTTCCATTCAAGGAGGGTGGACTTCTTTTTAATATTAATAGGGAAAATATTGTTCCAAAATCTAGTGCCGTACTAGCATGCCATTGCCATAAGAAAAGATTTCTTTTCTCGTTGGTTATTGCGTACCTGCAGTAAAGGTTTTGGTGCCTTAGTTTAATGTTTCTTAAGTACTTCTCAGTTAATAAGCTTTTTCTGAGGAAAACAGCATCATTTTCTGCATCAGGAAAAGTTTTTGTGAGAAACAAAAGAATATTCTCAGATCTGTTATTGTACGTAGGATTTTAAAATGACGAAAACTAACTATTCATGTAATAACCTTAAACTGACAACTGTTAGAATAAAGAAACGTAACCTAGGAATATGATACAGATAACCTCGTTGTCGTTATGTCAACGAGAAATTCATCTGTACTGAAAAAGGTATGTATAATCAAAGAAATGCAAGCTTCCAATTTAAAATATTTTGTCTCTGTGTTAAAGCTTCCACGAAAGATAAATCCAGCATGATGGAACGAATAAAGATTCGTAAGTAAAATAGAAAACAACGAATTCATCTCTACGAGAATCGATGCTTTGTCGGAACGCACAGACACGCGTCCCGAAAGATTCAAAACTGCTTAAAAAGATCCGATCTTCTGGAGCGAACTCCTATATCCGAAAGACATAAGAAATCAATCAAACCCTGTTTGAAAAAAAATGTGGTGCGCTAAAAATAGAAGCCTTCACCAAAGACTACGCCACTGAAATACGAAAAAAAGCTTACATTGGATAATAAGGAGCTGTATTCGGCAAAATATAACATACCTGAAAAATAAAATATAATGTAGTGATGAAAAATATATCAACATGATCTGTCATGTAGAAGCACGGCGGTTTGAAAGGAAAATTGAGGTGGCGTAAATGAAAATATATTTTTTTCCTGGTCTGGAAAATCCAAAGAGAAAAGGATGAGGTATAAAAATATCATTGAAATATTTCTATTTGCACGTTTGAAAAACACTACATCTTTTCAATTTTACGCTCGCTCGCTTTTATTTGCTTATTTTACTATCGAAATAATTTTTTTCTGTATTTGGTTACGGATGACGCCATTATCTGGGATTTAGCAAACTGCTGGGGAAAATTACACTTCCTATTCATTTAAAGCAGCAAAGCTGATATTATATTTGCTTTGCATCACGTGATTATTTTAATAAGTTTTATAAAAAAAGTTTCTTCCAGAAAGGGAATTTTAATAAAATTCATTAAAAAGCAACTTTTATTCTTAAAGCATATGTCAAAGTTCCGAAAAATTCCCAAACTACTCATTTACGTGAATAGTGTCTGAGTAGATAAACATGAGAAGCTGTGTAGTAACATGTACACACTAATATGATGCGAGAAAAGGCAAATTATATATAAAAAAAATCGCATACAAACGTTAAAACACACACACAAGGCTCCTAGTAACATCCTTATCAGAACAAGGCGACTAGTAGCATATTTATCAGTCATTTATGATTTTTAATGTGTTATTCGCGAATTATCTTAGAATTTTTCAATCTGAGTCTGGTATGCGCAGTCCCTGTAATTTCGTCTAACCTGTACGATTTTAATTTCGATTATAGTTCATAACACATTCAATTCATTGTAACGGTTGCAAAGGATGTGTGTTCAGTGATACGAGTTATAACTACATATGATGAATTGGAACTTCGTTTCTAGATTTTTTGCGCACAGCTTTATCCTCCCGATTATGCATAATTACATAAAGCGTGGGAGATTACGTACCCAAGGGGGGTTGGTAGGGGTGAAAAAACTCATTACAATATAATTTTGTGTATATATATATATATATATATATATATGGCCTGCAAAAGGGTTGCTGGTATCTAACTGGAAGGAGACCCACACGCTGAACGTATGTGACGATGTGTGGAACCGGCCAGGCCAGTAACCTAGTGTCCTACCCCGCCTTCAAGTGGTGCAGGCTGAGCTTTCTATTTATGTGGCAAATTAATATTTGCTACACGGATAGAAAGGCGGAAGGGGAGGGCTAATTCACCAACCCGTCTAGCCAGCGTGGTGAAATTATGGCTAATTCCTCCATTATGTTGACACACCAGAAACCATGGCCCCTAGTCTCCAGGTGCTGGAGTGCTCCTGATCAAGGCAGCGGTCAGTGTGGCATGAAAGCAGGGGGTGCTAAGAATCACTGGAATGGCCCAGGCTGCCGTTTGTTATTGACCTTGGCTACGTTTAATGGACGATCCCTTGCTTCTGAAGCAAAACTTCAGGAATTGGAAGAGGAACTAGACAAGATCAAATGGGACATTGTAGGACTCAGTGAAATTAGAAGAAAAGGTGAAGAGTTGGTGGAACTGAAAAGCGGACATTTGTTTTACTATAGAGGAACGGAAACTGGAAGAACAAGTGGTGTTGGCTTCTTAATCAACAAAAGAATTAAAGACTGTCTTCTGGAAGTTGAAAGTACATCAGATCGAGCAGCGAGGCTTGTTGTTCAACTAACCCAGCGATACCAACTTCAAATAGTACAGGTATATGCACCAACATCAAGCCATACCGACGAAGAGGTTGAAGAATTTTATGAAGAAATCAAAGAGTTACACACCAAAGGGAAACAACATATCAAGCTCATCATGGGGGATTTCAATGCAAGAATTGGACAACAGGAACAAGGAGAGACATCGGTTGGTAAATACGGATATGGGGAAAGGAATGAACGTGGCGATCAACTCATCGAATTTGCAGAAGCTGAAAACCTTAGCATCATGAATTCATTTTTTAAGAAGAAACCGCAAAGAAAATGGACATGGAAACACCCAAATGGGGGAACTAGTGAAATTGACTATATCCTGGCAAACAAGAAATCAATTATTGAAGATTGCAGTGTACTGAACAGATTTAATACTGGAAGTGATCATCGAATGGTGAGATGTAAAGTGCACTTAAATACTAAATTAGAACGACAGAAGCTCATTAGGAAACAAGTAAGTAAGAGGGTGGATCTAATGAAACTGAAAGTAAATACCGAGGCATTCAAGTTGGAATTAAAAAATCGCTTTTCTGCACTGGAAGGACTTATTGATGAAAGTGATATCTCAGAAGCAAATGAAAACATTGTTAAGACAATAGTTGAAACTGCTGGGGAAATTGGTGGTGTAACCTGTAAAAAGCACAATAGCAAATTATCTGAGAAGACGAAACAGCTCATGAAAAGGCGAAGAGATATGAAGGTGGACAATCGAAATACCAGTTCCAGGATTGAGTACATAGAACTTTGTAAAACTCTGCGCAAAAGCATGAAAGAAGACATAAGAAAATTCAACTGTGAGCTAGTAAGGAAAGCCATTGAAAATAACAAGAGCCTTAGGGTTGTTAAAGGAAGTTTATCTGTTGGGAAGAAACACATCATTGCATTAAAAGGAGAGGATGGCACCGTAACAAGAAATAGGGAAGAAATACTTAGAAGAGTTGAAGAATTCTACAAAAATCTATACGAAAGTAACAGTGAATTAAACGAAGACATTGAAATAGTCGAAGGAACAGCTCCTAAAATCTTAAAAGAAGAAGTTTCATTTGCAATAAAAAATATGAAGAAAGGAAGAGCCC
>QLNU02014802.1:95364915-95426882 GCA_006491805.2 Dysdera silvatica
GATAATGGTTGAATATGATGATGATATATATATATAGAGAGAGAGAGAGACAGACATTTCGAAAGAAAGCGAGAGAGATGTATAAATTATTATAGTTTACCATAACAAGTAAAATTTGTATTATTGGTCCTATTTTCTCTAGCCGGAAAGGCTCTCAACACCGAAGAAAAAGTCGACAACGTAAAATTTTTGTAAACAAACTTCATAAAAGTCAAATTAGCAACATACCTTCTCCCAAGTGCGTATGTTCTATTATAAAGTTTAGATATACCACCTGTCTCTTCAGAATGGTAATAAATCTTTTTCCTTCTCGCAAAATGTTTCTCCTCGTGTCTCACTAGTGCATGTTTCGGGAACCTACCTATTTTCAATGGCTCACTGATCGATTCAAAAGCAAAAACAAAATTCCGGATATGATTGTTAAATTTAAAAATCTACTTGCTTTCTATCAACAGTATGATAGTGAAATATCTAGTCACCACTTTATAAGTGTAGGCTAGCACGCCGAACGATACGGCAGAAATACTTTGGCACAACAATATTAAAAGGTTGCTGACACATTCAATAGTGTGTACGCTCTCACAATCATTGTACGATATCTTGTTGTAAGTATATCTTGTTATAAATAAGTTGTATCTTGTTGTAAGTTGTAAATTTTCCTGTCGAAACTATGTCCTTTAATCGAACAGCTCAGACAAAATGAAAAGTGACTCATAATTATCTTTCTTTAATCCATGTGCAAGCTTTACCGTAAAAATCTCCACATAGGATAAAAAAAAAGGAATTGCGTATGCGTTAAGAAAAAAAGCTGAGAAGAAGATCCAATTCCATTGGGTACAACAGGTGTCGGATGGCGTTGGAACAAGCTAGAACTGAGGGGTATGAATATGGGATATTTTCATTTTCCTAATATTTCGCTTAATAAAGCACTAGTTTCCGAAATAGCGTGAAAGTTTTTCTTATGCTCTTGGTATATTTTACCTAGTTTTACATTTTTCGCTATTACTTTCTACTTACTTTATTCCGAACCTCCTCTTTTTTTTCCGTATTTTCTTAACTTTTCCCTAATTTGTCCCTTTTCTGCCTCCTTTTGTGATTTTTCTGCCTTCTGCTTGTGTGTTTTTTCTGCCTTCCTTATGACCAAGTTTCGACTAATCGCGGCGAACAGTGGTCGCTCGCCTCAATACAAATACCAAGGAACTTACTGGGAAATCTTGCCCACTCTCTAGCTGCAAATATCTAATCACCAAGAGCGATCTGATATTTCGAGTCCTTCACTTTACCATTATTTTCGCACTACTTGTGCACTTTTTTGAATTCACAACACTAATGAAAAGTTTGCTTCTTATTTAGCTTCTATTAATCTTCAAATTCCTATAACTACTTAGTTATTATTGTACTACACAAGAATAGCAAAGAATACGCTATGCCTAGGATCTGATTATCGCATAGGCAAATAAGACTGATGTCTAGAGCCTGCTTTTTTGAGTAGCCCGTCACGGTGAAGACCTAACGCTACTTCAAACTCGTCGCCAATCGGCTATTATCATCAGGACAGTATTTTTATCACGGCGCGAATTTTCGCGACGTTTTTCGCGAATTTTAAATTGTTATATATACGTTGCATGGAAATGTGTTACCCGTAATGACCTTATTTTCAATTTATATTTTTTATTTATTTTACTTTTATTATTTATTTTACTTTTATTATTTATCATTTATTTATTATTTATCATTTATTTATTATTTATCATTTATTTATTATTTATCATTTATTTATTATTTATCATTTATTTATTATTTTTTATTTATTTATTATCTTTTTATTTATTTATTATCTTTTTATTTATTTTATTTTTTATTTTTTTAATTATTTCATTTTTTTATTTAAAATTTAAATTCCAGAACGGATTTAGCGATTGATCAGATATAACGAGCATTTTCATTGTTTCCAAGGTCCTCGTTATATAGCGGTCCTACTGTAATTACGCAGGCTTAATTTTCTACAAGGGGCTTGGAAAAATTTGTCTAAGGGCCACACGAAGGCTTATTCCGTCCCTGACTGGGCCAGGATATACAGTTGTCCGAGGATACTGAACTTTTGCTACCTAAGGAATCAAACCCTGGACTATGGTGGGAGAAAAAAACGGCTCGCATTCTACAGTACCACGTGGAAACCACCCGTGTAATATCACAATAATCGAATGCGTCACCCAGGTCTGTAGCCAAGCCGGAGCCAGCAGAGTCATGGCCCCAGTTGCCCCATCGAGCTACTTGTGTGTATATATATATATATATAAAACAATACCTGGGTTCCCTGTACCCCATATACTCTTTGAATTACCACAGTTGCCCCTTCATCCTGGCTACAAGCCTAGCGCATAACTATTTCACCGTAGGGAAGCGGACCTACATTTGTCCGAGGAATCCGACGCCTTTAAGACCAAGAGAACCAAACCCCTGGTTACAGTGAAGAGTTAGTCGGTGAATCTATTTTTTCTAACATCGGTGACAATTAAATCCAAGTTAACTATACGCTGGGTGAGCGCATTATCAATAGAGTGGGTAACTGTGGTGGTGAAGTGGTAACGCTTCCTCCAGCAAGCCGTTACCCCGGATTCGTCTCCCAAAGGTGTCAAAAATTAAACGCTTGCCGATTAACTACCCACTGTATTCCGAGGGTTAGTTCCCTAGGCCTCAAGAGGTTCGGATTCCTCGAAAAGCTGAAGATCCTGGCGCAGCTTACCCTTGCTGTTCTTGCGCCGTAAAACCCAAAAACAAATAAAGTAACAGGAGAGCACATACCACTCGTCATAAGCTTTATTCATCTAATTGAGACTATCCAAGTAGACACAAATATTCGTTTTGTTTCGACTTCACAACGTTCAAACATTCAAATGGCTCAAAATACTTGACAACAGGGCCTGATCACCGAACAAGTTTCCAAAGCCCAGGCTTTGGAACTAGATTCCATTCTGCGCATGTGCGTAGACCACGCACATGCGCAGAAGGATTGTTCACCGTGCAGTTCCCACTCCAGCTAGAGTCTAGTCCCAAAGCCCGGGCATTGGTCGTCTTTGAGGTAATCAGGCTCTCTTGACAACGATAAGATACTGCAAGTATCATAGAATTTTCTTATGGTTTATACGATGAGGTAAGTGCACAATGTACTTACTAAAAAAGGTATTCAATGCGACATCAAGTTTCTCACGCATCGAATTATATGAAATATGCCATCAGTAATATATTCTGCAAAGAATATAAAAGTGTGGGGCCATCGGTAATATGCTTTTCAAAGGATATAGAAGTACGGAGCCGCCAGTAGTATGCTCTGTAAAGGCTATAAATGTGTGGAGCCATCAGTAATATGTTCTGCAAAGGTTATAGATGTGTGGAACCATCAGTAATATGTTTTGCAAAGGCTACAGAAATATGAAAGCATTAGTAATATGTTCTGCAAAGTATATAGAAGTTAAGAGCCATCAGTAATATATGTTAAATTACTCGTAAAGAAAAGAATGATTTTCCGGTTATCTGGTAACTTAACCCACGACCTCCTGATTGTTGTTGTCCCTATTACTGCCACAACACGGCTGATATGAAAATCCTTAACTTAACATCAATATTATGTATTCACTATATAAATCGAATACTATTGCTGATTAATGTCATCATCATCGACGCCGATAGGCGCGGATGAGGAATGTTTCGAGCAGGCACAAATATTTCTGCCTCGGTGGGCCTCCAGCGAAGGTCGTGGGTTCAGGCCCCACCGAAGGCAGAAATATTTATTTTCTTTCGAACGTTTCACCATCTAATCACGCCATACCATCGGCGTCGGTATCACTACGCCAATAAACGTTGATTGTTTGACATTGTTTAATTTAAGTTAAATAATGTGTTTTGCAAAGATTATATATGTGTGGAACCATCAGTAATGTGTTTTGCAAAGGATATAGTAGTATGGAGTCATCAGTAATATATTCTGTAAAGACTATAGAAATGTGGAACCAAAAGTAATATGTTCTACAAAGATTATATAAGTGTGCAGTGAAAGAAACATAATGCAAAATGTTCTTGACGCCAATCATTAATACTTGCACTATTCTATAACAGGTGCATAGTCCTGCGAAGGCATAATGGTAATGCATTCAGCTGCATAGCATATTTGGTTGGTTGGAAGTATGTTCATAGGTCAAGGACTGTGAGAGTCATTTTGCAGTAGCTAAACTACAGATAATTCGTTTGTGTCAATTTTACGGAACAAGGGCAGTAAAGTTCATGTAATAGGAGCCTAAAGACTTCCTAGGAATTCGAACCTGTTAAGGCCTAGGGAACCTACAACCCGACTGAGGCTAGCGGTAAAGATAATTTACGTTAGATTCAAGCACGTAACCAGCGGCCGCCATTTTTAATATTTTGCAGATTCAAAGTTTTATTTACCAGGCGAACGGCGCGCCGTTCGGATTCCTAAAAAAAGCGTAAATTTTAGGAGAACATGACTTTACTTGACCTAGTGCCGTAAAACACAAATTGAAAAGACGCGTACCTGTATAGATTTATTTCCCTTAAAAAAACTAATGCGCATGTTCGAAATTACAATCTCTTTCTCTGTTTGCAAATATCTTAATGACTATGTCGCAATGAAAAACACAACAACAAACGACTGTGATGATTTAAATGTCAGATTGGCTCATTTGGACTTTCAGTATTTTGAAGAAACCTGATGCGACTCACGAGTTCACCCTAATGCAAGAAACGCGACGGTTGTATTGACAAAATCAAAGAAATAGATGAAGATAAATGATGTCAAGGTTGAAAATTGAACTGTTGTATTGTCACCAAGAGAGTTGCCTTTTCTTTCTCTGATAAGGCCTCCTAGCGAGTTATGCTTTGTCAAGAAATGTCGCTGATTTTTTCACCTGTTTCTTTCTTTCTTACATGTCGACGCAAGGATCATTTATCAAGACTTAATCTGATGTTGTACAAATAAATATTTGCTTGTGAGATCAACAAAAATTGATAGCCTTACCTGTTCTCTTCCAAAAAATATATCGACCATAGTTAATTCTTTCTCGTTTAATAGCATATCGTATTTTTTTTTTCCTTTTTCTGTTACGTCTCCAACGCTTTCGCCCACTATTCACATTCTCTTTTATCACTTCATTTTTTACTTTCTCTGAAAATATCAGCCTATCTGCTTTCTTGCCGAATATCTTCCTTTTCAATGGGTAGTCTGTGTATCCGTGAATTGAATTCCTAAACCATCTGAACTATCACAGGGAAGAAAATTTTTGGAAAAACTTAGCACATTTGTTTTCTTTAGTACAGAATTGGAATTTTTTTAATATGAAGGTTACACTACTTCTTAATTATCATCTTCGTTCACAAATTTTCTACTCTAAAGAATCCATTCTTCCTTTCTTCCTTGCTTTTCACTAATTAAAATCTCCTCTTCCATGTAGCTCACTTAAAAACTAAATTGTATTCGGACCAGCCTGCAACGCATTCAGATATTCTAGAAAAATAATTATCTCGTAGCTAAACCTTAGATTATTTTACTTACTTTAGCCGACAGTGAATAGAAAGATGCTCAAAAAACCTAAAATTTCATCAATTGCTACGAGAAGTAGAAAACTGATTCTTTGTATCAATAGGCTATTCATTCCTCTTTGTCAGAGTAAAAAAAAATCCAATACCACTTTTATTGTGGATAAAATGTGAAGTTGAATAATGGCGCCTGGGATCTCCAGCATCGCAACTGCTTTTGAAAAAAGTTGTGATCACAGGGGTCTTCACAAAGGGGATTGAAACTTGTAGTCATCGATTTGAAGATAGAGTCTCATGTCTCTTACTTTTATTTGGCATTAATTGAAGGAAAAAAGACAGAAATCAGCTGAGATAAAGTTCTCTCAGGGAGGCATTCTCGAAGTAAATTTGAAAATAGCATTTGAAATTAATTTGTGGGAGAACCAAATTTACGCATTATTTCAATTTGCTTATCCTTACAATATGCACATTGACATGCGCAGACATTTATTGGGATATTCCTGTCAGCCTGATCTATGTCAGCGTATAGAAAACGGTTACAAAACGAGTGTTTTTGGTATTGATTAAAAATGTAAACTGTGTGCGAATACTGTGTGTCTACATCCAGTAAAAATAAATTATAATTCGCTGCATGTATATACAGTCAAAACTACATATATATGCAGATGGACGCGGCAACGAAATCCTTTGCATATAAGCGAGTTTCGCATATAAGCGGGTTTTACATAAAAGAGGTATTTTCTGCACTATAGCGTTCAAATAATTTGCTCATTAAATTTTTATCGAATTTTATTATTAAATTAGATATTCTTATTTCTAATTTTATAAATCATATACATTATTTATTTCAATATTTATAATGAATAGTGACCTTTTTTGGTACCAGGTGGCGCGTGAGTGAAAGAGTGTGTCATGGAAGCTCTCAAAAAATATGTGAAAGTCAGGGCTGGCTACAATAGGGCGCGGTGTAGAAATATTGCACTGACGGCTAACTAGCTTAAAATGTGCTTAGGAGGATGCATATAGGAGTGTTGGCACACGATGTTCATTTTCAAGTAGTTTCAGTCTACTAACGTTATAGACAACTAACGTCATAGACATTGCTTTCCAAAATTTCCGTTTTCGATTAACAATAATCTACCAAACAGTCTAATTTCAGAAATCACAAATTGTAAGCGACTGGTAACTTCACTTTTGATTGAGATTAGCTTTGGCAGCAAATTATGATATGGGATAAAGCGAAACATTTTGAATCTAAGTTTTTGACTTGTTTCTTTCTTGCTTATTTAGCGAATATCTAACGTAAGACAAATATACACAACATGTACACACTACACTACAATTTAAGTTGCCTTAATAATTCTGAAGAAATCTTCGCCAATACGTCAACAAATTTGTTGTAGTCAACCTCAAAGTCTCTGTTGGCATAGAACAGCATGAAACTTTCAAAGAGTTCTTGTCCAATTGATGATCATAGGCAGTTTTTTACAATCCTGAGTACAGAGAAAACTCTTTCACAAGAAAATTGGGTGCAAGATAGCGTAAGTAGTAAGCCACATGTAGTAAATCATAGATCGAACATTCTGATTTTAGTTCATGCAGTAATTCAAGAATGCAAACTAAACACTTTTGCCATTTTTGCTTGTCGTCACATGTCTGGATAGTTTCAATCATCTCGTCATAGTCGTTATAAAAGAGTGTTTCCATAGACTCTTCTGAGATTATTTGTTCACGCTGTTTGATCTTTGGGCCTGGGGGACGCCAGAGGCAGGGGGCGCAGTGGGCGTTCGCTCATCAGCCCACCGGGCAAATCCGGGCTATTGTAATTCCACGAAGCAGAGGAGAAGCACACACTAAAAGGTTTTTAATTATAACACAGATTACAGAAAGCTGTTTGGTTGCATAGGAAACATAGAAGCAGCGTACACGAGGAAGACGGCCACCAGAACCAGCATCATGGCGACGCTTACGTGTCACATGATCAACAAACCGGAAGGAAGAGTCCACTATACAGATGGGAGAAAACGCAGTTGACATTGAACACAGATGCGAGAATATACACATACATATCCCAACACTCCCCACAATGTCGACGCAATTTACCTCAAATGCAATTCAATATCTTCAACTCCTAATATTTTCATGCACTGATAATGTTTACAAGATGGCAATGCTTTTGTCAAAATATCTGCACCCATTTTATCAGTCGAAACAAAACTCAAATTAATTAGTTCGTTTTTCAAGCCATCCCTTATAAAATGATATCAGATAACTACACGCTTTTTGCGTTTGTGAAAAACAGGATTTTCAGACAATTTTATTGCTCCAATGTTGTCACTAAACATTTAGACTTTATCAAGCTTGGAGTCGCATAATTCGTTAAGTAATTTACTTAGATAAATGGTTTCTTTTGTGGCATCTGAGAGAGAGCCATGTATTCAGCCTCTGTGGAAGATAGAGTAACAGTACATTGTTTAGGACTTTCCAGTGTAACAGTACTAACGCTTAAAATGAAACAATATCCATTATAGGATTAAGATCATCAGAACAATTAGTCCAATCAGCATCCATATAACCAAAGAGTTGTTCACAAGTGGGTCTAAAGATCAGTCCATTATTAAATGTTTTCTTAAGGTAATGTAACACACGTTTTGCAGATGTCCAATGAGTCTTATCAAAGAAATTCCAGAACTGACTCAGCTTACTTACAGCGTTTGCAATATCTGGCCGGGTGGAAGTAGTAAGATACATCAGACCCCCCAGTCAACTCACGATAGGGCAAATCCTTTTCACAACTATCCGCCTTTTTTAATTTAATGCTAGCATCCAAGGGACAAGCCACAGGCATAGCGTCAACCATGTCAAAACATTTTAAAAGATCCTTAATATTGATTAATAGCTTTACTCCCTTTTTCTTGTCTGAAATTTATTCCCAGACAAAATTTTGCAAGTCCTGAATATTTTACCTCCAACTCTTTTCCAAGGTGATTTTTAAAACTCGCTGGTTTACTGGGATTTTGTGACATAAACGAAGTATCATCGACATACACTACAATTACAGTTAAACATTTTTTGTCTTTGATATAATATGTACACGGATCGGCATCGGTTTGCTTAGCTCCAAAGAGTTTCTGAATTTCATTTAATTTCGAATTCCACCATCTACCTGCCTGTTTCAACCCATATAGTACCTTATCACCTTTATTTAACAACTTTACTGTATTTGAAGCTTTCATGGATATATCGCTATCGGGCTTTTCAGCCGCGATTATTTTCTCAAGGGTTTCCTTAAAATAATCTGGTTACTCCAGAAAGATATCTTCCTCTAATTTTCCATTTAAATAAGCCGTAGCTATGTCGAATTGATAGATTTCAATTTCTAGTTTAGCTGCTAGGGCACTCATTACACGAATCGACATTGACCTGGCAACAAGGGAAAAGGTATAGTAATCCACGTTATACCTCAGATCTTAACTAACCTCTTGCTATTGAATCTCGCCTTACGTCTTATGAGTTTACCTTTTGAATTATATTTATTTGTGAGAAGAAACCTACTTCCACTGCACTTTCTATTCTCTGGTCTGTTTACAATATCGAATGTGTCATTCCGAATTATGCTTTTGATTTCACCTATTAAAGCATTGTACCATTCAAAAGCATCAATCGAATTAATACCGTCTTTAATTCGTACTTCTGCATTATAAGAAAGTGTGTTTCAGCAATTAAGGATGAATTACGTTTAGTTTCATTTCCAACTTCCCCTATTACGTCTCTATTTCAGAGAGACAGTACATTTCTGTCCGTTGAAAACACTGGGGAAACGGACCTCTCTGTACTGTTTTTATCAGTTGGGTCATTCTGAAGGTCAAAGCTCTGACCACCGGAAATGCATTCTGTAAGCACTTCCTGTTCGAAAGAGATGGGCCTTTCAATAACTGTCAACGTCGACTTGTTTAACAAATCGAGCTTATACGGGGTACGATTTTCGCTAGCATTATCACTTTCAAAGAATTTAACACTTCGTGGAAAACGAAAACTTTTTCATCCCGAAAATAGATTCGAAAAGCCTTCGTATTTTCAGAATAACCAACAAAAATGCCTTATTTCGATCGAGGAGAAAATTTGTGATTAGGTCGGTTATTCAAACACTATGTTTTGCATCCAAAAGTTTTAAAATAGCTAACATTTGGGACGACATTATTTTATAACTCGTATGGGTTTTTTCCGTTAAGACTTTTTGCTGGGCATCGATTCCTTACATAATTTGCAGTATTTATCTCTTCAGCACAAAAACTTATAGGTAATTTTGATTGAGACAAAAGACGTCTCGCAGTTTCCACCAAACTTGTATTTTCCCGCTCATAAATACTATTTTCTTTAGGACAATATGGGGTAGATAAACGATGCTCAATGCCATTAACCTTCAAAAAATTGTCAAATCCAACATTAATAAACCCCCCCCCCCCTCCCCATTATCACTCATGAAGACCTTTATTTTAGTAGATTTCTGATTTTCCCATAATGCCTTAACTTTCTTAAATGCGTCCAGTGCCTTATTCTTACATTTTAGAAATTTCAACGTACAGTAACGCGAAGAATCATTGATAAATACTATAAAATAATAAGACTTACCCAAAGATGGGACTTTCATTGGACCACAAAGATCACAATGAAAAAAATCCAATATTTTAGAAATTCGCACGGATCGCTTCGGAAAAGGAGCGTGGGTCGATTTGCCAATCGCGCAAATATCACAATTAAATTCCTCTGGAGATTTTAACATATTTAAGCTACGAATATTTCCCGATCCCGTTGCATCCATAAGATCCTCTATATATAAGTGTCCCATTCTGTAATGCCTCTTAATAACGTCGGCCATCTTATTTTTACCACTATCCAAAGATTCACTGGTATGAGACGCACTCTCAACGTTTGTTCCACGTAAATAATGAGGACTGTACTTTCTATCAGCAGTCAGTTCCATCTTGGTCTTGGGATTTTTAATGGTAACAACCTTATTTCCAAATGCAACAGTATTAACCTTGTCACATAACTTTCCCATTGATAACAAATTCATTCGCAATTCGGGAACAAGCAACGCGTCGTGTACGTAAACATCTTGTATTTGATTGTTGACTTCTGCTTGAATAATCGCTTTTCTCGATCCAGTAACTTCGGTTAACAGTTCGTTGGCTAAATTTATTTGTGTTACGCCGGTATCACAAATGGCCTCAAATTTTGATTCATCTCTTCACAGATGTCTTGTACGCCCGCTGTCAAGACACCAGAGCGTTCGGGTTTCTTTGTTTGGCGTAAGAAGACATTAGCACTTTTTGTCGCCGAGTCCAAATACGTCAATAGTCCAGCATGCTTCTGTTTTTGACAAAAATTTTCTTTTCTTTGATTGTCACACTAATTTGTCTTGTGTTCTAGCCGCCTACATTTAAAACACTTTATATTTGAATTATTACTCGAATACTCTGTAACAATTTTAGATGGTTTTCCAAATTTATTAGTCTACGGTTTCTTTCTAAGATGCGTGGCGATCTGGGAGCATACGCTCCCAGATGGCAATATTGGGTGTCATGACTGCGCGCTCTTCAACGATTTTAATCCGTAGTACGTCCGGCTTTGATAAATCGAGCATGGACTCGATTGCACACCTGAAATTTTCAAAATTCGACGGAAGACTGTATGGCAACGTAATAATCAACAGGTCCTCGTCGATTTTACTATCCATTTCTGAAAGTGTGTCCACAATGCCAAATAACTTTCGGAAATGGTCACGAATGTCACCGCCGGAAGAATCCGGCATTTTGTGCTGAATCAGACACTTCAGTAGTGACGCCTTTCTGGCAAGACCCTTGGATTTGAAAATTTCTTTAAGTTTAATTCAAACGTCTCTCGACGATTCGCAATTATTAATTTGCTCTAGTTCTGCTGGTGATATACACAAAATCAGCTCCTCTTTTGCTTTTTCGTCCATCGCAATCCATTTATCACGTTCCTCAATCGTTTTCGGGTCAGTTGCTTCTAACTCTGATTTTATTCCAGCTACACAAGCCCAGAAGTCGCTTTTAACCAAAACGCATTCATTTGAATTTTCCACGTTTCGTAGTTGTCCTTATTTAGCGTTTCTATCCTCATTCCTCCGTAAGTCGACATTTTATAATCGACTCTTCTGGTTAGGTGTGGCCTATCGTTAATTCTCTTCAGTACGTGCAGTGGAAGCGTGCTGGGCCATAACCTATTGTAATTCCATGAAACAGAGAGGAAGCACACAATAAAAGGTTTTTAATTACAACACAGATTACAGAAAGTTTTTTGGTTGTACATAAAACAGAGACGCAGCGTACCCGAGGAAGGCGACCGCCAGACCCAGCATCATGGGGTCGCTTACACGTCACATGATCAACAAACCGGAAGGAAGAGTCCACTATACAGATAGGGGAGGGGGGAAATCGCAGTTGACATTGAACACAGATAAGAGAATATAAACGTAAATATTCCAACAAGGGCCTGGTGGAAGTTCATACTAAAGAGTAATAATCTCTACCAATCTACCTATCATCATACCTTATTTTGCCACAAGATGAAATTCAGCGAAAATATCCAGTAAAACAAGGTAATTAAACTGTTGTGCTCCCACCTTGATGTTCGGGAAATGCGAGAGCTATCATCAGGTAAATTGAATTACTCTATGCTTCGAGGACTTTGGTTGAGAAGAATTCAACTGGGGCAGATTTTGTCTGTTGGAGGCGAAAATCTCGACGAATTAGCCCGAATTGCTTATAAAGTTCATGAAGTAGCAGGGTTGAATGGGAGTATTACCAAAGTATAACGACCCTCAGAATCTTATCGCACGGACAACACTTTACAAGAATAACTTAGTCAATTAAGAAAGAAAGTTAGACAACTAACAAGCTTAATTTATAGTCGTTCGCCCAGTCGCGGCAGACGAGCTCCAATTGTCCAATGGCAACGAGACAACTCCATCAATTCGAACCCAAATGACAATCTATGCTGGTACCACAGAAAATTTGGTGATAACGCCCGGAAATGCAGAGAGCCATGCTCATATTCGGGAAACGTGGAACCACGATCAATGTGACGGGATTAGACGCGAGTGAAAATATAAGCCGTCTTTTTGTTAGAGATCAAATCTCGAGTCACAAGTTCCTCGTGAACAATGGTGCAACTTTGTCTGTATTCCCCAAATCCTACGCTAAAAGATCGTGTACAAAGGATTTATTTCTATACGCTGCGAACTGTATGAAAATAGACACATATAGTACAATAGAAAAATATCTATATGTTATTATTGGCAAAAGTATACAACTGCATCATTGACTCACTTCAAGTACATATTTATCAGACATCCTTGTGGTCGGATTCAACCATTACATTGAGTTGGATTGCATCACTTCCTACGAAAGGAAACCAATTAGTATCAAACAGGAGTGCAGAGATACATAGCCCATGCCCCATGCTATTTGGAATCATATTCCTTGGAGTTTCAATCTCGCTGACAGTGCTTCACGAAGAATTTTGCCCGAAAAGCTCTCCAATAGTCCCCTTTGGAAGGAAGGTCCTGCCTGGCCCTCTCAAAAAGACTTGCCATCCTTTCCTGCTGTAAATCGTTCACGATATACTGAACTTGAACCTTCTGAATCAAACCTACTGGAATCAAACTTGCTGGAATATGTGGTAAACACAATTGAAATTCAAGCTGTTCCAGTATTCATTTAAAAATACCCATCATTCTCGAAAATGACAAGAATCGTAGCTTATTGTCTTAGATTCTTCACAACTGTAAAACCATGTCAGATAAATACTCTGGAAACTTAAAAGCAAAAGAACTAGCCAGTTCTATTCATTGCATTGTAAAAATTATTCAACGTTGTGAATTCAGTGTGGAAATTCGAGTCTTACTGCAAAACAAACCGTTGCCAAATTGAAATAAACTGCTACCTCTCAACGCATTCTTAGACTCAGATGGACACTTGCACGTTGAAGGAAGACTCAGCAAACATCAAGCTATGGATCAAAAATTTCTTCTGTTGATTCCATCACGTCATGATACCACTAAAGCAATAATTAGACGTTATCATCTTCAATATCTGCATGCTAGCCCTCAGCTTGTGCTGTTTCTCGTACTACAAAAATTTTAGTTTTTCAATGGAAGATCGGTTGTGCGCCAAGAAATCAATAAGTATTTAACTTGTTTCAAACTAAAGAAGAAAACCTGTCAAAAACTTATGATGGGTAATTTACCTGCAGACAGAATCACTATGGTCAGATCCTTCCAGAAGGTTGGGATAGACTTCGCTGGTCCCATTTTGATCAGGCACAATCTTCACAGAAGCAAAATCAAACTGAAAAGTTATATTTGCTTAATTATTTGCATGTGCACAAAGGCAGTGCTTCTTGAACTGGTTTCTGATATATCTACCCAGGCCTTCCTCGCTGCATTTAAAGGTTTCATTAGTTGCCGTGGATTGCCTTCTGATGTGTACTCAGACAATGGTACCACCCTTATGGGTGCTTCTCACCATCTTAATGCTCTGTTCAAATTGATTCAACAACAAAACACCCAACATTTCTGTACCGACCATAATATTTCGTGGCACTTCATTCCACCTTGTGCCCCCACTTTCGGCGGTTTATGGGAGGCTAAAGTGAAACTCACGAAAGCTCATCTGTCTAAAGTCTGTAAATCATCTCGATTACATTTTGAAGAACTAACCACTCTCCTGTGTCAAATTAAAGCCTGTGTCAATTCTCGGCCATTAATTCCTCTCTCTTCTGATCTTGCAGATCTTCAAGCTTTAACACCTGGACATTTCCTAATCGGTATTACCAGAATCTAATTCAAATTCCACAAGTATTTCTCTGTCTTCACGTTGGCAGCGAATTCAATACATGCGAAACTATTTTTGGAATCGCTGGTCACAAAATTATCTCCATCGTTTCATTCTCATCATCAATGATTTCATTTATTTCATCATCAAAGAACAGTTACGGGACAACAGTGTCAAGAGATTTAGATATTAAACAAACAGTGTTAAGAGATTTAGACATTGGGCACACAGTGTTAAAAGATCTAGATATTGGACAAACAGTGTTAAGAGATTTAGATATTGGACAAACAGTATTAAGAGATTTAGATATTGGACAAACAGTATTAAGAGATTTAGATATTTTGGACGAACAGTGTTAAGAGATAATTACGTCTAACCTAGAAACATGTAAATACAAAACAAAAACGAAACTGGTTTTAGGAAACACACTGAGAATTAATTGAAATAACTGTGAATTGATTAACTGATAAAACTGCGAAATTATATATTAACTAATAAATATTAGATATATGATAATATTAACTGGCAAATTGAATAACTATATGTTACGTAAACGGAATTGTATAGTTCTCAGTAATTTTGCAATGGTGAAATTTTTAAACGTAAGTTCCATTTTTAATATTCCAATCACAAAAAATAGTTTCTTCTTCAATTGAAAACTTGAAAACCGAGAGTTCCAAATTTATTTTATTTCCAATTTTTTTCTATGCCAACAAAATCTTTCGATCTTGTTTCGGTTAGTTTAACATGCTCATATAAAAAAATATGCCTTATCGGCGAAACGCCCGGGTGAAAAGTTTTTGTTAACTCCTAAGTAGCTGAGAGTATGAAAAATTTTGTTCGCTACGTTTTTCTTCGAATTCACTCTTCAATAGACTAATTAGACTAATTAGACTAATTAGACTAATCATAAAAAAATTTCAAAAGTTAGATCAGAAAAAAATCAGAAACTATATACTTTTTCACATTTAGAATCTGAAATTTTTTATATAAAAGCATAAATGTGATAAATTTAAAAATAAAACAGTTATACATTAACAAAATATTGCCAAAATAATGATTTACATATACAGTTTTCAGTAAAATATGAGAGTCATAAAAATAGATAAACTGCCTGTCACATGAAAAAAATAATTTAGTACATGGGGTATTTGATTTTTAATTCGATTGGCAAAAAAAGTTCAGGCAGCTAGCATCCAAAATACATATGTTAACGTCAAAAGAAACAATAAAACCTTACAAATATCGAATTCGAAGTTACAAGGTATATTATAATATCCAGATTGTTAGCACGAGTACAATTCTGAATTTTCATATGTTGGTCACAAAATACGACTAAATGTTTTTGTCACTTTAATGTTAACTGCTTTGTCGTCCATCGTTATACATCTGTTGAAAATAAAAGCCGGTCAGCTCTAAGTAGCAAGGGAAGATGATTATAACTAAATATGAGTCTTATTGCCTAGAAATAAATAAAAGATGGGCTTGGTTCAGCATTACGTGGAGAGCTTTCTTCTCAAAAAAGGAAGGAAAAAGAAAGGAAAACCTATGAAAGTTTAGAAAAACTTCCATGCCCCGAGTTAGGGTAGTAGTAGTAGTTTACGCAGAAAATTAAATAGGAAGGGTGGCCGCCGAACGGCGGCACTATAATCCCAGACAAATATTAACGTCAAGTAACTTGACAACTAATGGGCTAAGGGGGGAGATTGTCGATCCTTACCGGCGTACATAGCACACCGTTCGCACTGGTATCGTTATTCAACATCCACCGAAAACCATCCACGATCAATCCACCTCGAGGAGTGGTTGAAATAGATGGATGGCACGGAAGAAAACCCCGGGGCGGCCGGTGCTCCTACAGGAACTCACCGCATACCGTTAAAGGGGCGCAAGCGCCGCGAAGAGGCATGGAATGGGTACGAACCAACCGCCATCCATCTCGCACCAGGCTGCCGAGCTGGTGTACCATTCACGGGCTATGAAGCTTTCCCAAGGCGTTCGGCGCCTTACGCGGACCGCAACTTTGTCCTAGCAGACTGGAGCGCAACAACAGACGCGCGCACGACACCGGAGACAAAGACCGATCCGCAAAGAACAGGCTGAGTCCGGACGCAGAATAGCACGCACAAACATCTATCCTCCGCAGTCCAGCGGCCGTAGTCCATGTCCCAGTCACTCCGCCTAAGCAAGCCGGAACCAAGGCCCACCAGGTCCGGACCGCAGAAAAATGACATTCGCACGCCACCAGAGATGAGACGAAACTCCCCAGTAAGGGTATCTTAGTAGATACGTTTAGATTACATCAATGAAATATTCTATTCCGAAATTAAAGAATCGTTTATTAACGTTATAAAATATTATTATATTACCTATTTTTTTTTTGACAGCAAATGCTGGCTTTCTGACAGAGAAATGCCCATACAACAAAAAATATGAGCCAGAGGTCGTGCTTGAGAACGAAACACACAAGCTTTACTGGGATAAAGCAATCATAACAGACAAGACAGTCCCATATAACCGCCCTGACATAACCCTCGTCGATAAATCGGATAAGACCACGTACCTAATCGACATATCAGTACCCACCACAAATAACATACAGGCAACCTACACAACGAAAATCACCAATTACAAAGACGTCCAACATGAAGTACGAGACATATGGCGTATGGAAAAGATCTTCGCCATCCGCTTAGTCCTCACAGCGACAGGGATAGTACCAAAGACGCTTGGACGAATTTGGATGTATTCAACATTGACTCAAACACCTGCATAGAACTGCAAAAAGCCACAATCCTAAACACGTGTCACATTATCAGGAGTTTCTAGACATGGCACATTAAGAAGTGATGTGAGAGGCTTGAAAACATATATATATATATTACCATTTATAAAACGTTAAAGAAGATTTATTATTGAAAATTTATTTAAAAGGATTTAAAATTTTAAATTTCCAACATTTAAAAATTTTCCATTTTAACATCTGACAAGAGCTCCTTATATAAGCCCAGCTGGCTCAACGTTAATGTAATATTATTCAGTTAAGCGTTGGCATAGTAAAAACAAATAATATTGGAGAAGTCGGATGCGGCGTAATTGTGGACTCAAGACATGTGTCCGAGCCAATGCCTCACAAGCAGTTAATATCTTAAGTTTTTTTATTCATTAGATTAAGTCAATACACATAAAAACTAACATGAGCATGGATAACAGTTTTGAGTATTTACAACGAGCACACAATGTTTTGAACGAAGGCGTATTACTGATGTCAAAAGATTAAAGGCGAATGATAAGAATTGTCTATAATCAGGAGGATATTATCAGCATGCTACTAAAGTAATAAGCGAAAAAAATATTAGAATAAATAAGAATCTATTAATCAGGTCTCCTACAAAATAGATCATATTAGGTGGTGGATTTTATATATAGACGTTCGCAGAAGAAATTATGTTGTAATGAGTACATGTTCATCCAAATAATGTTGCTAAATTGCTGACGACTAGGGTGGGCCTGAAAGACATAATTTTTGACTTCGGTATTCTAATAGTGTAGAAAGGGTGCCTACTGGAATCAATAAAAATAGTGTAAATGTTTTTTTTTTGGTTGAATAAAATTTTCTGCTCCCCCGCATTGCACTTGAATTTTTAAATTTGTGTTAAAAAGTGCATTTTTTCCTATTATAGTTAAAATGGTTATATTTGGCGATAGCTCTTTTAATTGTGTGGAAAAAGTTCCCACTAAGGTCAACGAAAATGGGACAGAATATTTTTTTGGTTGAATATCTTCTGTTGCCGCATCGCACTTTAAATTTCGGAATTTACGTGACAAATATACCTTTTTACCTCTCATAGGAATAGCACAAACGTACGGAAACTATGTGCCAAATACTTTATTACTGTATTACACAAAATCTGTTTATTATTGTGCTACACAAAATCTATTTGTCATTGTACTACTACAAAACATGAAAATGGTAGAAAATCATGTTGGGAAGATCGAGTTCGTGTAAAGGATAGAAAAGGGAAGCATTCAATTTCAGACCAATTCACACAATAGTATTGCTCTTGAATTTCCTATTGCCGAAATAATCACTATAAGTCTCTATAAGTGTAGAGGAGGAGTCAAACACTGGTGAACAGAAAAGAAAGCCCTCACACTTAAAAATGACCAGAATGAAGGAGCTTGAGATCTGCCTTATGTTTTAATTCAGGCATGACAGGATGTGACAAGGATCCTTCTCTATTTTGAGCTTCATAAAATTTGGCTGACGCTTCTGTCGCTATCTTCACATGGCGTTCAACTGCTTGTGTGTGTGTGTGTGTGTGTGTGTGAGACATAGGAAGCGAACGAAATCCCATTCCGAGTTGATCTCATAATTCACAATAGAATAGGATACGTCAGTGTGTACGTCATGCAGGATTGGAGTGGGGAGTAATTGTAGTGGATGACCAGTCAATCCTCTGTCAGACTTCATTAGACATTGTAAGTGTATCGCTGAGAGACTCATTTTGAGCTCTTCTGTCAGCTATCTTCTGAGGACATATTGTTTTAGGAACGTCAAGAGAGCCCATGGGATATCGTAGTCGGCTGATCATGGAGAAAGGCTTACTCATTCCCGGGTATATTTTTTTCACGTTCGTATGTACAGCCCTCAAAAGTAATACATTTGCAGGCTCCAATGTCAAACAGTTTTTTGCTTGCTTCCTGACGAAAGGCCCGGATCTTTGTTTGGAATGTCTTACTGTCCTTATCTCGGTTATGAGACATCTTCAAGTTTTTTATATTTTGCATGGTATACATGAATCATTTGAAGCACACCCGTGTGAGCGATAACAGGAAGGGCGATACTTGCTTTTGCCTAAACGGACTCAATTTTGGCAACAGCTTCAGCAATTTCCTAGAAATTCGGCTCTTTGTTCCCAATTGTGAGTGCAAAATTCCATTTCTCAAAGAAGCAACAATGTAGCATATCTTCATAAGTGGGAAAGACGTGTCTCATCAAGAACTTTGGGATTCCCAAATCTGGGGCATTAAAATGTTTGCCGGATACTGAATTTGGATGTCACGGTTTCGTAGCAGAACAACTAAACAAAAAGAAAGCATAAAGCAATTTAAACAGCAAGAAGACAATGGATCTCAAACCACAATACAACAGTCTATCAATGTCACAACTTGGCAACAACGCCAACCACCTAGTTACAACATGTTGGACACTCTGGTTACTGACAACTCCATGTTTTATTGCTTTTGCCTCTTCGATGCGTCCATCGCATCTTTTTTTTTTTTTCCTTCATTTTTTCTTTCTTTTTTGAGCTTGGCGGTGTGCCATATCTCGTGTTATTTTGAAATCAGTATTGGGCTAGCCGTTTCAGTATAGTCACGACCCCTCCACCCACCGTATTTTCCTTCCATTTTCATATTTTGTTCAGTTGAGTTATAAACAGTGTTTGGCCTATATTTTCAACAGATATTGTGTAATTTCTATGACAGGTAAAAAATAGATTTTTCACATAAATTCCAAAATTTCAATTACGATGTGGGGACAGAAGACATTACTCAATCGAAGAAATATGCTGCACCATTTTTATTGGACTTAGTGGGAAGTCGTACTGTACTATTATGACAGCTATCTCCAAAATTAAATATTTTTAATATACATATGAAAAATGCATCTTTAACTCAAATTTAGAAAATTCAAGTGCAAGGCGGAGAGGGGCAGAAATGTTATTCAATCAAAAAAAATTACGCAATCTTTATTGATCCCAGTGGACACCTTTCCCGCACTTGTAGAATAGCGAAATCGAAAATTTTGTTTTTTCGGGCCATCTTGCTAACGAGATAAAAACAAATCAAGGTTCATTTTCATCACGTTGGAAGGAGCTGAAGCTGGCAGAAGTAGCACTAGTTTTGAAGTTACCATATTCCATAAAATATATGGTTGCTGTCTTTTATATTTTTTTTATATTGCAGACTCTTAAGTCATTATATAATACAGACCTCCATGCAAAACACGCATGGAAGATCACGGCTCGTTGAAATATAGTTGTCAATGCAGCTAATCTACTGATCAATGGATGTTCTAATCACAAACAGGTATAACTACAAAATCATATGGTGCGCTATGCTAAAAGCATTTTCTACGTGTATCTTAATATCATAAAAGCAAGAAATGCTGGCAAATTTTTTGCAAGGGTGTAAATGCAAATGATTATTTGAAGGGAATTTCCAGATTTATTGTTTCTCCAAATATTAGTTTATCAGGTCCTTATTATTTTAAACATCTGCCATGGATACTAAGACTACCCCTTCCTTGATTGTTTTAATTTTCTAAAGATAAAATAAATACTATTTTTACAATCATTGCGATTATACGTCTTAAAAGTGAGTGATTGTTAAAGTCACGGATACATTAGTTGGAAAAAAGTTGAATTGGATTTCTTTTGAAACAAATTAACTAGTCTTAATAAACTTCACAAACTTTAATTAAAATGCTATATCAAGGCTCAAATTTTACTCGAATTGCTTCATATCCCATTTAAAGACAAACAAAGTCATTTAAATGTCATCCTAATTTATCAAGAAATTGAAAAATGTCCTTCAAAAGTAATTGGAACTTACTGACATGAAACAATAAAAATAGAATTTCTCCAATAACCCTTTGAAAATCATTCGTGATTTTTCTTTAAAGGGATTTTCCAGTCGTCGACAGTCGATGCATCATTAGTGAAGATAAAGAATGTAGAACTTTCGTTGAATATTTGGTCTTTAAATTTAAAGTCATTTTATATCCCTTTTAATATTTTGCTTACATTGATTAAAACCAACTTGAAATTAAGTGCGGAAAAAAGTAATTATTAATTAATAATTTATTCCGTTTATATAACTTATATATAAGAAGGCATGAGATGTACAAATATAATAATAATAATAATAATAATAATAATTTTATTTTCTCTAAATCTATAATACAAGTAAGAAGCAATTTAAATTTACAATCAAAATCACGTTTTCACATCATATTCATTAAACACAAGTGTTAAAAAGTTTTCAACTTTTTTACCTTTTTAACAAATATTATTCGAAAGAATATCATCACTTTGCTTGATAAAGGAAATAGTAATGTTCGAAACGTTGCTCATATTTTGACAAATGGTATGTTTTACCTTCTATTTTGTATTTCGTATATTGTAACTACTGCCAAAAATTTCTTAGTTATAGCAATCATATTAATCAAATATATTATAATAGTCCATATAAATTCATTCATATAAATGTATAATATAAATCAAATGTATAATATTACAGTAGTCCTTCGTTACATTGTGGTCCGTTAAATCAGAAACTATTTCTAAATGCTGCCTGAAAGTTTTAATTATGTCTAACTCGATGCTAATGAAGAAGACTCAACAAAGCTTCTAGCTCAGGGATCCAAGTCGCTCAGTTTAAATGTGTGACAAGATGAAGTGAAAGAGTGGATTAATTTTCATGATAATAAACCGACTTCTGAAACTCTTTCAGATTAGCAGATCACAGCTCATGTACGAGAAGAAGTGGACCCAAAAATGATGACCACGATGATGAAGAAGAAGAGAGTCCTCCTTCTGTCAACATGAAGAAAACATACATAGAATTTGAAAGATAAAACCCAAACCACATGAGATGAAGTTGATTTATTCTCACTCATTGATTTTTGCTCGAAGGCAAGTTGTGAAAGAAAAATCGAAGTTGCTGACATTAGATACCTCATTCGCAAGAGAATGTAGTGTATACAATAATCATTTAAACGTGAATGTGCATTTGGACATAAAATTAAAAGGTAAATGGAACTTCTCTGTCTTTATTGTACAAGTGATTCTTTCTTTGTTGTACAAGTGATTCTTTCTTTGTTGTACTTTCATTCCTAAATTTTTATTTCACACATTCATAGATATGTAATGTTTAGCATATCGCCCGATATATTGCGCATTCGTATATATCAAGCATTTTGCTCTGTCTTCCGGCAAGCGCGATATAACTAGGGACTACTCTATCAATAATCTCTTTATAATAGACTAATCCAATACTTATCTGGTACATATATTGTAGATCCCAAGAAAATACTACAGCTGTATAACCAGCTCTGAAATACTAATCGTCGGGCTCATTAAATGATCTTCGTTTCACTTCTTACGTAATTATTGACAACATGTAGTCAATTTAATAATAAATAATAAAACCATATCACTTAGAATAATGACATTATGACGTATCTAAATGTAATTCTAGCAGTCAATCTTATTTAAAATTTGTACACGCTAATCAATAAAAACTTGGCTCCATATAAATTATCCCATATTTTTATCATTTAACCTTCCCTGCAATTCATTTTTAAATAACTCCAGATTACTCAATTTTTTTAAATCAATAGAGAATTCATTCCACAATTTTTCACTGTTATATTTTATACTATTATTGCTAATATTAGTTCTCACTTTAGGTAGAAATAAATAATTAATTTCCTTATATCTATCTCTATGCGTCTAATTTTTCTGTATTTTAATAATTTACTAATGTGTATCCGCTCTTATTTTCTCATACGTTTTAGTTAGGATATAGTAGTTGTGTACTTAAGAAATCGGCGGTAATTTATATTCTTTATAGGCTATTTTCCAATTAGTTGGTTGTTTTACCAATTTATTTTATTTTTTGTATCTATATTTTCATATAATCTAGTTTGAGTTCCCTCCTAATTTCCCTAAATTCAATTACAATATGCAGTATCGCTATATATAAAGGAATAATGTGATTTAATTTCAATTTTGATATGTATATTATTTAAAAATCTCGATAACCCGAATCATTTAATAATATTTTTAATAACTTTCATAACTTCAGGAAACCAGTTTCATCCATTTTCATCCAGTTTCATCCATTCCACAATTTCCATATTTTTTCCACCAATTTTTATTTGAAAATTCTGAGAAATTACCTTATCATCCCAATCCATGAATAATAATTTTTGTATAGTACAAAAAAGTCTAACACTATATTGTAAAAAAAAGACTATATTGTACTGTCAAATATATTACTCTTACGAATATAGAAAACAATTAATATATTCGTTTGTTATGTGTCGGTGATATTTTATTATTAGCAAATGACATTATATGCACCTCCACTGCAATAACCTGCACAATAAAGGAAAATTACGTAGGAATTACGACCATAAAATATACTTTTGTGTCTAATTTTGTGATGTTTTATTATTTTTGGATGACATATTGTATGTATCTTCACTACCAAGCCCCATACAAGAAACGGAAATCGCATAAAAATTTGACCATAAAATATACTTTTTGTATCTAACTACGTGATAATTTATTATCAGTAGACGATATTGTATGCATCTGTACTATAATGGCTTACACAAGAAAGGAAAATCACAAAACAACTATGTCCATAAAATATACTTTTTATGTTTAATTCCGGGATGAATGCACAGGAAAAACAAAAATTGGTTGTATCGATATTTTCAAATTAT
Organism: Dysdera silvatica; assembly: GCA_006491805.2. Taxonomy (NCBI): domain Eukaryota; kingdom Metazoa; phylum Arthropoda; class Arachnida; order Araneae; family Dysderidae; genus Dysdera; species Dysdera silvatica. Next base: position 95,388,847 of record QLNU02014802.1, read on the forward strand.
ATTTAGCACAAAAGTAAATAAACGGAATAGAAAACATGTGATAAGCGATTTTGCAATAAAATAAGAAAATGACGTAAAAGCTTTTTTATTGAATAAAAGGGAGCGAATAGAGTCTTTTTTAAGAATTGAAATGTTGCCCCAATCCTTTTCTTCATAGAAAAGTTACCTTAAATAGGACGTTCTGGCATAAGAAAAATTTACTCGACTGCTAAACATATTAATAAAATTTAGTGCGCTTAAAGCAAAAGTGTTTCTGAAAATCCTGTTTTTAGAAAATTCAAGCCCTAAATTACGTTAAATTTTAAAATCACATGGTAGTTTGCTTTTGGATTCTGAAAAGATACTGTAATCAGCAACGTTTCCCAAAAGTTAATAAATTTTAGAAAACAAGGATAATTTAGCGAAGAGGATATTCTGTCCCATGTTCTTTGGATTAGGGAGAAGGGTCTATGGTTGTTTGGTATCAAGATGTCATCCTCTGTAAGCCAAAAATGGGTAAAATGATAGTCAGCAGAATCATTTGCATACCCCTAAAATTTGAAATATGACTTTCAAGGTTCCATTAGGGAAATATCCATCATTTTAATGTGGGTAAAGAAGTTTATTCGCCAAGACGCCAGGACAAATTTTTTGTCGCTCATTTTTCAGAAGTTGAGTTGAAAACATGGGGAGGAGGTTTTTACAATTTATTGCTGTGATTTATTACCTATATTTATGAAGAGTTATGTATCGCAGTTATTGTTAAATGTCATGGGAATAATACATTTAACCTGCAAAAAATTTACAGCAGTTTTTAAAAGTCGTTTATTTAAATATATCTCTATCCGTTTTTGAACGAAATCATGCTGTGGATTAAAGTATTCAAAATAAATTTGAATGAATATAAAAAAAAAGGATATAGAATACAGTGACACATCTACAAATAGTGTGATATACGTAAAAGGAGCTAAATATACGTGTCGAAAGAAATTAGCTGATAAATAGCAGCTCTAAGAGTATATATTTTTCAAAATTAAAATATATATATGCACAGCAGTTTTTCATATACTATGCATTGTATTGCTAAGGTTAAGTCAATCGTACTTTCATTATCACTATGTATGTTGTTATGAATGAAATATATTCATAAATATTATATTATCACATATGCCATGCAGTGGCCCAGAGGTAATGCTTTCATCTGTCGTGCATCTAACCCAAACTTAACTCTCAATGGTATCGTAGAGCACATGCTGGGATTTTCCTGCAAATGTTTAGGAATTCAATTCCTATGGAAAGAAAAGTATGGAATTCACGGAAAACTAAGTTCTAGCGTAACATGACTTTTGCTATCGTTGCGCCTTAATAATATATACACACATGACAGAATAGATATTAAGATATACGAGAATGCAGGAAATAAAAACCCTGATGGTATAAAAAACATTGCGCTATTCTAATCTAATATCTAATCTAAATCTAATCCAATAGCTAATCTAAATTTAATCTAATATCTAATCTAAATTTAATCTAATATCTAATCTAAATATTTTTATAATCTAATCTATATCTAATTTAATCTAATCTATCTGAATAATAATATCTAATCTAATATCTAAACTAATATCAATCTAATATCTAATCTAAATCTAATTTATCTAATCTGAATCTAATTGTATATCTAAATCTAATCTAATTATCTAATCTAAATTCTAATTCATATTAATTTTATTAAATTTTACGCCTATTTCAAATATTTGAGTATATATATATATATTTAGCGTTCACCTTTTATGAAATAATGAGAGAACCGTGTATGGATCCCTTATCCATTATGGTCCATTTTCCCCTTATCCCTTATGGTCCATTTTTCACAAGGATCACGGCAATATTCTTTTGATCTGTTGTTTTCGGAACACCCTATATATTCGTTATATAGATATCTTAATTTTATTATTTGTACAAATAAAAATTCCATCCTTTCCACAAACTGAACATTTAACATTATACTTACCAATATGTTTGACATTATACAATGGAACTTCGGTAATTCCAAACTTGGTAATTGGAAATTCACGGTAAATCGGAATATGATTCTCTCTCTCTCTCTCTCTGTCATTCTGTTTGAAAGGTCCTTAAACCTAAATAACTCCAAGTAAATCATCTGTTCCTTGAATTTAAAATTATCGGGGTATCAACATACTTACCATTGCATTACACTTACAAGTTGCATTTTTTTTGTTGGTTGATTGAATTTTTATGGCGCAAGAACAAGAAGCGTCATTCTGAGCCAAATAAGGTCAATAAGTTACATAGTCAAACTTTTGCACAATTTTTTGGATACCCTCTCTCAGTTGGATATATTTTAACACCTAATTTCTGAAGGCACAACATAAAAATATTACTGCAGGAATGCCAACGCTATAAGAAAACAATATATTTTCCCTAACGAATACCACAAATATCTGTCCCAGTAATTTTGTGCCAAATTTGTGACCAATATTTGGCAATTGTGTTATCCCCACAAAATGGTATAATACACTTTCGAATGATTAGGGAATATTTTTTTTTTCAGCGGTAGATTGCCAACCCCTTACAGCCACAATTATAACAATACAGTATTCATAGGCTTAGGCAGAAAGTTCATAAGGGGGTTATAGACTTAATGGGGAGGGGGTTACAGTGAGCTACAGCTCATCTCATCTAAACCTATGTTAAATATACAAAATTTTATTTCAATGGGGGTTACAACCACATTAACATCCCGCTGCGTACGCCAGTGACATTGTCGATAGAGACACTTTAGGGACTGGAATCATACATCGTTATAGACAGTTCATCATTATAGGCGGGGTTGGAATTGAACTCTCTATATATGTCGGGGGGGGAGGCCATAGAAAATATAGACAGCGTCGTTTACAGGTTTCTCTGAAATAGTAAATCTGAAAAAAGCTGAAATTATATTGTATCGACATGATATTAAATAGATTCAATATCCCCATAGTACATGCGCTCAAATTTCAACATTTAAATGTATTTGAACGTGGATATCGTCACTTTGTTTCACGTTAACTTTACTCGAACGCGTAACATCCCTTTCAGAAGAAAACGTTTTGCCCAAAGATTTATCGCATTCCTTTTTCCTCTGAAACCAAAATGTAGCTCAAAGCCCTTAAATGCAGGTTCTTTCGAGCCAATAGTAGCGATATTGTTTTCGCTCAAAAAATGCGAGTACGGTAATATTTGTTTAGCATATATGGGAAAGTGTTTTATGTTTTGCGATATATTTTCTTTCGAAACTAAAACCTTACAAATTCGGTACTTTCCTGGTATCGTTTTGCGACGTTGAAAAATGCTCTATTATTTCCAAAATTCTTCGTGCTTTGTATTTGCTATGTCAATATCAAACAAATACTTTTTGGCATTGAAAGCAATGATTCAGGATCTAAAGAAGGTAGCTCGTATTTACACAACATCCTTTCTCGTGCATATATGACATACTTATGATTCGTCTAATCGAATTATCTGCGCTGTTTCAATGTCTGTTAGACGAAATAAAAACATAATATTCAAATCATATTTTCTATCTGTTTTATTAAGCTTAAAATGGTAAAAAGGAGAGGTTTTTCAAGAGCGCTGATTGAAAAATTAAAATGCATATTTTAAATTAAAAGAATATGTTAGATATAAGAATGTACTACAAAAATTAAAACATATATATGTGATTGTAGATATTACCGGGTAACATTTGCTGTCCGCTGAAAATGAATTTACGTTTAAAATAAAACGTATATAAGACAGCTATATTCAAAGTCCCACAAGGGTAAAAAACATGTATTTTGTAATTAACTGATAGAAGATTTCTTAGATAGCGCTAGCGCTTATTTACGTAACATATACATACGAATAAATATAAAAATATCAAAATCCAACACGGCTTTTCGTGCAGAAGCTATTAATTTATTATAGTTAATAAATTCGACATCGACGTTTAAGCCCAAACTAGAGTTTTTTGGTATAGGAGAAAAAAAACAGCCATCGTTCACGGCCTAGAACCGAACCAGAGTCCCTCCGTTGCTTTACATATATACTAGGGTCCCTCCATTTCCTTACATACAGAGAAAAGGAGTGTCGTTCCTATCCTCGGTGGCCTAGCACCGAAGGCACTCAGGGCTCCACCGAGGGACACTAGTTCGACTCTAGACCGCGAACGGTGTTACTTTTTTTCTCCTATAATAAAAAGCTCTAGTTTGCGCTCAAACGTTGATGTTGAAATTATTAACTACAATAAATTCCCCACGAAAAAATCACAAAAAGCCAATGCGGTGGCTTTGTGTGTTGACCATTATTTGGCAATTGTGTTATCCCTGAGAAGGGTAATAATATCTCATATATATAAATATACGGATAAAGGGAAAGATGAATTCGATACAATCGTTGGGCTTTACATTATGCAATACACATATCAAATTATCACAGCTTCCTAACGTATGTCACGCCACTCGAAATTTCCAATTTTTGGTTATTGTATTATACATCCATTTCTAGGAAACATACTTGCAACAAAAGATAGAAGAAATATATTTACAAATATACTCCAAAACTTGCTTTCTAGGCAGTCTTAGGAACTATAGTTACCGTAGGTCAGGGCGGACTGGGTCCTATCAAAGGGTGCACACCTTGGATTATGGAAAGAGTCCTTACCCATTCGGAGGTGCAAGTTCTATCGTCCATGAGGGCGCACCGACCCAGGGGCCCACCGGACCTGCGGCCCGGGCCTACCCGGCCGTAAATTATTATAATATTTTGTATCTAAACTTTCTTTTGCCTTTCCTGTAAAATTTATATTTTTTGAATTGAATTCCTTTCATTACGTGTAGGCGATATGTATTTTTGCATTTGGTGTTCTATTCATAGAATAGTGACGCTATGTGTATTAACTTATGAGTCAGTGAATAAAGCTGAAATTATGATATTTTGTAAACGATATGTAATCTAAATTTAAAGTGAAAGAAGGATAAAAATAAGACTGTAACCTATATTAATATTATGTGCTTGTAAATTAATGTTACATTTGTACTTAAAAAATAATGCATTTTTATATCCATTTGAAACGAATTAGCCCCAAATAATACCTATATCTTAAAATAATTAGCTTTTATATACGCTTTCAAAACCCAATTGTTATGAATAAATAATGAAATTTGTAGATTGCATTTTGAGATAAAAAACTCAAAAATATTTCTCAATGGAGTAAATTATAAATTTTTTAATGAAAATTCTGACCCAAATTTATATTCATTCAAATGAAAAGTACTGCTGTATGAATTATTTTCTCATAAACTGTTATATAAAAGAAATTTGCATTTTTTTAATTAACTTACAAAAGTTTACGTATATAGCACTGATGCGTATTCATATAAAGCATATATAAATGTAAAATATTTAAAATAATAGCAAGAATTTAATTATATGAACTGCATTTTTAGTAAGTCGACTTTTAAATACATCGATTTTTTACTTTAGGTCCAAATAAAATTAATTTTCGGATATGAAGCTCCTGAATTGAAAACTTTAATATTAAATTTTGAGAGCCGAACGCAGTTTCTATGGAAGTGGCGTAAAGGTAAAAATGTATTTCACAATAACGAACAAAATATTGTTGCAGGTAAAATTTATTAAAATAGACAAATGCGCTTGTAAAAAATTTGTTGCTTTTTTAAACCTGTGACATTTTCAAATTTAGTATTCATTTTGTGTGAATTAATTATATAATTTTTTTAATGATGTTGTTAATCCGGTAACTAATCATTTAATTTATGTTTTTATTTACATCTTCGTTTATATCGTAATGTTGAAGATTAATACTGTAATATTTATTCCACATAATTTCATTAAGCATATTTTGTTTCAACTTCCCTCGTGTTTCAAGACCAACTATATAGCTGTTTTGTAATCGTTGCTGACTTAGATATGTTAATTTCATGCAATTTATTGAATTAGCTCAAATTCTTAATGTAATAATTACATGTGATTAAGGGGGGAGGGCAGTCTCATGAAACTGAAATTTAATTTTTCCCATATTTCTTTAACTATTAGTCAAACAACCATAAAATTTTCAAAATTTATAAATTATCTGGATAGGATTAATTACGCTAAATTTCAGTTGCATAAAGTAAATATAACTTGAGATATTCGAAGGAAACAACTTTTTTCATAATGCATCGAATGGGTATGATTTTTAAGGAAACTAAACAGGAAATATTTTCTTTTGTTGACGAAACATATTTACTAATGTTATTAGGCGTTACTGAATCAAAAAAATACACATTTTTGGTATTTTTATTAAAATAAAAAATATAAACTTTGGCATCATAAAAAACGTAAAAATTGAAAGTTTCGGTGAATGATATCAAATTTTTATAAAAACGTTTTTCTTTTTTTGGTGGTTCTGTATATAGAACTTGAACAAATCTCTAAGTAAAAAAAAATTAATAAATACTACTTACAGTTCCTGAGAAAAGTATGTTTTTTTATTGAAAAAATGGATGCTGTGAGAACGAAGCCGAGAGATAAAAGTTAAAAAAAACCTATCGTCAATACACCACTTTTGTATTCATTGCCCTTTTTCAAAAAATAAATACAAATAGTTCTAGAAGTCGGAAATTTATAAATTATATATCTTTATTTTCCGGAGAATATAAATTATTTTTAGAAACAAAATTGAGAAATCTATATTTTGAACCAATTAGGGTACCCTCCCTCCTTAATTCGATTACATTATTCACATGCAATCATATAACAGAAAAGATACTTTGAGACGAAGTAAGCTTTGTTATTCAAATGCATGTTGTTTTGTCTGATTTCAATAAATTGCATGTTTTATTAGCTGTTTTGTAATAATATGTTTTATAAGAGTTCTGAGCCATTAACAAATTTCATTGTCCACAGTTTTTATATAAATTATTTCTTAGAATTGAACCTCGTTTTGATATTTCTGTTACTTTCTTCAGACACTAAGCTAGCCTGTACTATTAATTACAAATTGATGGTAAGAACAATATTTAAGAATAGGGTTATGAACTTTATACACTGAGAGAAATCTCGTAAAAATGGACATAATGTAAAACTACCGGTGTAAACCAAAACACACACCAAAGAATATTAGAAGAAAAACATGCTGAAAATATGGATATACAAGAGAGGCAAAACATGTGATTAAGAGGAAGCAGACAATTGAAATTACTAAAACTAAACTTGAATTAAACCGAAACAAGTCACCAAGAAGTGAAACTCCGAGATTCATTATGTGATGAATTCGAAACAAAAAATAGCTTCAAACAACACAGATCAAAATTTAAGAACTCTATATTGGTCAGAAACGAGGAGAAAGAAAAGGACTGAAACGAGGAGAAAGAAAAGGACGGAAACGAGGAGAAAGAGAAGGATGGGAATAAGGAGAAATAAAAGGACGGTAGTAAAGTGAAAGTAAAGGACGGAAACGAGAAAAAGGAAAAAGACGGAAACGAGGAGAAAGGAAAGGACGGAAAGGAAGAGAAAGAAAAAGATGGAAGCGAGGGGAAAGAAAAGGGTGGGAACGAGGAGAAAGGAAAGGACGAGAGCGAGGAGAAGGAAAAGGACGGGAACGAGGAGAAATAAAATGACGGAAGTGAAGTGAACGTAAAGGACGAAAACGAGGAAAAAGAAAAGAGCGGAAATGAGGAGAAAGAAAAAGACGAAAACAAGGAGAAAGAAAAGAGCCGAAACGAGTGAGGAGGAGGGATTGTGTCTGTACGTATATTTTTATTAATTTTTTCTTCCAGGTCCGGTTCAGGTTATATTTATGTATCTTCACCATATCATCTGCATGATCGTTAGGCATTTATCTGCGTATTGAAATAGATTACTATAGATTAAGTTGTGTAAGCAAGATATTAATATACATGATATTGATTTATTAATGCAGGGAATAAATGATAATGCAGATTGAAAATAGTTTGCTTACGCTAATCAGTAAAACTATTCCGCCTATAGAATTTGCCCGAATTTTATAAATTCGATGGTACTGACAAATCGGACGGACGATTTGGTTTAGCGTCCACAATTTTTTGAAGGCACTAGTTTAACAAATCTTGTTAAAAGAACACAATGGGCACAGTTTTTAGAAACGTTTTAAAGACTGTGCTCATTCTGTTTTTTACAAAGATTTGTGTTATATTCAGCACAGTGATTCGCTTTATTTCCATACCAGTTTAACTTAAAAAAACATTGTTTTATTTAGATAATACATTTCACCATATATTTATGTACGTTATACAAAGATAAATTTAACATTAGTAAATGTCGGTACACCTAAATATATTTGTAAAATGTATTTTTTTTATCTTTTGTTGCTTATATTGTATATCGCGTAGATTTTATATATGTAGGATCGTACAACAGCCCACTGAATTAAATTTTTCTATCTACAGCTGAATCATTTTTCTATTTCGGATATCGTAACAAAATTTTTCTTCGTGTTTTCCTGAGACAGATTCCATCAAATTCGGAGAGGATTTCAAGTGTGAATGTGTGAGAAATGCAATTCCAGCGACATATTATATTCTCAGAATAAAGTAGAATACTGCGTGAACGGGACGTAAGCTAAAAGCACTTCGTTTTCGATGTACAGTCGAATCCGTTTGCAACGCGATTGGTTATAACGACAAGAAATAAAACGTTTGTTTGGTTATATTTAAAAGAGACAGAACGAAAACCTTTTATTACGAAAAACCTGTTATAGCGAGCAAGGATCTAGCGAATTTTCTCTTTCGTTTCCTTAGATCGAATCTAAAAATAGATTCCAATTTTTTACCAAGAAAACGAATGTTGTTTTTTTTCTGAATGTGAGACTATTGCTGTAAATACGGGGTTCTGTCCTGCCTAGCTCTCAAGTCTAGTCTACGCCGGAACCCGCAGATTCTAGAAAAATCGAGACCTTCGAGGTCTAGAGAACAAACCCTCGGACTATAATCAGCTTTCTCGTTTTTTGGACAAAGTTGTGAGTCGGACGCGGGATAATCGTATGCCGGGCGAATGTGTTAACGCTGCAACACCACAGGTTCTCCTATAGGCTAGATACGCCAATGATTATAACGTACGATATTCCTACTTCCGAAGCTCTTGTCAATGGCAGAAATGCTGGAAACAAATCCTGAATCAGACAATGATAGCAGTGACCTTCAGCCATCAATAACTTATACACGTAATGGCATTAGAGAGGTGAAAATATATAAAATTTTGATATTTAAATTTATGATATAGAAAAATGCTTGAATAATACTATTATTATTTTCACAATTCAGCCCCAGGTCTTCTTCATCTTACCTAATTTTAATGGCAAACCGGTTTTAATGAAAAGCCGGTTGCCAAAAATTACCGGTCTCTTGATACCCGTTGTTAAGGATTCCGAGTGTATTTTAATAATAGTTGACGTTTCTAATGACGCGCGGTCCACTTAAATTTTATGGTGGGTGTAGTATACATTTGTGGTATCATAAATATTGCAGATACATTAAGAATATCAATTAGTGGGTACGAAATGGTACTGCGCCATTACGGAAGCTGAATAATTAAGTAGTTGAAGAATAGAAATATTTGCACTTTTTTGCACCTTACTTTTTTTTATCTAACATAAAGGTTGATAATAGAATTTACGGTGGAAAAAATAGTTAATCTTATCTTCGAACTACACATTTTCTCTTAAAAAAATTGTATCATAAAACCATTGAGTAAGACTTCAGCACTTACGATACTACATTTGGCTTTTCGTGGTTGTGATATTTCACGATTTATTTGATATATGGCTACAAACATTCGAACGACACGGCTTCGATATCTTGAAAATTTGAACTAAAAATAAATGAAGGACAATTTTAAAAAATTTACATCAATTTAAATAATAGAGTAAAACCTTCAAACCCACAATAAAAATGTCGAGAAAATGAAACAGTTTCCATACCTTGGCTGCACAACACCAAATCAGGGATGAACAAAATGAAATATTTGCGACAGAGGGATTCCAAAAAGCCAGAGATGCCGTTGCACGAGGGAAATACATGTGGTACACAAAACAATTAAGATGAGAAACCAAGTTAAAAAAAATTGAAAGAAACCTTAAATCAATGCTGTTTTACGCATGCCAAACGTGGACATCAACTAAGATAATGAACTAAATCCATGTTCATAAATAACAGTCTTCATACAATACTGAACATACATAAGCCATAAAAAAAGAGACAACTAATGTGGATCCATGAAAAAACGTTTGCGGCTAAATGTCTGTTTCGGAAAAAATTAAGCCAAAGGGATATAGTCGGATAGAACATGCATTTCGAAGGGAAGCGAATGATGTTTGCAGACAAGCACTACACTAGAATCCCGAAAGAAAATGAACAATAAGTGTGCTAACAAAAAGAAAGCATGGAGAAAAGCTGTAGTTGACGAAATTAAATCAGAGAGTAAAATATGGTTAAGAGAACGAAAGATCTGACGAAAATCTAGACAAAAGGAAATATTTTGTTAAGGTCTTAAATCCCCTCATTCTCGATCACAAGGAAAAAATACTTAATACATATTTTTAATTGAATTTATATTTAAAATTAGTTATTAGTATTCATTGAAAATAATTTGAGGCAATCCAATAATTTAAATTATTATTGAAGTGAACATTCATTTTGTTGAATGTAAATATTTTGAATCCAAAGAACAAAATTGAATTTAAGTGAAAGGAAATTCGGGACTTCGGAATACTATTTTTATCTAAATATATTTATTGAAACCGTTAATGGAAAAAGGACTTTTTAGCGAAATTATATTTCTAGTCCAACAATGCCGCGCATTTGTGGCCTCTTCCTAGCATTTAAAATTCGGTAATAAATCAACGAGGCTTTTTGTTGTCTGCATTTGGAAAATGCAACAAATAATAACAAATATTATATTATGTTTAAGTTTGTTTCCGCTTGATCAAATCGTTGAGATGGGATAGGGGACGACGAAACAGATGTTCCACGAATCCTGTTGAAGAAAATGATTTTCATGTCAATGATTCCGAAATACAGTACTAAGATTCGCTTCTCATGCATGAATGAATTGGTTCTTCAGTTGGAAGTCTGAAAGAAATTCATCATCGGGAGATTTTGTATTTAAAACATAGTATTTATTTAGAACATAGTATTAATATTACTTTCATCAGATGTTTTCAATTCTGTGCTTACTTCTCTGAAAAATATTCATAATATAAAATATTTTTACAGACTACCGGAATCATGAAACTAGAATGAGCTTCCTATGTCTTAATGTACAGTAAAACCTTTCTGAATTACTAACTTCTTTAAGCGACCATCTTTTTTTGAAACTGATAGTTTTCCATGGACTCAACGCTAAATTTTCCTTCATTCAAAGATCATCAAAATCCATCCTCCCTCTAGAAGCAAAAACATTTTGGGAATGGAGGAGGGTAAATTTTAATATTCATTTAATTTCTGATTTGAACAAAATAAACAATTCGGCACTGACTTTTCCCCTTTAGGATTTTATTATTATCAAAATTTATTTTAATTTGCGGCTGAATTTAAGTTTTAAAACCCTCCCTTTTTGGTCCTTCACTGACGAATTTTGTTAAAGGACCATCGTCGGAGCACAACAAATTCCAACACTCTGGTCTAAAACACAATCAAAGAAATAAGTGAATTAATAAATATTTCAGTATCTTTTGATAATGATAAAATACTTCGTTTTTATTTTGTAAATTTCAAAATTGTTTTAAAAAATGGAAAGAAGCTGTAATATAAAAGAATTACCATTCGGGATCACGGCCATGTTGGATTATCGAACGTTAATATGGTTTTAACGGGAATACCAAAGAAAAATTAATACAGTGCAGTGATATTTAAAACAAGTTGCAATAAGCTGTTGTATGGCAAGAAAAAAAAATGCCTACGGTGGTTACTGTTTATATGTCTTTGATATCACGTTGCTTCTGTTATTCCGATCTTTTCTTCAACAAATCGTTACAGATTATATACAAATTTATGGGTTCCGCAGAGTTGTAGCTTTTGTTGGATTTCGGCTGTTCCAGGAGACTTTAGTTTCATCTGCCATGTCTCTTTCACCCGACCTGGCGGTCAAAGTCAACAAAGGTCCGAATCCACCCGAAAAAAACAAAAAAAAACAAGCGCGAGCAGCTCGATTAGTGCCGGATTAAAAAGCTTTTACTGTATATTTTCAGTTTGTATTCGGCATGCTAATGAAACATAAATTTTTCATTCATGCATGAAATTTCAATTGTTTTCCGTTTAATTTCATGTTATTTCCTCTCACTATAGACATTTAAGAAGAGACTATCTCTGTGAGCAAATTTTTTTCCACGGAACCTAGGATGGCTGCCTAAAGTAAATTTTACTGTATTCATTATTCGGAAGCATAAAGGACGGAAGAACCGTAGGCGCTTTCAGGTTATCAGTGTGACCAATCGTTCAAAGACCGACTCACCGGACCAGTCTTTTCGTTGATGGCAGATGGTCAAAATCGTTCATTCATTCGTTTAGTGAACGGTTTGACTCGTCTGTACTTCAGATATTTAACTGGAAGAAAACCAACACGAAAAATACTTAAGATGTTCAACCCGTCTCTTCAGTAATCAAACAAATGACTTAAACGACTGTAAACTTATACCATAGGCAGAAATCTCCGATACCTACGCTTGAGCTAAAACTAGAGCTAGAGATTTTAAAGTATTGGAGAAAAACAGGCAATGCCCGGCCTAAAGTCGAAATATGATTTGTCCGTTTAGATCCGAGGTGGCTTAATCGCTAAGCCACGGAGGAACAAGAACGATGCTCCCTCTCTCCGTATGTAAGGTTGTAAAATGTTAAAAAATTATAAATGTCTTATACACGGCAAGCCAACTTTGCAATTCTACCATTGAGAGAAGGAAGATTGGGAAGAAAAAGACATAAATAATGCAGTTGACAAGTGTGAAGAGCAGCCACTACTACTAAAATGATTCCACAGTGACAGAAGAATAAAAAAACCTCCATTCAGTAGCAAATATAAAAATATTGAAAACTTCAATCTCACGCTTTTTAACGCGAATACTTGTGAAGGAGTTAAGTTGCCAGCGGTCGGAGTGCTTGGTTTCCAACCGAGAGATCGTCGAATTAATCCCGACCTGAGACGGGACTTTCTGAGATAATCACAATAAGAAATCTGCCGTTCTAAGCTTCATACTTTGAACCATTTGTTGTCAATTGCCAGCTACTTTCCTGTGAATTATACTGTCTCTGATGATTATATTATTAATATAATACAAAATAATCCGCTCAGCGGATATTACATTTTTTCCCCATGATAAAATTATTACAATACATATGGTCTCCGAAGAGGGCAATAATTGTATAAAATTTACTTAGTAACGTAATAGTTATTTATATTACTGTTTCGAAACTGTATTTTTAAGTGCTGCACTTCTTCCGCGATTTTTTTTTTTAAATTTCAACAAAATTCCAGATATTTCCGAGATCGTCCCGCGAATTTTTTAGTATTCTTACGCAAACAAATTACTACGCTAGTTACAGGGGCACCAAGAGCCAAAATTGGGGCGCTGAGCCCACTTTAGCCGGTCCACATAACCGGCCCTTCCACAGCATTGGTCCTTGTGACAGCACTTGCCCCTAGACTTCATCTGAGCCCCCGGAATGCAGCCCCCACCTCTCGTCGGCTCTGCCTAGTTATAACAAACACCATCTGTTGCAACGAAGAAAACTTTTCGGTCCCTTGATGTCAGTTTCAACTGAGTTTGACTGTATAGGTAGCGAGCATGGGGACTTCGTGGGGAGATTCAAAAATTATATTTTGGCCAAATGCCTTCATTTCACGTTTTAGCAAAAATTAAACTGTTAAATTCATTTCACAGTATTTATCGCGCTACTTTGGAAAAGGTTAAAGAGAGACGACTTTTATCGATATGAATATGAATTTTTGCTGACGTGTTACCAGAAAATTAATAAATGATGTCTTATATCGTGTAAAAAACGTGAGAATTATGCGGCATTATTAGCACAATTAGCAACTTCATTGCATTTTAGGTTCTGTCCGATGTATCCTTACATGCCTCAACGGCGAAATCGATTATGTTGTTCTTGAATGTAGCGGTTGAATCATGGTTTTTATTTCAAAGAATGAGATAAATATTAAAATGCGTAAAACAAATTTTAAAATGCGTTTAAACGTCGTTTCGTTATTTATTTAACCATGTGCTTATTATTTGTATATGCATCATTATAAATTAATGGGTAAAACATTCTATGAGCAGGAATGCAAATATACCACGCATTTAAATATTCATAGAAATAGAATTCCAAAAAATTTCGCACGTACTATATTGAAAATTTAAATGCACATCTTTGTGTAAGTTGCATGTAAAAAACTAATTAAAATTTAATCCAAAATAGAGGAAATAGTCAAATAAACCGTCATTTATTTCTGTTTGTCCGTATGTGAGTTTTGCGACACAAGGCCTGCAAAGGTCATTCTGCGCCGAGACCTATAGTTTTCCGGGGAATCCGAAACTTTTATAGACTAGGGAAACAACCCCCGGACTACAGTGCGCAGTCGACGTATAAGCGTGCTATTTTTTGGCACTGTTGGGAATAGAACCCAGCTTAACGGCACGCAAGACGAATGCTTTACCATATCACCACCTTTTTACTTTAAATGTACATATCGAATAAGAATATGAATATCATTCAATGATTATTGACGCACTCTGTGAAAAATACGATTTACCCATTCATTCATTAATTGATTGATTGATTGACTAATTGCAACTTGTATTTAAATTGCGGGTGAAACTGACATGATAATTGAAATTCACACAGCCATTAGTTTTAAAAGTTTATAAATTTTAGGTACTAGGACAGCAAGGGGTTTGTAATGCCTGGCCTTACAGTTTTCCGAGGAAATCTCAATTCTTATGGGCATAGCAAATCTACCATCGGACTACTTCTTATGTTAGTTAATTGGCGGTTTACATACATTTTAAGAATAATAAAATATATTGAACATATTTGTAAATATGCTGCAATTTCTTGTAGGGAAACTGATATTAAATCAATGCAACAATTGATCATCTGGATGACAAACATTTTTGACAAACATTTGTGAATGTAAAATGTTTTATGAAAATGGGATATAACTTTTTAGAAACTGAATCGTCGCATTCAAAGCTTGAGAATATTTGTTTAACCCAGATAGAAGAAAAATGAAATACATATGAATTCAGAAGTCTTTCAGCATTTCTGCAGCGTGGCGAAACCATATGAGAAATGCGTGGATTTTGTCAGAGTTTTTGATTTGAAAGGGACCACGAAACACGTTTTCTCATATGCTGGGCAAATATCACCATAATCCCGTTTTCTGAGCGAAAACAATCTCGATAAGATTGGTTCGACGGATCCCTAACTTAAAGGCTTTAAAATATATTTTATTTTCCGAAACTTGACTAATACTATCAATTTTTTGTAAGATATTTCTCCGTCAAAGCGATATGGGATGTTCGGGCATGGATTGATGATAACATGTATTAAACTGATGTAGCATAACAACGCATATCTTTATAAAGAAATAAATATATACAGGGTTTCAAGATGGAAAGGGTACAAAATGAAGAACCTATAACTCGGGGAATATTTGCCATAGGCATTTCTGGTTTACACAATTATAAAAGAAAACTGTTAATTTTTATCCTTCACTACAAACGTCACACAGAAAATTTCATCAACGGCTCTTCTTGATGGTCCGACATACGCCTAAATACGTCCTACCCAGGTAGCAAAGATCTTTCTAGGGACGTTCTGAGGATATCCAAAACGCCCTCAGGACGTCCCAAGGACCAGTTTGCAATCTGTGGGTATAAAGCTGACCCCATTTCTCGTTGCTTCGGCATGCTCAGTAATACTCTTGAAGTTGCCACAGCGTCAGTTATTCGAGCTTTCAGGTGCTTGTCAGTATTAAGGTCGTTATATCTCTCTCCCTCTCTTGATCTGATAGACAGTGCTTCAATACTTTTGATATAACCCTACAGGAAATATCAAGTGAGGTGGAATCTGGCGACCGAGAAGCTAAGCAACCAATTGGTCCATCTTTACCGATTTATCTCTTCAAGCATTTCGTGACCAGAATAATACCTAATGAAAGAATCTAGCGAAAATATCGTGAATGAAACACATTGAAGGTGTCCTCATGAAATGACTTAATCTAAAATTTAATTACTGTCCGAGATACGACTTCAATATTTTAGATTCCTTTTATCCTGGAACTGTTAATGAATGAATAAATAAAAACAAATATTATATATAACATGTCATACGAGAAGCGACGCTGTTGTTCAACTGACTCAGCGATGCCAACGTGAAATAATACAGGCATACGCACCAACATCAAGCCATACCGACGAAGAGGTTGAGGAATTCTATGAATAAATCAAATAGTTACACACGAAGGGGAAACAACATATCAAGTTCATCATGGGGGATTTTAATACAAGAATTGGACAACAGGAACAAGGAGAGATATCGGTTGGTAAATACGAATATAAGGAAAGGAATGAACGTGGCGATCAACTCGTTGAATTTGCAGAAGCTGAAAATCTTAGCATCATAAATTCATTTTTTAAGAAGAAACCACAAACAAAATGGACGTGGAAACACCACAATGGAGGAACCATAGAAATTGACTCTATCTTGGCAAACAAAAAATCAATTATTGAAGACTGCAGCGTGCTGAACAGATTTAATTCCGGAAGTGATCTTTGAGTGGTGAGATGTAAAGTGCACTTAAATACTAAATTAGACAGTAGCTTGTAAAAAACAATTATATAAGAGAGTGGATTTAAAGAAACTGAAAGTAAATACCGAGGCATTGCAGTTGGAATTAAGAAATCGCTTTTCTGCACTGGACGGACTTATTGAAAAAAATTGATATCTCAGAAGTAAATGAAAACATTGTTAAGAAAATAGTTGAAACTGCTGGCGAAATAAATGGTGAATATTTAAATCATCTGTGGTTTGCTGGTGACATTGTTATTTTTTCAACGAATCCATCAGAACTCCAAGACATGGAGCTCTCAACACTACAGTACAGGAGCTCTCAACTATAAGTAGAGAAGTTGGACTCAAGATGAAGTTGCAAGAAACTAAAATCATGTTCAATAATTTCGTAGAGGAAACAAATATACAAGTTGACAACATCGAGCTATAAATTACTGATTCATATATTTATCTCAGCCAGCTGATTTCAATGGAAGGCAACATTGTAACGGAACTCAACAGACGTATTAAACTTGGCTGGAGTGCATGTGGAAGAAACAGTTTTATCCTGAAGGGAAAATTACCTTTGTGTCTAAAAAGCAAGGTCTTCAACCAGTGTATACTGCCAGTTCTCTCTTATGGATCTAGACATGGAGTCTAACAATTGCAGCAATACGGAAGTTACAGACAACCCAAAGGAACATATAGAGGTGCATGCTTGGAATAATTAGGATGGATCGAAAAGGAAACAATTGGGTGAGAGTGCAAAGTAGAGTTGAGAACATCATCGTTAAAGTGAAAAGGCTGGAATGGAGATGGGCTGTACATATTGCAAGAAGAACTGATCAATGATGGACAACTGAAATTCTCAACTGGATTCCAAGAGACCACCGAAGACCTAGAAAACGTCCTCAAACTAGATGGGTGGATGAAATAAGAAAAGAGGTTGGGGTGACATGGAAGCGAATGGCCCAGGATAGACTTGTGTGGAAAGCATTTGGAGAGACCTTCATCCAGCAGTGGATAGATAATGGTTGAATATAATGATGATGATACATACATACACACACACACATATATATATATAGTCAAACCTCGATTTATCGATTTTTATAGGACTAGTAAAAATAATCCTTAAATCGGGGGAATATATTTATCGGAACCAATGATGCACCCACGATGGCGCAGGTAAATAATAGATCCCAAACTTTTGCTTGTGGTGAGAAATTACATGCAAAATACATTAAAACTAACAAATATGAATAACAGTAGTTTTACATTTTCGTTACTCCTCCTAGCAAAAGTCGTGGATGCGCTATTAATTGGAACTGAAATAAGAAATTATATAAAAGTAAAATCCTAAAAATATTTACCAGCGTCCTGATTAATACGTGTAAACTTTAATGAACATAAGACCGAAGTGTGTTGGCGCGCACGTAATTACTACTTCGAAAATGAATTTTTGATGGACTTCTTTTTTTCTTGGTAGTTGGCATTTAACATTGCCTTTTCAATTTTTTAAAATGCATCAAAGAGATCATTGCTGACGCCAAAACGCAGTAAATATTTCTTTACACACTGCTTTGTTTACAGTGTGTAAATACTTCTTTACACACTGCTTTGTTTACAGTGTGTAAATACTTCTTTGCACACACTGCTTTGTTTACAGTGTGTAAATACTTCTTTACACACTGTAAACAAAGCAGTCGCTTCAGTTGACTAAACGTAGTTAAAGTTGATTTTCTGACGGCAGTTGGTTTTCTTACTGAAATTCTAATTGCAGTTAAAGGCTTATGACAAAGTTATCGTTAAATCCAAGAAAGCAACCTTAAATAGAGGAAAATATAACACTGGACAAAAAAATAAAAGGAACGTCTCATGCGAACCGTATCTTGAAGAATTTAAATTTTTCGATGAGGCAAAATTTATGTATAAAAAATTCTTAGCGTGTTAAAAACAAATATTTTAAAGTCAATTTTGCGCTTTAACATCACTGGTTTTATTCAAACTTGGAGGAGGGAAAATTTTATCAGTTTAGTCTTATAAGCAAACTGATCTATTCGGAGCTGATACTGTGGTCGTGTAGTTGTAGATACTTTTTCCTCTCGTTAGTATTTACAGAATTCACAACATTTTACTGTTTACAAAATCGAAATCATTTTTGTTATTTCATTAAAATTTAATGAGCTTTCTGGGAAGTGATAAAGTGAACCTTTTGTGACTTTTTGCGATGTAATGGGTTTTTTGTTCAAATATTTAGTTTGCAGAAAAATGTTATCCATTTGCGATTTTAAAATATGGGATGGACAATTATAGAGGTAGTGTAAAAAGAAGAGTTGGGTAAAGAACATTTGTTCCTGAAATTTCAATAAAAAATGCTGCAAAAAATTTCACTGAATTTAAATTTTCATAAAATTCATACTGTTACTTCCTTATGGGTTGTATTTGCCGGTTACTGGCTGTTGTTTATAAGTAATAAGAAAATTTAATTGCCTAATGTTCATTAATGAATCATAGAGACGAACACGTGTATTCGTAGTTGTTTCTATACCCATATGCATTTTTGATTGTATCTTAAAAAGTATATTTGCGTACATAAAATTGTTTATTTAGATAAAAATTTATACGTAAATTTTTTGTAAAAGTTTGTTCATTGTTTGTATATTGTGTTTATAACTTCCAGTTATTATATCCAATCCTCGGCAGCAGGGGCTTTGTCAGACCCCAAGCCTAGACGGATTAACCTATCTGATAAATTGTAAATAATCATCACATTATGTAAAAAATAATTTTGAATCCGTCTGAATAAAGTTTGATTTAATTTCATTCATCTTTATAAATTCAATCACAAGATAGTATTCGTTTGCAGAAATGTATATAAATATAAATTATTTTAATTATTTAGGCGCAAATAATTTATTCTATGTGTTCTATACCTTGGCTGCATAATTTTCTTTAATTTCTTAATATCGGACACTTAAATTTATACGTGTAATTGCGTTAGCTTAGCGTTGACCGATATATGAGAAGAAGCCTTAAATAAACGAAATTTTCTAAAGTGCTGTGAAATAATTTATATCTTAAATGCTGTTTTTCCATGACTTTAACAATAAACGCAAGACATCATTCCCCATGAATGTGAATAATATATCATCTGATAATTTTTTAAAACCTTGTTCTCATGTTTTCACTGCAACTCCTAAAACCAAGCAAAAAAAATTCTGTTTTGGTGTCTTCGCGAATATATTTCTTTAGCTACATTAAAATGATAAACGAGCCATAGAGAGTAGACCCTTCTCACTAATTCACAGGACATGAGGAACACAGTATCTTCTTTGGCAAAATAATAAAAATTCCGCAAAATTTTAGTTTTTTTCCATACACACTGTTGATTAGAGTACCTATATAATTTAAACCTAAACACAAAATTATGTGTGATTTTAAAGTTTAATTAATATAATAAATATATTTGGCAGTATAATTTTTAGATTGAAAATTTTTGAAAGCATTCTTTCTAGCTGTTTGCAAAAATTTAATAACACGTTCATTAGCTAAATGAATTTTGATCACGGAAGAAGTTTCTTCTGTAGGATGAATTTTGGATAAAAAAATTTGGGCGATGTCCAATTTTGAAATAGACAAGGATAAATTACAAAGAATTGTGGATTGCTTTGAAATCCTGTTTCACAATGTGATCAAAGTAAAGCCACATACGTCGCATTGACCTTTTAAACCCAAGATAGATTAATTACAACAGTGGATCTCAAATCAATTTAAGCCGCGGACCATTTTTCCACTTCAATTGGACTCGCGGACCACTTTGAAAAATTCTCAAGAGTTGACAGTAGCACCTTAATAAAAAAGGGAGCCGGGTCTTTTTTTTTTTTTGGGGGGGGGATGTGTTTGTAAAATCTTTCTTTGGAAAAGAAAGCAGCAATAAACAGAAAAAAAGTCTAATGATTATACCGTCCAACCTCGTTAAGACGAATTACTTTTAATACGAACCGTTTTCTGAAGTTCCGTCAGATTGTAAAATACTACAAATATACTATCAATTTCATTTTTATATTTAATTTTAATATCTAATTACAATTTTCATGAAAAAAATTTTAATTATTTTTTTTTAAATAGTGACCCATCCCGCGGACCATTTGGGACTCCTTCATGGACCACTAGTTGGTAATCACAGAACTAGAAAAATATACCCTGTTATAATAGTTATAACATGTAACAACGCATATTCCTACATGAATATATGAGTAGTTAAAATAGATGTACCGTGTAACAACGCAAATCTTTACATGAATATATGAGTAGTCAAAATAGTTCTAGCGTTAACAACGCGTATCTCTACACGAATATATGAGTAGTTAAAATAGTTGTAACATGTAACAATGCATATCCCTATATGTGTACAGGAATAGTTAAGATAGTTGTAGCATGTAACAACGCATATCTTCATGTGAGCATATGAATAGTTTTAATGATTGCAGCATGTAACAATGAATAAATCTATATAATTTTATGAATAATTGAAATAGCTGTAAAATATAACAACTCGTATCGCTACATGAATATATGAGTAGTTAAATAGTTGTAAATAGTAACAATTCATATCTTTATCTTTACATGAATACATGACTAGTTAAAATAGTTGTAACATGTAACAACGTATGTATAAGTTGTTTAAAGAGATGTAACAACGCATATCTTCACATTAATAGGGGAACCCGCAGCAGAATGGAACACTTAACATTTAACACGCTGTGATTTGTTAAATATAAGGCTGAATGAGCTGGAAACGAAGGTACGAGGTGCGATCAAAAAGTATAGGGACTGGTGCCCTGCACTTAGGGTAAATACATGTAGATTGAAAACGCTGGAAAGATATTGACTCTGAATCCTCCCATACATGCATCGATAGTCACAACGTTATAGATCCCACCACGTCTTTACAATAGGGTTTTGAACAACCATCGTATTGTGTTGTCGTCGTATTCATTATGTCAGAGAAAGTTGAACAGAGAATCTGCATCAAATTTTGCCAAAAGCTTGGCACCACCTGTGCTGAGACCTATGCAAAGTTGAAGAAAGTTTATGGGAAGAGAGTATGAGCCACGTAAGTGTTTATGAGTGGTTCAAAGGTTTCCAAGATGGTCATGAAATTCTTGAAATCGCGAACGTCTGGGGAGGCCCTCAACCAGTAAAACTGATCAAAACATCCAAGATGTGCATTCAGCTGTGCCAGAAAATCGTCGAACCACTATTTGTGAGTTATCTAAAGAGTACACCATAAGTTACAGCTCAGTTCAATCTATTCTGACTCAAGATTTGAGTATGAGACGTGTGTTTGCCAAGTTTGTGCCAAAACTGCTATCTGCACACCAAAAAGAAAACCGGCTCTCAGTTAAACAGGATTTCCTTGAATGGCCAAGCATTGCACTTCCCAGGTTCTACATCCACCGTATTCTCCAGATATGGCACCCTGTGACTTTTTGCTCTTTCCAAAAATTAAGTCCCACTTGGAAGGGGGGAAGATTTCAGGATGTTGAGGAAATCCAACAGAATGCGATGAGGGAGCTACTCGCTATCCCAGACAATGAGTTCAGTCTGGCTTTCAACAATGGAAAAAACATGGGATGAAGTGTGGGACTTCAGGAAACTACTTTGAAGGAGATTGAATGCTAAACCTGCGAGTGCTGTAGTCTTGTTTTTAGCATCAGTCATGATAATTTTTGTTCACACTTCATACATATGCTTTGCATTCTTACTTACTGAATACTAACATTCATACCTAAAAAATACAGTCCAACAAAGAGAAAAACGAAAAACCTAAGGAAGTCAACATGTTTTGTTTTGACGATGTACCAGGGCAGACCTTAAGCTTAATTTGTGGAGAGTCAAAACTTGCGTTTGGTCAATTAGATATCATTCGAATTGATTAGGAGATAAAAGAAATATAGTGTAACCATTTGCCTAAATCACAAATAAGAGTTGCTTTATCGTCCTCCCTATTCATTCCAGTACAGACATCATGAGCCCACTTGTGACAACTTGTGTATGATATCCATCTCGCAGCAGACGTTGAATAGGGGTCTTTGCAGTAAAGACAATTTGTGTCACTCTTTGCAACTTCACTAGTTTTCAGTTCTGTTTGTTTTTTAGTTTAAAGTTTCTTCTTACTATTAGCGTTTTTTACTTCTGCAATTATCTCTTTTACAAATTTCTTTCTCTTTTCTTGTCTTTTAGATTTACGAATGGAAATGTTTAGTTCGCCCATGTAAGTGGATGAAGTAAGAACTACCGTTCAACCTCGTTTCCTTCCACTTTTCTTAGTTTTGATTTTTGGAATGGGAAGACTATTTTGAGAAGAAACACTAAAAAAGAAAGTTGAGGTTGATGGATTGTTCCAAAACCAATGTGGTTGGGCGTTGTAATGAACAGGACATCTGGAATTGATTGATTAAGTTTAACTTCTTCTGCAGAGATTCCTGGAATTAGTCTTGAAGGCGTTAATGTTAATGGAATTGAGACTGGCTCAGGCAATGTCATAGCACTTGTGGGTCCAGGCTCTGGAATTTGGATCTCTAAGTCGGTGGTATCTGAAGGTAAAAAATCTACATCACTAAAAAGGTCTATGTTTACAGGCCAGATTACAGTAGTTTGAAAAACATCCACAGAAGTACGCATTGTTACGGCATTTAGAAATGCAGAACCAAAAAAAGCGAAGATACTTGAAAAAGTGTAATAACTTTTCCTTCGTTCAATATCATCCATTTTCTTGTCTTATTTTCATAATACGAACGAACTGGTTTCATTATTTTGACATCCAGCTACTGAAGACGATGAGAGGCATTAGGAGGAAAGCACAACATTACTACACCATTGTTTCTGGCAAAATCAATTATTTCTATGTTGTTATATGACCATCGACAATGAGTAAAACAACATTTTCTTTAGATGCGTTTGAAACCTTAAAGAACGCTTAAACAAATTAAAAAAAAAAGTTCAAATGTCTTCCATCCGCTTTCATGGACTTTTACACAAGCACCAGTCGGCAAACCCAGTTGAAACTCTTTCTGTACTTTTTTTCTGAGGAATATCCGCACTGGGGGGCATACATACTCCAACAACTGAAAGCAAATTTCGACTATCACACTCTCACCACGTTTCGCTGAAGTTTTAACACCTACTTGGTATTTTCCTCGAGCAGCAATCACCTTTGATTTCCCTTTTTGGGTTCACTGAATTTCTAGTGTCCTCACAATTAAATATTCTGTTCATGCTTGTCAACTACTTCGGTTAAGAGATCAAAAAATTTATTAGCATTCGGTCTGTTGACACCCATTGCGCGGAAAGCAGAAGTTGCTCCAGGCTTCCTGATACTGAGTTGTGGATGTCTGGTCCAAAAATTTTCATCTAATCTTCTCCTGCCATCCGACATTAGTTCTCGATGGTAAACATACAATGATATTTATCTGAAGTACTGATGTACTTTTTATAAGATCACTTTATATTAAGTTGTTTGCACATACTTTTATTTGGGACTATGTGTAACATAATATGTATGTACAAATTAATTGTAATCTTAAATTTTTGTCTCAATAAAGCTGAATGTTTTCTCGCTTGAGCGATGTAAATGGCCATTTGTTTTTTGGTTTGAATTCCGTTCCTTCAGATTTGGCTCAATTAATTAAGCAGAGGCTCAATTAAGCAATGGCTGAATTAAGCAGTGGCTCAGTTAAGTAGAATCCGTTTTATATCCATTTAACTGAAGTCTCTTTGTATGTTCCAATCCGTTTATATCATATTGAACTCATTGGATGATGTGATTTATTTTTCATATTGTAGAACTTGTTTTCTTTTTTAAAACCGAAAATAAAACAAACTGGCATTGCAGAATGATGTTTTTCAATGTAAATTAACGTTGAAATAAATTACAAATTACCAAAGCAGAAATGTACACATACAAAAGGTTAAACATTAGTAAGATTTCAAGTGAATTACCTAAGCATTCTGGCGCATCAGTAATACTTCATCAGGATTAAATGAACGTTGCCGAATAAGGTCAAATTTCTGTTTTGTGTTAAATTAAAATTCCATGACATCAAAATTTGTCAAATGTATTATTTGAAATTATAATTCACAAAATAATTTTAATGTAGTCAATTATAAAAATATCCCTTCAGATAATCAAGGAGAATATTGGTATATAGTAGAGATTTCTCTGATATTTTAATATAAAATCAGACCTTTATTTGCGATAATGATCCGTCACGATCATCGTACATGTACGGTTATTTTTTTTTAAAAATACAATGCTTCAATTTGGACATATAATTAATATTAATTTAGATAAATTCATATTTATATTAATATTATTCATTTTATTGATAGTACATATTATTTATTTATTTATATTAATTTATATTCCCGCATACTTAGTCAAATTACAGTGAAAATCGGTTATAAAGGCCAGAGTGTAAAATCGGTTGTAATAAATTATATTTTTTAAAATTATACAGTAGCTTATAGTAATATACTCTAGAGTTTTGTATATTACTTTGACTGAAAAAGTATTAAACTGTTTGGTTTCAAAATTAAATAAAAATATACTTAATTATAATGAATTTAATTTCCGTTTATATTATGTTATAGCCAAACTAAGTACATAGTACTTTCTTAGTTTTTTAAATTGAAAAAATTGTAGAAAATACTACTAAAGTATATAATGTCGAAAACAAATGTAATAAATAGTATTTATTATATTATACTAATGACTTCAGAACAGTTCCGGTTTAAGAGCTTTATGGGCTCTACGCTGAAACAATAGAATAGGCCCCTTAAGAATATGACCCTCGTGATATTAAATTAATAAATCACTTTTTAAGTTCACTATCTTTAATATTCAGGTTTAGCAGTGATAAAAATTTCTCAGACATTTGTAAATAAACAAGATTAGAATAACGCTTAAATTTTGATAACTAATTTTAAATTTTAATAACTAACCTATGTGGTTCTGCTTTATGACTGTCAAGTCGCGTCGTTATATCCGATACGAATTTCCCTAGTTAGAATCTACGTAGACTACAAAATCGCCGTCGTTATAGCAGGTTTCGTCGTTATATACGATGTCGCTATAACCGATATATTTAGTCAGTTTATTTAGGTTTAGTATTTATTTAGGAGTAGAATAGCAAACCAAACTTCTTGTAAAAATTCCATCGTTATATGCGGTTGGTCGTTATAACCGGCGTCGTTATAAACGATTTTCACTGTACTTATTAAATCACTTTTTCCAAATCGTTAGAGGTGTCTAAAAATTGACGACTGATTTTACAACTTTCAATCTATTTAAACATATTTAAGCCAATAAAAAAATTTTCTGTGAACTTGAATATTTAGTTCGGCAGTGTTCAATTACGGAATATCTTATTTCACCCCATCTTCTCAACACTAAACCATGGGACTAATGTCATTATTTTTGTTGTCATGCGTGTCTCAATTTTAAAACTGAACTCGTTTACTCGAACAACGTTTTCAAGGAAAATGAGTAATTATCTTCCCCCAGGATTCCATTTAAAGAGTAGTTAAAATCGATTTTATAAAATATTTTTTATCATTTAATCTTTCACAAAAATACGATTGCATTGTCATAGAAAGAATGCCGCGACATTTCAATGAAGAAGGCCTTCGAATATTAAAATGCGACAGGGGCATGAAGGGCCTTTGTAAGGTTTGGCGAATAACTACCCTTAGAGGCAAGACAGTTTATTACCAATCTGCCATATGGAAACTTTTAAAAGAGCTAGCACTTTAAAATTCATTCAATAATTTCAAGGAATAGTGTGTGTAGAATCACCTTTAGAAGGGCAGTTCCAAATTAAAGGCACGTAAATGTACATCTGTTGCCCACTCAAATACATTCAACCGTTGCCCAAATACCTACAGGTCCTACAGAGGTATGTACTTCCAAGGAGATCAATAGATGGTACTTTATTTACTGAGCATTCAGGTTGAGTCACGGACTCTGTGTGTGTGTGTGTGTGTGTGTGAGGAGCGACTGGCCCTTGCAAGTAACCGCAGGGCTTAAAGGACATTTTGTTAAAATTAAGCATAGGGAAAGATGTGAAGAAGAATCGATGCTAACATTTTCAACGAAAAGTTTATGTTGGAACGTCAGTCGTGGACGCCATCAATGTTCTTGGTAAGGTTTCCTCTTCCACCGTTGTTTCGAAATTAATATTATAAATAGGGAAGAATTCCTGGGGTTATGGATCGACATCAACTCTCCGTCCTTATCTGCTGAAATATATGTGTAGATAATGTGCTGTTGCGATGAATTTATTGTATTTCGTCAGTAAACAAAAATATATAATTCTGTCTGATTAATGATTTTAGTGTCTAATTCAATAATATATACAACATTATAACATTGGTTTCGCTTGGTACTCATAATGCAGCTGTTGAAATCTGAAAGCATTTTCCGGCAGATTTTCTGATTTACGCCAGTCAAATTGAAATTTTCGGTAGCAGGTTGATCTCAATGAAACCATCAAAATAATCGAACCTCTAATTCTCTGTAATTATCCAAAATTTGGTATTAATTACGCATAAAGCGTACAGGGGCAACATTCGACGATTCGAGTATCCGCATAAAGAAAACTCTCGAATGTTTTCATAGGGGTATAAATGAAAATATATATTTTGCAAATTACACATTTGGAGTTCTTAATTATTTCTGAAGCACACATTTCCCAATTTCTTCAAAAATTGGAATGACATTTAAATTTCTTGACTTTATTTGCTTTCAATTTCAATAAAAGAAACCCCTGTATAAAATTTGAGTCCGTGAGTTTTGGAACTAGCGTTCTAATTAAAATCTGTTAATTAAGTTTAACGAGACGGGTTAATTAATTTGAAAAGAAATTCATTCCGTTTTTTTCAGAGTAGCGTAGCGGTGCATTTCTTCGTTAGCTGATTCTAAAGTATTAAATGAAATAATTATTAAAACACATTTTCTTTTTTTTTTGCATGTAAAGAAAAACAAAAATATATCAAAGTAATTTAAATTAGGGTTTGAAAAATATACCAGCTGAACCAAAATTTGGAAAAATCATAATTAAAATTGTAGGACTTCTCAAAACTTATAACTGTACGATAAATTTTAAGTGTTACATTAAAATCTAATTTGAAATCGGACACTCTTATTAATATCACTTGCTGCAAAATGAGTAGAAACATTAGAATAATCAGAGGTATCTGCTTTCACTTGTCAATGTCAACTCTACTAAATCTACACTATTCCTTAATATTATAAAATACATTCTATTGTTTATTAATCTGTGGTTTACATCTAAATAAAATATACAAAAAATAAATCACCTCAAAGAAGATTCTTTCGCCTCTTATCCTCTATCCATACCCTAATTCCAACTGCTGATATTGTGCGTCATCTAATGTTATCATTAAAAAATCTTTTCAATATAAAATTTTAATTTCCATATTTAATCGTCCAATAACCAATGCACATAATCTTATGCCTGCAATTGCCTAATCATAGTCACCTCATCAGAAATTTAAACAAATTAATACCCGAGTTTTTAAGAACTGAGCAGAGAAAAGTGCATATCGCTTCTATGGGTTCCAGAGATTTGAATTTCTTCCCTAACAGATTGAAAGCATTTAGTTCCATTTTTTTTAAAAACAAGTCCGCAAATATCTTTTAGAAGTGTTATATATTGATTTTCATTTTAGGAATATTAAGAAATTATTTTACTACTGTGTACCTTTAAATATTTCAACCACCTTTCCTTCCTTCATCGGGCAGCATGGGCTTTGTCAGTCTCGATTACTTGTATGTAATTCCGCCCATATGGGGGTAGAGGGAGGCTCGTGCTTGCCCAGCCGTTTAAAAATTTGATTCGCCCGAACCTGCTACGCATTTACTTTCAAAAGTTTTATAGTCACATTTTAAAATAAGGTACTTTTTAGCTCATTACTAATTGTCAAGCAGTATCAATTATTTTTGTAGCGTTTTGGTATCTTGTACATTCACTAAAATTTTTGACAGCTTTGAGAAGGAGGTAATAATTTTTCTCAGACCCCCTTAGAAATACTCGTGTGGGCGCTCCGGCCGCGTAGACGAATTTCAACTTGTAATTTATAATTTTTTTTCTGTTTATTATAATCTTTGCGCAAATCTCATAATGTAACATGTTTCCCCCCAAATAAATGTATACCCTTTTGTATAAATTTGCACGTCTGTAAGGTTTTGCCATCACCATTTACCATGTTGTGTTAAGATTACGATATATATTTTTTTCAATGCTATTTTATAATGCATTAGATTTCAAGTGTTAATGCACTTAAAGCTAAAGAGTGCATATATTTTGTAAAACTAGTAACTTATGATCATAAGAACGTGTTCAACATCTGTGTTTCAAAGAGAAGTATCTTATAAACCGTTTCAGGATATCTGAAATACATCAAGCCCAACCTCTTAAGTCAAGGGAAACTAATCCTCAGACTTCAGTGAGCAACTAGTGAGTATAAGCCTGTTTTCTCTTGGTACCGTTGATAGTCGAACCCGAGTTAAGGTCACATTAGGCATGTGCGTTTCCACTGGACCATAGCAGGGCGCACAACGTATTTAGTTGTGGTAGCCAGGAGCAGAATTCATATATATATATTATATAAGTGTTTGATCAGAAGTTGATGTTAAATTCGTTAAACTTATGCTTGAGTATTATTCGTTTTCACATTCCTAAATAAATTTATAATCTATAATCATTAAACAAGTGCTGTACATAATTTATATACTGAGATATAGTAATAGGCTATTAAATAACAAAATACTTTACAAATTTTGCGGAAGAAAAACATCTTGCTTAGAAGTCTAAACAAATCTGTATAAATGCACAAACTGCTGATTAGCGAGAAATTTTTGTTGTCAACTGGATATACATATGAAGATTTTGACTGAAAAAAATGGTTTTTACTGTTATTCAAAAAATTTGATTGTATCTCATTTTCTTTAAGTATTGACTATTTGCTGAGCTACTTTAGCTCTTAAGGTATTAAGCACAATATCTTTATGCTTAAGAACCAGTTTTAGAAATAAAATTTCACTCGAGTATATTGAGTATAAGGTTCGTTTTACCGTCTGCAGACATTGACTACGGAAGTTAGATCGAAAGACTTCGCGAAAATTTAAGAAAAAATATAAAATCAAGCAAAATCAGAAACTGAGAATTTTTAGTTTCTAATTTAAACAGAAATGATTTTTATAGCGTTTCTGTGGCTTTACAAATCGAAATTATATTTAAACCTTTCGCAATCGCAAGATTAATAATCAAAACGAAAACTAGACATCAATTAAATTGTAAATGCGAAACTGCTTACTGGTATCACAAACTGGATCCAGCAAAAGGACTGAGAAAATGACAAATTAGTTTGTCTGTGATGATCGCTTACTGATATAGAAACGATCTTAATCGAACAACAGTATTCTTGTTGCTGAGTACATGTCTTCGGCTGCTTTATGCTCCTTTTATAGCAATCTTGTAGCGCAAGGAGGACCAAGGTCAGGCTACACCGGGACCTGCAGTTTTTTGAGAAAATTCGAAACTCCAATAGTACGAAACTAACCAAGCTCCGGACTACGATGAGCAAGGGAAGGCACAAGGTCCATGATATTATAGGAAGCTGAACCCTGTGTTAACTACACAACATTTGAATATGTTACCATATTGCAAGAGTAGGGACAGCGGCGGGTTGCATTTTCCAGAGAAATCCGAACCTCCTAAGGCCGAGGGAATCAGTCTTCAGACCACAACGAAAAATTTGACGATGAGTGTCCTATTTTCTTCTGTTTCGTATTTTGAACCATTTGGCGTCGAAGCTAGGCTAACATGCTTGGTAAACGCGGTACCACTGCCCCACCACAAGAAGTCATCATGCCATGTTGTATCTAACAAACCTTGGACATTAAATTGCATCATGGTTCATTAAACTTGGGAGGAATCCAGCCAGTTTTATTAGAACGGCCAGGGTACACTCTTGTATTATAAATTTCAATGAAACTATTAAACCATAAGCGATTAATGAAATAGACGAATATAGACAAAGGCGGGAAGTTTTCGATGAATTAACCTTGTGAAATACAGATTCGGAACTGCATGCTCAGCACCTGTATGTTTGGAACCTTCGTCATGAACTTGAGAAATTTTCTAGCCCCATTTAACATTAACACACTCTGATATACCCAATACAAAATAAAAGCCAATATTGTGAGACGGACTCGAGACTCATCAAGCCGTTATTATATCGGCTTTTTTTTCTTGGGACACCTGCCAAACCACAATCCATGGTATTGATGCACTACATTGCATTTGATTGTGTATAATTGTGCGTCTTGGCGAAATAAATATTGATTAATTGATATTAATCATTCTGCCAAGGGTGTATTTCCTTTTTTAAAAATTTGATTAATTACTACACAGGCTGAATTTTCCAATATGCGGATTTATTTAATGATTTTAATAATTGTTTCGAACAAATGATCGTGGTTCCGTTGGCAAATAAACAAGTCATCAAGGTAAACTCGCGGATCTCACAAAATTTGCAAATATCCTTAATTTAACCAAGTTTGTACCGGGTTCGAGAGTATCGTTATATGATGATCCAAATTACCCTATGCCGCAAAAAAGCAATGAAAATTAGGCCGAGCTTTTTCTCGTTGAATAGAATTCCATATCGATATTGGCATCGTGATGCCTTGTGATCCTTGGCGCAGTATAGCCCAGATGCTCTTGCGCCATAAAAAAGCCAAACAAACAAACGATGCCTATGTCGAGGTCTTAATAACATTTAACTGACATCTCATTGATATATGCAGCTGCTAAAAAATAAACTGGTTGGTTGAATTTTTATGGCGTTAGAACAAAAATGGTAATTCTGCTCCAATAGGCAATAGGCAAAAGACTCTAGCTGTTTCCATTCCACTTCGTGTTTCTTCTTATCAGCATTTCCTATTGCGTAGATCTTCCCTTGAGCTGGTAGGATTGCCTTTTTTTTTAAATTTCAGTGATGTACCACGCTCCTTAGGAATTGTCATAATTTCGCTGCATTCTTATCACATTAACACAAACACGCTTTAGGTGAGTTACTCTTAACCCGAACTCTTTCCTTAATTTCCAT
Source organism: Dysdera silvatica (assembly GCA_006491805.2). Lineage (NCBI taxonomy): Eukaryota > Metazoa > Arthropoda > Arachnida > Araneae > Dysderidae > Dysdera > Dysdera silvatica. The sequence continues at coordinate 95,420,874 of QLNU02014802.1, forward strand.
CATATTTCAGTAACTCATTCTTTACGGACAACGCGAACAAATTTTTTCTCATAATGAGTACTCACGTTTATAAGGTCTGGCTGCGCGCGAGTTCAACTAGCGTGAAAATGTTTCGCTGTGGGTTGGTTGGTTTAATTCTTATGGGGCAAGAGTAGCAAGTTCCATTCTACGCCAAACAGTGCTACATTGTTATTGTATAGCAAATATTATTCGCTTCTTTTCCCACAAAAGGTTTAATTTCGAGTTAAATTTGGAACACACAACGCGTATCCACTATGTATCTGTCCCGAGGATTTGAATAATTAAACTATTTGTTTCAAAGTTGTATTTTACTTCTCTTAAGGCGAGAAAACAGTAAAGGCCATGCATTATGACCTAGAGCTTTTCGCAGAATCCCACCATTTTAAAACATATGGAACCAAACCCGGACTATAGCAAGCGATTTATTGGCAAGCGATTTATTTAGGCGCTGTTGGGATCCAAACACGCATTAAAAATGGTAAAGAATATAGGAACTGGTTTTAAAGATATTTTTAGTCATATCATCAAGTTTCTGGAGATTTTTATTGGTTGCATCCTTATGGCGCAAGGACAGCAAGGGTCATTCCGCGCCACTCTAGAGTTCGAAAGCCTGAAGAAACTATATTAAGAGCCAAGCAACCTATGAAAAACCTTTAGTCTTTGTGGATCCTTCTGGAATGGAAAAAATGCAGGGCTATTTCCTTATTGAAGCGTAATGGCTACGCATTCGTCTGGTCTGCCATTAACGCAGGTTCGATTCCTATCGTAAAAGTGTGTCGTGTTTTTTCCCACCGTAGTTCGGTGGTTGATTCCTCTAGTAGAAAATGTCCAAATTCCTTCAAAAATTTTAGACCCGGAGGCAGCAAATGTTCGGATTCCTTGACGAATTTTAAATCTCGGCGCAGCAAATATTCAGATTTTTTGAAAAATTGTAGGCTTCGGAGCAGCAAAAATCCGGATTCCTTTGCAAAGTGTAGGGCCCGGCCCAGCAAAGGTACGGACCCTTGACAAATTGTAGGTCTCGGCGCAGTAAAGGTTCAGATTCCTTGTGGTAAATTTTAGGTTCCAGCGTTGTAAGATTTCGTATTCTTTTGCAAATTGTAGGTCCTGGCGCAGTATTTCGGTTTCTCTACTCGCGCAGCAAAAGTACCTTTCTTCTACTAGAGATGGAAATCATGGTTATAAAGAATAGTTTACAGAAACAAAGTTACATTAAGCGTATTCGTAATAATTTTGGAATTATATTGAGGCATTATTTCCATTCGTTTGACTGTGTTTTAGGGAATAAAGACAGTAGAGATCATAATGCATCGGTATCTACAGTTTTCCGAGAAATTCGAGCTTCTGCTATCAGAACAACCAAATCTCGGATTAATATATGCTGCAAAGGGCACGCATTCCAGGGTCGAACCCGGGAATCACACGACAGACGGAAGGCGTTACCACAAGGCCACCACAGGGCAGTGAATGTATCGACATTTTTCGAAAGCACACGAACCTCTTAAAGCCTAGTTAATCCATCTCCGGACTACAGTGTTTCAATAAGCTTTTTTCAGAACCATTGGGAAGTTAATTAATTAATTAATTAAGCAAATTAATGTAGCGTTGAACGAACACAATACCACTGCGCCTCAATAGAGCCTTAAGATATTGTTTAATGAAAGTTTTTAAGGAACTTTAAAAATTTTAAATTACTATTTTACAGTTAATAAATAGCTTATAATTTAGATCTGTCTGACTTTTAAAATATATGATATTTAATTTTGCAAAATATTTAAAAAAATTTAATTGAAAAAAATTTTATAAATAAGATTTATTGCAAATTAATTTTTCTCTTGCTTGATTTTTTTAAATTATGTTTCTTGATTTATGACGGGATTTGACGTTACTCGTTGTATACCTTTTGAAGCTTCATTTTTTTAGTTTCCGCTGCGTTTTTAGCTATCAATTTATTTTATAATTCAATTTCGCTAAGCATCAGATACTCATTAATCATAATTTAAGGCGCAGCCTATCTTGCCTAAAATTGTAGATTGATTATACATTTAAAATTGCATTCCTCCCATGTGCATAGTAATCCTTCCTTCGATCATAAAAACGCAGCACTTTGCTGTTAGTTTCGCATCACACATACTTAAAAAATTTATGCTTTATATCCTTTTGTATAACTTTTTTAACTATACTGCGAACTTAAAACATATTTAAAAACGCAAATTTATACACAGATATTTTGTTGTGAGTTGGAACGAAGTCTATGATCATTTCGATAGGGATAGAAAAGGACTCTTCAGAACTTTTTCCAAACTGACAATAACAGACAATAAACTGCGACAACAAATAAACTCTGACAACAACAGACAACTCTAAACAAACTGCGTTTGCGTAGTTTGTCGTTTTTAAATGTTTTAAATATATTATTACGCAGTGCTTCTACCTTCTTTTCTTATACTGTGAAGCTTACGGTTTTGAGTGTTTTTTCCAACACTGAGAATCTAAGGAACAGCCCCTTTGCAGAGGGCAATTTGTGACCACTATTAAGAGGTTTTACTGAGTATATGGTAATTATTTTTTAAGTTTTGTTACATTAGAGTACTGGAATGAAGATTTTACGCCACAATATATGTGTTTATATGGCGCTAGGATAATGACATAAAAGCTGCGTCGAAACCTGCAATTTTTTCTGGAATTCGAACACCTTAGGGATAAGGGAATTCATACCTGTACTAATGTGAACGATTAGTCGACAAGTAATCCTTTTGTGGCACTGTTGGTAGTCGAAGTCAAGTTTGTGACATTGTTGGTAGTCGAACTCGGGATTGTGACATTGTTGGTAGTTGAACTCGGGATTGTGACATTGTTAGTAGTTGAACTCGGGATTGTGACATTGTTGGTAGTCGAACTCAAGTTTATGACATTGTTGGTAGTCGAACTCGGGATTGTGACATAGTTGGTAATCGAGCTCGGGATTGTGACATTGTTGGCAGTCGAACCTGGGATTGTGACATTGTTGGTAATTTAACTCGTCATGTTATACGACCGCGTTATCACTGATTTATAATTAAACTAAAAGGGTAAAAGCACAGAAAGCCAAGAAAGGAATTAAGTCAACGCAGAAATTAATAGGAGAAATAGTGTTGACGTAGAAACTAATAGTAGAAATAGTTAAATATTGAAAGCAATAAAAGAAATAGCTAAACATAAAAAGTAACAGAAGGAATGGAAAAAGAAAATTAACAACATACCTCAAAGTAACATATATATATATATTGTTAATATTCTGCATATTTATAATATAATAAACTAAAGCACAAAATATTTCATAAGAATTTGCCGTAAGAGACATGAGAACTATATCTGACATACTCATTATATTTTTTATTGTGTTTATCTGTCAAGTTTAACTGTGTTTCTTTATATTTGTTCAATATTTTGTGTCGGAATTTGTTAATTTCTATTGTTTATTCGAGGAAAGTATCTTAAATGTGATAAAGTATGACTTAACATCTATAATTTTGTATTAAATCGCGCTCGTCTGGTTTTGTTGTGTCTCAGGCTGTTTGAATATGTTTCGAGTATTGGGTTTAGTCAGACCTTTTTTCTTGATCTTTTCCCAATACAATCCTGTTGATGTTGCACCAAATGTTGACTAATGTACCACAGATATTATTCCTTATATTGTTTTTGTATTATTATACGGACTTGAAAATAATCTGTTGCAATTCATTAAGCATCGATTAAATAAAGTGTTATTATTATTGTTGTTATCTACTGGAGTAAGTAGAGGGAGATTGCATCCACCGGCTTTATAATGTCCAAAATAAATCATGTGAAACAGACCGATAAAATACCTACGTTATCGACCCCTTATATCGTTTGATCGGCAACTTGGTAAACAGCATAGAAAAGCAATGACAAGCGATTTTTCCAATCCATTGAATACGTCGCAAAGTTGCTACTCTAGAGTTCAAAAAGACGAAATACACGATAAAAAGGGAGTCATTCTACGTAAATTACAGCTGTCGCCGACCATTCAAACATAGTTTGTCTCGCATGATGGATGTCCTATAGACTATCTTATCCAGTATCCAGACCACTCTGATGGCCATTTCCCCATGCTTGTGAAGGTAGGCGAAAAAAAAATATATTTTTTTTTTCATTCAGATGTCGCTAAGGTTTTCTCTTACATTCTATGCTTCCTTTTATATATCGGGGCCACATCCTCAAAGCCATTCATCAAACTTCAACTACAGTATACTGACAGAAGCAAAAAAGCCAAAATAATTGTCGGGATAAAAAATTTCTCGCTTTGAAAAAAATTGTTAGTTGACAAATGGTAAATTAAAATTTTTAAATATTGCGTTTTACAATCGACATTAATTTTAAAAGCAACTGAATACATACTGTTTGAATATTAAAAATAATTAACTGTGTTTGAAATTATTATTATATTTGGTGTATGGCAACTAAAGGCGCAGCTGCTATAAAACTACAAAGTATAAGTTATCACTTGCAGCGCTGTGGTTGACTGGAAGTTGTTGGCCACAGGTAACTCACTTGTTTCCGTGTTAGGTAATGGTTCCTACTTTACATTTTCTCCGCGGAACTAATTTTGGAAGCCAGACCGATATGTATTTAAAGAAAATAAACAAAATTTAGATACAAGATGTTTCAAAAACAATGGAACAAACTTTCAGTGCTGATAGAACGCGCTGAAACAAGCACTTTTCATTATAGAATGCATGTGATCGCAAATGAAGAGATTTTGCTCAAGAAGGAGCTTTCAGATGGTTAACGGCCGGCTCTTTTAGGTACATGTATAAAAGCGGTGGTTTTCGTTTAAGAGATCATTAGCTTACCTATTAACGACCATCATCTTTATTTGTGAATAACATATGTGCCAGAAATTCCAGTTCCACTTTACTTTACTGCAGTAACCAGCATATGAATTCAACGAGTGTTGGAAAATATGCAGATTGCAAAACTTGTACGCCTTGCACAAGGCATGGAGGTAATCGTTCAGATCCCAAAAGAAGCCATGTTCTTGTATGAGATAAACATCTGAGATGGCCTACGGCTCTCGTGCTAATGTCAGAATTCTCTCCTAAATCACGTGTAATCTATTCTAATGTGGTTGATGTTCTGACACCTCTACCACGACCTGTATCGTGCATGGCAGAATCAGGGGTTGCCTTTTAGGAAAGTTGGCGGTTCAAGTGAGAAAACATTCAGTGATCGGGAACGATCATGTTGTGGAATCGTTTTCGGTAAAGAGAGAGTGAGAGCCTTTGCTCTTCCCTACTATTATCATTGGTGAGACCCTAGAAAAATACACGTCCGCCTTCTCCACATTGTTATACCGATCTATTCCGGGTTGCGAATGACCCAGCATACGAAAATCATAGTTTCTATACGCTAGCCTGAAAGAATTCTCTAGCGCGAAACCTCTTAATTTGCGACCATGTATTCTATGATGAAATGTGTCTGTTTCAATGTGTTCTGTTACACATGAAAGTTCATTCCATTAGCTTTAAAGCACCCTGTATAGATAGACTAATGGCAATATTTTCCCGCAATTAAGAAATTTTAATACGTTAGCAATTGTTTCATAAATCAACGTTACATTTTTCCGAAAGAAACTATATCTCCATTCCGAAGTAGGTACATAGCAGAAGAGTACTGCCGAAACAGCTGCTAATATATTAAAAGCTTTTTAACTTCAGTAAACCATCTATGTATATAATTTCTACACAGTGGTAGCAAAAGCAAGTAGTGTATGCTTTTGCATATATATATATATATGTAGTTTTGTGGGTATAGTGCAAAACCGTTCATTGGCTGAATCAGTGAAAGAATTTACATATCTCTACTTTATATATAGCGTATATTTATATATAGTGCATGTTTATACATAGCTTATTTTATACATTGTGCATGTTTATACATAATTTATTTTTATACATAGTGCATTTTATATATAGTATATGTAAC
>QLNU02014802.1:95426982-95453838 GCA_006491805.2 Dysdera silvatica
AAGATTTGAGCCAAACGCTTTTCGAAAATAATTACTTACAGGATTTGCACCTTAAAATTTTTACATATTCGTATTCAGCATTAATGCTCTTAAACAGTTGTGATAACTTTTGAATACTCCCAGGAGGGATTACTATAATTTCGAGCTTAATTCATAATGCTCGGAAAGTATAGAGAATATGATTGAATGCAGCTTCAAAAAATGTCAACGCTTCTTTTAAAGTTAAATTTGCTTTGTTTTCAGATGCTTCCGGAACATTGACATATCTGCATTTGATGTGGCCTAACTTCTAGTTTCTTTCCTATAAATCTGAGTGAGGTCAACTCTGGCCCCCTTTACAGGGATTTTATAGTAACCTGTTTCTTATATACTGTCCCCAAAGTACTGTCCCCGTACTCTCAAGAAATTTTGAAAAATACAGGGTACGCACCGCATACTCTCAAGGTCTCAAGAACGTTTTCGTATTTGCTGGTTTTTGGGCCATTTTCAACCAAGTTCAGCCTTTTTTTTCCTAGTCATTTGCAAACTTCAATATGAAACAAATGAAAAAATGAGGAAAACTCCCTGAACCACCCAAGCCGCAAAATAATATCCTGCGTACGAACAGAAGAGGAATGAAAAACTGATGGAAGTGGCATGTGCCACCTTGGGCTTGGATAGGCGATAAACGACCAGTCAAATGCCAGTCAGCGCGGCGCGATGACGTCACCAAGTCCAGTAACCTCTCAATTTCAATACTCTTTAATTAAGACAGCACTGCATACTCTCAATAATTTTCTTCAGGACAGCCCTGCATATACCCCATTGTAATTTGAAGTCCCGAAAAAGCCACTTCCAGACTTTGCAGAGCCAAAATCTTCAAAAGTCCATAATTAGCATAAAAAATACTAATGCTAATCATTTTCATTCACTCCCAGGGGAGATTTTCTATCGAATGTGGAAATCGGGCTTAAAAATTTATTTGAAATTTTCCTAAAACTTTTTTATAAGCCTCTTTTCGAGAAACGAATTTTATCTTCGCCTAATGCTCGTTGTTTTTATCCAATTAATCGCCAAATAAAAAGTAAGGGCCTTTATACTTTATTTTTAAATCGATAACTTGAGGTTTCCCTTCTTTTGTGGCAATTCATTCGATTGCGGCCTTTTCGAAAAATTGGCGTCGATATAGGAGTCCACGCATCATTATTCAACCTCACCTTCTATCCGTAGTAATATTGGCATTTGAAAAAAGTGAATCAATCTGACAACGAGGAATGAATAGCCTATCGATATAGAATCAATTCCCTACTTTTTGTTGCTTTTGAAAGCATTTTGGCTTTTTTCTAGCATTTTTTTCTAGCTAATATCAGCTATAATTAAGTAAAAATAATCCAGGTTTTTATTCAAGAGAGAGATAAATTACTGTTTTAGAAGATACTTTTCAGAGTTTTTCAGAACATTCGATGGTTTTTGAGTATGAAACAGGTGATTTTTTCAAATTTATGTAAATTATAAGGAACAACGCAGTGTTTAGAGTAATGAAGTTGTAAAGTAAAATGTCAGTTACAACATGTTGCATTGCTTACAACAATATTACTATAATCAACTGCTATAATCAACTACTATAATCAATTTACAATAGTACTATGCAAGGGTCGTGCCAAACGTCTGTGCAAGGGGTAGAATGCATCCCAAGATTCAGGGGCGACAAAAAATACAGAAAATACGTAATTTGTTTGATTAAAAAGAAATATGAAAATAAGCATTGTAATATACTTTCTTAATTATTATTAGTATGATCCTCAGGTAATTAATAATACAAATTTTATTAATTCGTGAAATGGCCATCAAATTATGTTAGGCACATGGGTGGAAAAATACTGTTGGAGCGGTATTAGAACTTAGAACTCTATGCAGTGATGAAATTAGAATGACCTCTATAGTCTCAAGAATATTTTTGAATTATTACACGTGTTGTTGCCCTTTTATAGAATATGTTTTATTTTATCATGGAAAAAATAAATATTTTTATTGAAGTCGAAATTAAAAAGTCAACTTTGAAATGCTATCTTTTAGTTATATTATTTATTATTTTTACCGTACAATATTTTATTTTACATCGGCTCGATATTAAACTATACAATATCACGAAATATGAAAATTGAGCATTAAGAGTTAAAATTAAATGGAACACAATTTGTATATAACAGACCCTAACAATCATCTGTCGATGCAGGAAACATTAGAAAAAGCCAGAAATTGATCTGACGAGTCTAATACACCTAAAAAAATTACTGACTTTAAAATTATATACAATATGGTATAAAGCATAATCATAGAACAGACATGTAAGAGGCCGAAAGTATAAAGTCACGAATCCGATTCCCAAATCCAATTCCTAAATTTTAAAATATCATCTGGGTAATTCACATGTATCCTTTATATAACGAGAATGTATGATATAAATAATTGGCATTATTTATTTAATTATCATGCAATATTTGTATCAGTATAAAACATTTGTATAATTAATATGCAATTGCTTTGTTTAATTACATATAAGCAGACAAATTTGATCATAAAATCATATATAAATTATAACATTTATTGCAGAATACCTGGAAAATATACAGATGGCTAAAACTTAGGAAATGGGATTGGCCAGTGCCGGATTTACGTATGGACCAAGTCAGCCCAGGCCCAAGGGCCAGCGATTTTGGGACTCAGAGTGGGTCTGAGGTTATTAAATGGAAGCATTATTTTATTATCTTTTATGTGCAAATGTGAAACAAATTTTTATTCGTAAATCTGAATATCAATAATGTGAATTTTAAAGAAAATGATTCCTGATTTTTGACGGAATATTTTTGAAGCCATATTCTTTAGGGACTCATTTTATCCCTTTAGCCTACAGCCCACGAAAACTTTAATCCGGCATTAGATTTGGTGTGTATTTAAATCGTTATTATTGTTTTTATTATATCCAATAGTACCATCTATGATTATAGTATATTAAAAATAATGTTCAAAAGAATAAAAGAAAATAAATATATAGAGAATATTGAATTAATAGATTATGGAAACAATCGAGCTTCCAGAGAAAAGGTCAATATAGACTACCAAAAATTAGAACGGAATTTTATAACAAGGACATTGAATATTCGGGCTTAAGGAGTTGGAATAAAATACAAACACTCTTAAGGACATAAATAATATTAATCTATTTAGAAAAAAACTATTAGAGTATTTGCTAAGAGGTGATTTTGCGCCATTAAATTGTTAGGGTCCTTAGCCTGTTAAATTATTTGATTTTTACTGGTGACTCGTCACGATGGATTGTGGTTATTTGTGGTTTATTGAATTGCAGTGTGTGTGTTATTGTTTATATATGTATTTTCTAAGTGAAATGGAAAGTTACTACAACCATTGTGACAAATAAATAAAAATTGTTTGATTTTATTTAATTTAATCTTTCAATTAACGAAGGAGGGAGAAAGAGATATTCTGCTATATTCAGCTAATAGTAACTAATACTAGAGTACTTTCTATTTTGCTAATAATAAATGGTGCACTATTCTGCTATTAATTACATATTCCACTAAAGACTAATCATACACTGCACCACTATTAATGCTGTATTCTACTAATAAATAATAATTCTGTATTCTATTAATGAATAATAATTCTGCATTCTATTAATGAATAATAGTTCTGTATTCTACTAATTAATAACAGTATTATGTTCTATTAATTAATAAGAGTGCTATTTCCACAAATGAATAGTAATGCTATATTCTACTTGTCTACCAATCATATCTGTACTTCATGCAGCATGGACTGTCAAATCTCATGGTCTTTTCCCATTGTCTCCCAGGTAGAAAATATGTAAAAGCTGTAAACCGTCATGCATATTAAACGTTAAAAGTTATCAAAACTGTAATATAACAAACTTAAGTCTTCATAAATTTTTCCTAAAATACAACATTGAATATCCATTGGCCAAAATGAACGATAACTAATATACAACTGTGGAATATATGCATTCATAGACTTTCGTCAGAGATAAGTATGCAAATAAAATATAGTTGGTTCTGGCATACGCAAAGGAAGAAATTAAAAAAAATTCAACCAATCTCTAGAATTGGACCCCAAGGGTAAGGAAGAGAAGACCACAACGTAGATCGAGAGTTACATCGATGATGTTAAAAAACGAAATTAAAGATAAATATGTGGATAATTTAAAAAATCACAAGGAGAAAATGAACTTCGTTTTGGAAAAACACTATGCCCTAGAGGGACTAAATAAAAAAGATGAGAAGAGTAGAGTCAATTAAGCACTAAGAAAGTTTCCTCCAATATTTTCTCAGCAGAGAATTCAAATTTGTTCAAAGTAAATTCAAGAATATATGTAAAACCAACAATAATAATGAAGGTTTGTTAAACAGAAGGGATATATGTAGGATAAGGAAATGATGATATGGGATAAAGAAAGACCGAGGAGAGGAGAGACGTGAAATGGGCTGTAAAATACAGAGAAACAAGGAGTGCGAAGAAATGAAGAAAATAATGAGATGTTTTATACAATGAAGAGCTATTGTCTATGTTTCATCTATTTTTTCCAACGAAGTAAAACCAGGAGTAATTTTTTTTGTGATCTTGGAACAAATATATTTCTTTTCATAACATCGATTAAGCTCTGATAAACGATCCTTACGTCGACCTGTTAAAAAAAGGAACATGTGAAAATCCCGCGTGGTAGTCTTTGACAAAGTATATCTCGCTTGGAGGTCTATCAGTAACAAAAGGCAAATCTCTTGGTGGCAATCCAACAGTTCAGTTTTCGGTGTTATTATCATCTATCTTCATATACTTCTCCAGTTTTGTCAATACAGCAGTCACGTTTCCCGAATTAGGATTATTTGGTGAGCCGCATCATGTTACCGCAAAAAAACTAAAACTAAAAGACGAACAGTTCTGACACCATAATCACCACAATGTCTTAATATATCCTGTTTCTGATTACTTCATAACGTAAAAAAAATCTTGGCAAAGAAATGAGGAAATTGTGGTATCCTACTTAACCCGTGATATCTCTTCTTCGCTCGTGGAAATTGAGCTTGCCACCGCATGATGACAACCATTGTAAGGGATGGAATAAAGCCTTTATCATCCCATCCTATTGTGATCAACGTGCATAATTTATACGGAATAGAACAGAATGCTGGATTTGTGTATAGTGCACAAAACAATGGTTCGTGAGGAACTCCATTGTATACAAGTGTGCAATACATCATGTATTTTAACAATTACATTGCACATTTTATGTATTGGACAAAAAAAGGCTAGCCATTTTAAAAGTCAAGCATTTCTTACGCTTTAGTTTTGTGAACAATTGGAAAGTACTGAAAAACTCTGTCAGAAAGACAAACAAAATCGAAGAAGCGTATGTGGCCGTTTATGTTACATAGACGTTAGTTTAGAAATTTTTTGAAAGAAAGCATATTCAGGAAGAGAAATAGAGAAATGCTTTTCAAACTTTATACTCTATTCTCAACTCTGTTCTCACTACATACCTTGCCACAGGAATCCTCTGCAAATATTATCCAAGGAAAACCTATCAAGGCTAATACCTATCACTACACGAACATAAACGTAAAACTAAGCTATATAAGATTTATATGGTTAAAATTCGTAGATTGTGTTGTAGCAAGAGAGCAGCAATTATTACGGGATTTACTTAAAGCACAAGTTGATCTATGCTTAGAGCCCCCCGATTTTGGGGCCCTCTTCAATGACTTTGATGGGGATTGATAACACTAACATGCAAGGTTTTATTGTTTTGAAATGGCAATGTCTGTCAGAACGGACTTTTTCTCCAGATTACGAAATTGACCTTGAAAAATCCGTACCACTTCGGGTTTTTACACAAATCACGAAATTGTGAGAGTGTAAAAACAGGTACATTTTTAATGATATTGATATATCACAACGTTTGTAACGTGTGAAAATGTTCTCTTGAGGGAAGGTATTCATCTATAACGAATAGATAAACACAAACACGTATTTCAAAGCAAACATACTTAACATTAACCACTGTGCTCCTCTTGAAACTTCATCTTTTTAATTTTCTGTGGTGTTCTGCTGTACAGTCTTTTTTCAGCACCCAACGATAGTCGGCCATCATATGTGCGGTTAACTTGCCTTGGTACCTCTTTTCCATCACTTTAATATCCTTGTAGAAGCGCTCTTCAAGTTATTCCGTAAAATGATCAAGATTGTCAAGAAAGTAATTTAGATGAGCATGAAGAAAATGAACTCCGAACCTGACCTTGCAACCTAGCTGTTTGTAGGATTCAAAGAACTCGTCTACGCATTGATCTTTTCCGACGTAATCGATGGAAACTTAAAAGAAAGGTATTGAAAGCATTTACTGCCCGTACTTAAAGCTGCCATGAATGGCTTTATTAAACCTAGTTTAATGTGTAACGTTGGCAAAAGCATTTTCGAAGGATTAGCCAATGGAATTGAAACAATGTTTTTTCGCCAGGTGTGTAGACACTTCTGGTTGGCTACTGCTTCCGAACTCAATATTCCTTCTTTGCTCTAGAATCCCATTCAGATAAAAAGCACAGAAATTTCATATAGCCTGCTTGTTGGCCGAGCAATATTCCGATCACCTTCAAGTCCCCGCACAAAGACCATTCATGACGCTTATATTGCATATCTTCAAGCAAAAATTTAAGGTTGTCACATGTCTCTCTCAAAGTCTCGGATTTTATTCTTTCAGAGCAGCTATAATTTTTATTCTTAAACTGTTTGTTTTTTCAATGAAAAATCACTGTTTGAGAAATATTTGCTCAGGAATGTGTTTAGAAATTTACTTTCAGAAATAATTTCTACGTAAGCGGATTAGTGCATATATCTGGATATAGGTAAAATGGATGAATGCATTTACTATATGAAATTAAATTAAATTAGATTGTCGTTTGTTTCATCACGGCACTACAAACGGCACTGCGTCCTGCATTGGGTCACTTATTTTATTCGTTGCAGGTCGGGTTGACTTTAATTGTTTCGGGTTAGGGTTTAACTCTTGCGGGTTTCATTCGGGTTGACTCGATTTTTCAAAAAAGGCTGGAATATTATGTATAATTTAAAACTGCAAGCTAACCCAGAAAACATCTTTAGTAGAATTACCCTATTTTTTTCTCTTCGAATTCGGCGCATGAAGATGAAAAAATTTCCAGCTTTTTTTCTTTTTTTTTTTTTTTTGCTTGCCTTCATGCCTGTGTACGACTCATTTTCGTTAATCTGTGATGTATATGTGTGCATCTGTTTGTTACACATGCATTCCTTGCCGCCAGAAAACATTGCGTACGTTACAAACGTTGTGATATATAGATGTTATTAAAAAATCACATTTTCGTGATTTGTGAAAAAACCTGACGTGATACGAATTTTTCAAGATCATTTTCGTAATCTACATTGAAAATTCTTTCCGATGCACCTCTTTATTTCAAAACAACAGAAAAGAGTGAAAAAATGCAGATCAGTGTAATATTTTATCTTCAGAGATATTTTAACCTTGTTTATTTACAAATGTTCGAGTTTCATTGTTGACAAATCTGAATAGTATAGAAAGTAAACTTCAAAAGAATAGTCATGATTGGTTCTCTGAATATCGCACAAGCTACATTCTTTTGGGGCCCGTTCTCTCCTTCCAGCTTTGCGTAAATATGATCTTTAATCAGGTACTGGAGCAAATGTTTGACAATACCTGTCCCATAGAAAAAAGCATTACCTTGCTGAAAGTAGGGTTATATATCAGTTGTGTTTGTTTGAACTTCTAAAGCGCAAGTACAGTAAGGGTCATGCTGTTTTCCGGGGAATTCGAACCTTTTAGGGCCTAGGTATCCAAATCTCGGACTACGGTTTTATAAATATACATATATATACAGGGTGTTCCGAAAACACCGGATCAAAAGTATATAGCCATGATCTTTGTGCAAAATGGACCATAACGACCCTTTACATGGGGGGTCGGAAATAAATAACCACGGAGTTATGGCTATAAACAAATAACAAAGCATGATTGGATGAAAAAAAAAGCATTCCCAAAATAAACGTATTTATCCAATACACAGCATCTGGGCTGTATTATAAAAAAAAAGGATAGCTTATTCGCTGTGCATATGTGGCATGTGGGAGTTAACAATTTCGAGCCAATGAAAATTGTGTTTGAAAGTTTGGCCTTTAATTTCCCAACTTCCGCCGTCGCCAATTTCTGGCGGGAATGGCGAACTTTTGGCTGTAAATCATGAGCGAATATAAAAGAATTTTCGGAGCATAAATGATGAGGATTGGCAGGTGGAGGGCATTGATGGATCTAGTATGAATCCTAGAGGTGGGGAGGGTGGCGATTTGTATGGAAGTATGCAAAATAATTTGAACCCTCTTAACTGCTTAATCATTTTCTTAAAGTCGCTTCAAAAATTGCATATATTTTTATTACATATTTCAAATCTATATGCATTTGAGAGTTAAAATATGTAGCACATTTTTGTAAACAAGATTTTTTTAATATAAATTTCGTGCATAAGAACAGGCTTTCATAAAAATCAATTTTAAGAGTAATCATATAGGTCTTCAACCAGTGTGTATTGCCAGTCCTCTCTTATGGATCAGAGACATGGAGTCTAACAGTTGGAGCAATACGAAAGTTACAGACAACGCAAAGGAGCATGGAGAGGTGCATGCTTGGAATAACTAGGAGAGATCGGAAAAGGAACACTTGGGTGAGAGAGCAAACTAGAGTAGAGGACATCATTGTTAAAGTAAAAGGGCTGAAATGGCGATGGGCTGGGCATATTGCAAGAAGAACTGATCAACGATGGACAACAGAAATTCTGAACTGGATTCCAAGAGACCACCGAAGACCTAGAAAACGTCCTCAAACTAGATGGGTGGATGAAATAAGAAAACAGGTTGGGGTGACGTGGAAACGAATGGCCCAGGATAGACTTGTGTGGAAAGCATTTGGAGAGACCTTCATCCAGCAGTGGATAGATAATGGTTGAATATGATGATGATGATATATATATACACACACACACATATACACACACACACATACACACAGACGAAACAGCTCATGAAAAGGCGAAGAGATATGAAGGTGGACAATCGAAATACCAGTTCCAGGATTGAGTACATAGAACTTTGTAAAACTCTGCGCAAAAGCATGAAAGAAGACATAAGAAAATTCAACTGTGAGCTAGTAAGGAAAGCCATTGAAAATAACAAGAGCCTTAGGGTTGTTAAAGGAAGTTTATCTGTTGGGAAGAAACACATCATTGCATTAAAAGGAGAGGATGGCACCGTAACAAGAAATAGGGAAGAAATACTTAGAAGAGTTGAAGAATTCTACAAAAATCTATACGAAAGTAACAGTGGATTAAACGAAGACATTGAAATAGTCGAAGGAACAGCTCCTAAAATCTTAAAAGAAGAAGTTTCATTTGCAATAAAAAATATGAAGAAAGGAAGAGCCCCTGGTGATGATGGTATTACATTAGATATCCTAAAAGAAGCTGGAGAATATGTAGAAGACATACTTGCAAAATTCTTTACCAAATGTCTTAACAGCGGTAACATACCAAACCAATGGGATTCTGCAACAGTAATTCTTTTGCATAAAAAAGGTGATAAAGAGGATTTGAAAAATTACCGACCAATTAGCTTGTTACCTGCTATTTATAAAATCTTCACAAAAGTGCTAACACATCGCCTGCAGAAAAAATTAGATGCAGCTCAACCAAGAGAACAAGCTGGATTTCGAAGTGGATTCAGTACAGTGGACCATATTCAAGTATTAAGAGAATTAATTGAAAGAACACATGAATATGAACTTCCATTGTGTGTGGCATTTATTGACTATGAGAAGGCCTTTGACTCTATTAAAACATCAGCAGTCATCAACTCTTTAAGATCAACAGACATTGAGGATGTGTACATTGACATGGTGAAACGTGTGTATAAAAATGCAAGTGCAAAATTTCGGTTACATAAAGATACCAAAACTATCAAACTTGGCAAAGGGGTGAGGCAGGGAGATACCATTTCTCCAAAACTTTTTACTTCAGCTTTACAGATGATTTTTCAGCAGATAAATTGGAATAACAAGGGAATAAAAATAAATGGTGAATATTTAAATCATTTGCGGTTTGCTGATGACATTGTTATTTTTTCAACGAACCCATTAGAACTCCAAGACATGGTACAGGAGCTCTCAACTAGAAGTAAAGAAGTTGGACTCAAGATGAACCTACAAAAAACTAAGATCATGTTCAATAATTTCGTAGAGGAAACAAAAATACAAGTTGACAACATTGAGCTAGAAATTGCTGATTCATATATTTACCTTGGCCAGCTGATTTCAATGGATGGCAACATTATGAAAGAACTCAACAGACGTATTAAACTTGGCTGGAGTGCATTTGGAAGAAACAGTTTTATCCTGAAGGGGAAATTGCCTTTGTGTCTAAAAAGAAAGGTCTTCAACCAGTGTGTATTGCCAGTCCTCTCTTATGGATCAGAGACATGGAGTCTAACAGTTGGAGCAATACGAAAGTTACAGACAACGCAAAGGAGCATGGAGAGGTGCATGCTTGGAATAACTAGGAGAGATCGAAAAAGAAACACTTGGGTGAGAGAGCAAACTAGAGTAGAGGACATCATTGTTAAAGTAAAAGGGCTGAAATAACGATGGGTTATGTATATCGAAAGAATAAAGATGGACAACTGTATGTGTGTGAAATTCTGAACTGGATTCCAAGAGACCACCGAAGACCTAGAAAACGTCCTCAAACTAGATGGGTGGATGAAATAAGAAAACAGGTTGGGTT
Organism: Dysdera silvatica; assembly: GCA_006491805.2. NCBI lineage: Eukaryota > Metazoa > Arthropoda > Arachnida > Araneae > Dysderidae > Dysdera > Dysdera silvatica. The sequence goes on from QLNU02014802.1 coordinate 95,437,866, forward strand.
GATAGGTTGGGGTAAGCGAGTTGCACAGTGTAGACTTGTGTGGAAAGCATTTGGAGAGACCTTCATCCAGCAGTGGATAGATAATGGTTGAATATGATGATGATGATATATATATATTTTGTCATTATTGTATTGCATCGTTATTTGATGAATTGGTAAACGCCTGTTCCTTTTTATAATCCCCTGTGTTTGATGGCACTGTGATGGTAACGCGTTAGCCCTGAGAGCCGTTTTTCTGCTGGGATCGAATCCCAATGGTGCTAACGAAAAAACGTCGACAGATCAATTGCTCACTAATCTGAGAATTAGCCCCATGGAACGTAAGAGTTGACGGTTCATCAAAAAACTAAGTTTCGTCGCAACATGACCTTTGCTGACCTTGCGCCATAAAACTCACAAACAAACCAGCTGTATTCGTTGTCGCCCTTGCTAATGTCCAGTTGTTTTCTTCTTAGGGAATGAATCTCACTTTTTTCTCTTTACTTTTCACTTCATGCGTTGTGCACATTCGATGCAGTTGTTTGGTAAAAGTTAGTTGACCTTTAGTTTGTGATATATTCATACCAGCCATCCAAGCACCTCTGTTACCACCCCTCTTCCACAGACACTTAAACCGCTGGTGCTTTTCATGTTAGAGTTAGTTGGTTAAATTTTATGGTACACGGACAACATAGTTTATCCAGCGCTATTCCATGGCTTAGTATATTCAGTGATTTAGCCACTCAGTATTTTGTATAACTATTCAATAAATTATATAAGCTATTCAGTAACTTAAATAACACTATTCAACGATCTATACAATACTATTGAATAATTTATATAATACCAATTAATAATTTATAAGCTGTTCAATATTTTGTAAATAATTCAGCATGTTGTAATTCTTTTCCGGAAAGCTCTTTATAAAATCTGCATGTCGTAGTTTTTTAATGTCATTAAAGATTAGATTGTGTTCGAGCTCTGTTGGATGTTTCTAAGGATTTGCATGTTAAGTGTCTCCTTTAAGTACATCATCAGTTTGAATAAAAGATTTTGATGCGACCCCGCATCTTAAGTTCCAAACTTTCTAATGATTCACTAAAACACACACTATTTTGAAAAACTGCGCTATGAATATTAATAGATTAACCTTTCTAACCCATTTTCATATACCGTATGGTTTGAATGGCTTTCTTTACTTACCATATTGATATCAGGGTTTGTTTTCCGACGTTTTGTGGAAGATTGGGAAAGGGAAAATTTATAAGTAAGGCGGAAATGTACTGTTTTGGCTTGAAAAAAATCTAAAGAAGCAAATGATTTTCAAATGAATTTAAAGTGAATATAATATGAGCTTCAAAAAAATCAGTGGCCTTTGATTCTTGGCTTACCCAAGATTGAAAACCCTGAGAGTAACCAAAGATCATTTGACACGCAAAAACCTCCCAAAACAAGAAGTTGACCTCTTCCAGAATTTTTGACGACCCAGAGCAACGATAAGTTACGGCTTTGGCTTGTTCAGGATGTCATCTAGATCCGCTCAGTCAAAGAGGGGAACGTGGTTCCAGAAGGAGTTTTGAGGAATCTTCTTTTCGAGTTTTCGGCGTGAGATGCCTCCGGAGCATTTTAGAAGAAAGGAAAGAAAAGAAATGAAGAAAGAAAGTGATAAATTATGCCATGATAAATCGCTGAACTAGCTGGAGACCGCTATAGTTCAGAACTTCAGCAATCATATTATTCTTTTGCTTAGCAGTCTTGTTTTCATTTTTGCCTTCTGGGAAACCTCATGATCGATTCGGGCGTATTTTTTATCCCCAATTTTCCTCCAAAAACCCTGAGTTTTCTAGTTTTTATGCTAGATAATTCTGCTATGCACTTCATATTAACACACACTTTATGCCACGTTAAATGAACTTGAAAAAGAATTGTATATTTGTGACAAAAACAATGTTGTAAAGAGTTCTTTGCAGAAGAGGCATGTTTCGTTCTAAAGATGAATAAACAAGCGGAAATAAAAATAAATATCATATTCGTTTGCAACATTAAGATATTTATACCATTTTTTTATATAGGTACAAATATGTAACTACGATTTTTTAGAAATCATATACTGACAATGAACTTTCTCCTTCTAATCACCCTCTAAAGAATATTCCTTGTGCGATAGCAGGAAGGAACGGACTATAATAAAATGTTCAAATAAGTTACTTTTTCTCTATATTTGCGATTTCGGCTACACTGCGGACTACTATATATCAATGGCCTAAGATTTGTAATATATATATATATATCCGTATAAGAAACACACACCTAAAACGAATTAAAATTTTGTCTTTCTACTACCCTGGTGGTGATGCAAGCCATATATAACTTATAAATATGAAGACATCTGCATGTATTTAATAATTAATGTTAGATATTTATACATATACAAATAATTTTTAATAAATATATTTTATAGAGCAAAGTCTAAATTTCATATTTATAGCAGGGGCGGACTGGGCCCTCTCTAAATGAGCATACCTTGGAGTTTGGGAGAGGGCGCAATGGTCCTGGGCCGGCGACCCAGTTCGGCCCTAATTTACAGTCTCTTATTGTTTATATGACGACCTTAATTTACAATTTCAAATTTCGTTTCAACATTTCAAAGTTTTATATATATATATTTATGACGTATTTCAAATTTAGTACATATATATAATTTGTTCTTTAATAATGTTGGCAGTATCTAAAATAGAGAGTGAGGATTAAATTGTGTCCGTGTAATTCGTTTTTAAATTACATGCAGTAAATTGGCAATCATCGTCGGCCGAATTTTCACTCATAAATGTATAAAACATGCCAAATACATGTTATAAATATTAAATGCGCTTTCATTGACAGTTTTGCTATTGGCATAGTTTTCCTCTAGGTCTAGTGGCTATTCCCAGCTCCCATATTCTGCACATAGTATTTGTTTCTTACTTTCTAGGTTAGTCCAAGTTTTGCCTATAAATTTTACACTTGGTGACCCCAAGGTATATGGAGAGATTGTCTAGAAATATTAAAAATCTTCATGAGAAAAAAATAGATAGACATGAAATTAAAAAAAAAATGTATAGGGTTAGCATAGATGAATAATCGGACTTTAAACATCTATATTTTTAAAACTATTACACAAAATACATTTGGCCATACATGAGAAAAACATTCCATATTTTCAGTTACAAATATTTGATGGGCGTATCTTTTGTAACACGACAAACATCTAATGTGTAATAATAATAATAATAATAATAATAATAATAATAATTTTATTTCCATGCTTATACAAGCTCTCTCAGATTCCATTCACTTTTATAAAGGGTTGACCCATTGGAGACATGCATGGCATGATGAGAAATACATAGGAATATACTTTAACTCCTGCATTTCCAAGGTTCACCTGTAGTTAATTTGTTCTAGTTATACTATGTGTTTTACAAGAGATTTAAATCTAAAAATATTTCTGCAATTTTGCAATGACTCCGGCCGCCGGTTCCAGTATTTAATACCATAAAAATTCATGTTTTTCTCCCATTCTATACTCTTACCAACTTAACTCGACAGTAGTGCGAAGGCAAGAGCTGACCACATTGCAACAAGGAAACCTTGATTTTCAAGTATTCAAGCGCGCTTTCTTATTTTTCCCCTTACAGTCTTTGACCAAAAACCCGATTTGACAATTCTCGCCGTTCCCAGTTGTTTTTTTTTAATACCCTCATAAGTGAACTTCCTAAACGGTTATGCCATTTTTCAATTAAAGGTTAAACATTATTCAATGTTTTTGATTAAATTAAAAAATTAAAAAGCATAATAGGGATTTTGAAAATGATTTAGAGAGAAATTAGGGGCTAGTCATAGATAAATTTAACCGGTGAGAGGGTACGGCTTAAATATGAGAATTGCCGATGAGAGTAATTTTCTGGTCTTCTGTAAGATGCTTGCAACGGAGGGGGACTTTAGAAGCAGACAGTTGTGGATGGGGGTAAAACGTGTAAAATTTGCGAACATAATTTGTGGACAAATCCCAAGTGGAAGTTGTCTCTCCCTCTATAAGCTACGCCATAGAAAACGGCCCTAGGAGTTGTGTATGTGGAGAAGCGGGGGGGGGGGGTAATGTTTATTGTTCTATTTTTATGTTATGGCCCTGAAAAGGGCCTTTATTTATTTTTATAATCAAAATTATTCTATCCCGCTAAGGTTATCGTCTGAATAATCTGAAGTGTCGGAGCCGCCAATTGCAAAAATTACAGGTTCGACAATATTTTCCGTAAGGGCATCCAATTCCCACATTTGAGTTTTAGTTTTCGTCACGTGATCGACGAAATTCCTCCAAGCATGCTGTGTGACTCTATCGATGCCTTCGAGTGTCAGTTTCGAAACTTGATTCTTTTTAAACGTTTGGTTTTGACCAGCAACGTAGCCCTTCACTTGACTACAAACCAATTCAATAGGATTAAGCTTACAGTGATAGGGGAGTATGCGGAGGACAGTGTGCCCACTTTCAGCAGCTATTTCGTCAATGCGATAACTTGCGTAATTCTTACGGACGTCGTTTACTAAATGTAAAAGTTCGGCCTTCAACATATCGCAACTCCATGGAATGTTTTTGGTTGTCAACCAAGCTTGAATATCGGATTTCCGTGTAGATGTTGATGGAATAGTTTCAACCAATACGCCATGATATGAGGCGTTATCGAATACAATGACGCTATTCGACTTCACGTTGGCGAGAAATTTCTTCCTAAACCAATCCACATAATATTCCCCATTCATCTTCCCATGGTAATTGCCTTTTTTCTTGCAAGCTAAAAACGTATCACAAGCACCATCTATAAAACCTTCCTCGTTTCCAGCATGAACCAAGATATTTCTGAACCCTTTTCCGGATAGAGCTTTTAAGTCCGGTGAGAGGCCGTCCAAAAACGCCTGTTTCGCCGATTTGACAGTGGAATCGGCCCACACTTTCGTTTTGGTATGGCCAAAATTTACACAGGTTTCATCGGTGTAAACGATGGGTCGACCTTCAGAACGAAAGCGTTTGAAGTCTCGCAAATAGCGATGACACCAACACCGAATGTCATCGAGTTCTATCAGCGCAGACTCCCGTTTTCGTTTAGCAAAACTGAAACCCAAATCTATCACTAGACGTCTTGCTGTACTAATACTAACTACTAATACTAACTACTAATACTGACGTTTTTCAAGTCATCATCTTCATTAATGGCAGCCATAACTTTTAGGTTTGTAGGAATTTCGTTCCTGAAAAAGAAAGCGTGAACTTTTCTCCGTACTGCCGATAATATAAATTCATCGTAAATTTTTATCCTCGTATGCTACTTTTAGTGGGCGTTTTTTTCCCGGAGTTGAAAACTTCCCTTTATTTTTTAATTCAGCTTTCATTCTGTGTATGCTGGAAGGAGAAACCAGTTAAGCTGGAAACGATCGCTATGACATCATTGTCAGATTTTTTTGGGTAATATTGGTATATTTTGCAAAAAACATTCATAACAACCTTATCGGAACTTCCAAGTGGTTTTCCAGCCTTATGCGGTTAAATGTAAAAGAATCATTATTCGATACAGGAGCAGTATCCATTATTACGTTCATGCGAAAATGCGAAGTCCGTAAGAAAGAACAGAGAATGAATCGTCTTCCCGTTTTGGGGTGGAGGGAAAGGGTTGCTGCAACATTCACTTTCTCGAAATTGTGCCAAAACATGCTTTGACCCTATTGGATATCAAAGCGATGACGTAATAAACACATCTTTCCCTAAATAAAGACGAAATGTGATATTATTGGGTACACATTATATATAAAATTCTAGATTAATTATATAAACATGTTGTTTGCATTTGACGATGAATTTAACACAAAAATGCAGTACTTAACTGACGAATTATTTTGTAAGGGCGGAAGGTTACAAGGCATAGCCTTTCCTCCACTGTCAGGTTAAGTTGAACAGGAGTATAGTCCTTATTTTAATAAGTTCATATTTCTCCATTAGTCTTGAATTTTTAACATTTTTTCTTTTAAAATTATTGTGTTAGTATGTTTACCCATGTGGTTTTGTTCCCGTATTACTTTCAAAATATTTAATTTATGCATTTCAACAGCATTAAGTGTTCTATATTTTTTATTTCTTCTCTTTGCTGATTTGATATATTTGTTGTAATTGTAAGTGCTCTATCCATAATCGATTTTACTATCATATTTTACCATATATACCATATATACCATATTTCCCCAAACACAATTTACATATATTTAATGACTGTTTACTAATGCATAATAAAGGTTTATTGAGATATCCACTGGTATTTTGTCCATGAGTCTGGATATAGTTCCTGCTCCTCCACCCATTTTTTTACATACTGTTTCTATGTGCCCGTTCAATTCCATTTGTCATCAATTAGCACCCCCAAAGATTTCCATTCTTCTGTCCGTTTAACTCTATCATCCTTTATACTTAATTTATAGTTCTAAATATCATTTATCCTTTTATTTGTATTTCTAAATATCATGTATTTTGCTTTGTTTGTATTGACAAATAATTGATTTTTTATAAACCAATCATATAGAATGCCTAGTTATTCTTCAACTTTTTTAAATAATTCCTCTAAGATTCCATCACTAATTAATACACTCGTGTCATCCCCATACATGTCCATCTCATCAAATTTATAATCAAGTTCGTTCCAGACGTTTTGCAATTTACACTGCCAACGGTGGTTAATGCAGAACTGATGCATTCTCCAAGTCCGTTGAGTGATATCATCAGTGGTGGTTTACAATGCATATTGGTTGAAATGCATGCTATACAGTGATCATATGGTCCGAAATGCATGCTGCACAGACATAAAGGAAAAATCCCTTACATACCCTAATACATAAAAGCTTTTCTCTGTCGTTGTCGCCGTTTTTAATTTCAATCGAGGCATTTTAAAGGAAAACTGTGATCAATTGAGCAATGATGGAAAAAGAAACTTGGAATGCTTTCCTTTATTTTTATGTATCACTGAATATATTATGTTTAATAGTTTTGAAAATATGAAGTTTTAAACTCTGGTAATTCATTTATATTAACCACGCATCTACGTATACTTCTAAATAATATCCTGTTATAAGTTTGGCGCTTTTTTCAGGTGTTGCTCACAGTTTTTCCGTCGAACCTGCAACATCATAAAGAGCCACTGGGTAGGGTTTGTCAATCCCTGCCCTAGACTATAAAGGCGCGGATTTCTAGGAAAATGTAAATATAATACTCGAAAATATCTAAAATTATGTGATTTTTATATGTTTTTGGATCATAAAACACATTAAAACGCAGTTGAGATATCCTGTATAAAAACGCTACAGGTTTGCCATAGCAGGATAATTTAAAGCATTCCCGAAATGTAACAATATACTTTTGAAAATCCGTAACTCTATAACTTCGCATTTATTAGTTATAAAATTGTGAGATATTATTATCTCTTTTTTTAAGGTAACATAGTTTCCAGCTGCTCTCCAAATTTAGCTATTGAGGCATGTTTATTGAAATTTTTTGTGGGAAATTCATCTAGCTACTAATTTTGAACCACATATTTAAGCTCAAACCACGGTTCTTTTTGTAAAGAAGGAAAAGCTACATTGTCAGTAGGGGGAAAGAGTTGGTTCTGCATAATGGAGGGAGGTGGCGAGCCTTATCTAGACGGGGTCGCACGGTTGTGGGGTCCCTTAACGGCAAGTTTTAGTCTCCCTTTCTATTTTTATTATTTTCTAGGATATTTCTCTTGTTCGTTGTATATACATATATGATGGTCACATGACCCCTTTTTCAGCGATCCTAGCTAACTCTACCGGAAAATTTTTTAATTTTTTCGGTTTTATTCGGTTTCTGTTGTTTCAATGGATATTTCTCTTGTTCGTTGCATATTCCTATCTGATGGTCACGTGTTACCCTTCTGGTCGATCCTAGATCGATCTAGAGGTAAATTTTGGTACTTTTTGCAAATATTTTGTTTTCGAGAGCATTTCTCTGGATCTTTGTATATATATATATATATTATGGTCACATGATCCCTTTCTAAAAGATCGTAGCCCCCACCCCCCTCCTAGTGGTAAAATTTGGACCTTTTTGCAAATATTTTCTTTTAAAGGAGATTTTTCTTGTTGGTTGAATATTTTTACATGATGGTCACGTGTCCCCTTATTTTAGTGGTTGTAGCTCCCCCTAGCGGAAAATTTTGATTCTTTTGTAAATATTTTGTTTCTCGGGATGTTTCTATTGGTTATCGTATATACATATCTGATGGTGACATGCCACCTTTCTCAGCGATCTTAGGTACCCCGGTGACGGCTTTTAAACCTTATTTCGATTTTTTTTTCTTCTAGGGTGGGTTACAGTTGCTTATTTTTTCGCTAAATTAATCTCCATACTATATTTTTTCTCCTAGATAGAGTAACCTGTTTATCTTTAGTGGATTGGCATCGGCAAATCTTTTCGAGAGGGCGCTTTCATCCTAGGGTTGCGAGCTTGTTTTCCTTGATGACGCCTCAATGTCCGGTCGGTGTCTTTCATATCCATTTTTTTCTCTCTCAATCGTTTCGGATTCAGGAGATTTCCCCCCAAGTTTAGAAATGAATTGCAAACGATCAAGCGATTGGATAGATTCAACACCACCGAAGCGTCTCTACGATCCGTCTCCATCCAATGCGGTAAGCTCTTAATTTTCTCTCATGATCGTTACCATCCCTCCTAATATATGCTTCGTATGTGCGCTCTTTTTTCTTCCTTATTTTTCCAAAGATTATGTTTTTGAACAAATTTTCCTTCCCCAAGAAAAAAAATATTATTCGCTTTTCCCAAGAGTTTTATTCCTCTCTTCTAAAATAAGTTTCATTACTCACATTTAAATCATTGGAAAATTTCTCCGATTCGATTTTTCAAAATGTGATTTTTTTTAGATCATCTATTATTCAGGTTTAAAATTAAAATTTTTAAAAGTTTTTCATTTGATTATTTTTTGTAAACAAAATGTATAGCTGTTCTATATTTTTCAACAGCATTTTTACTAAGATCTGTTTTTTTTAAATTAAAAATTTTAAAAATTAATTCTGCAGATTATTATTATTATTATTATTATTGTTTTTGGAATAAGATGTATAGCTGTTTTATATTTTTATGTAGTATTTTTTTCTAATAACTGTTTTTCTTAATTTAAATTTTTAAAAGTTAATTCTGCAGATTATTTTTTCTAAACAAGATGTATAGTTGTTCTTTATTTTTAAATAGTATTTTTTCCAAATATCTGCGTCCCATGCATTCTCTTTTCTTTCATCAATCTATCTATATTCATAGTCTCTCTCTCTCTCTTTTCCTTTCCAGAATCGTAGAGGGTTCATCCATTTGGACATGCTCCAAACCAATGTTTTTCACCAAGGCCAAAGGTTGTCCGTGTGAGTGAGGACCCATCTAGGAGAGGCTTTCGTGCATGTGACACAGTATGATTTCGATGGCAAGTGGTTCTATCCAACTCGTCAAGGAGTAGTACTCTGCTTCGGTACCTTCTTCCGCAAGACCTGATTGGACTGATTCACAGATTTGTCACTCTTACGATAAACAGAGAAAAAAGGAAATAGCAGCAATTTATTTCTTACAATACAGCGAGCAAGCCCATTTTTTCAGCTTTAACAGTTTCCTTCATTGGAGAGGATTTAAGGTTATTAACTTCACAATTACTACATATTGCCGCTAGGGGAAGCTGCAATCACTAAAAAAGGGAACACCTGACCATCATCTAAGAATATTCGACGAACAAGAGAAATTCCCCTTAAAACAAAATATTTACAAAAAGTTCAAATTTTTGCCCCTAGGCGGAGCTACGATCGTCCAAAAGGGGATCATGTGACCATCATATATATATACAACGATAGAGAGAAATGCTCCTGAAAACAAAATATTTGCAAAAAATACTAAAATTTGTCGCTTGGGAGAGATAGGATCGATCAGAATGGAAGCACGTGACAATCACAAAAGAACATACAACGAACTAGAGAAATATCCCTTAAAACAACAGAAACCGAGTGAAACCGAAAATTTCCAAAATTTGCCTATAGGGGGGAGCTAGGATCGCTGAAAAATGGATGACTTGACCATCATATATGTATATACAACGAACAGGAGAAATATCGCTGAAAACAATAAAAATCGAAAGGTATACCAAAATTTGCCGCTACGGGAACCCCACATCCGTGCAACCCCGTCTGGCTAAGGCCCTCCATCTACCGCGACCTGCGCCAGTTATGCAGAATGCACTCGTCACCTCCCACCATTATGCAGAATCAGCACTTTCGCCCTACTATCGTCTTGGCCCGGAGTCAATCCGCTGACCCTCCGAATGAATCAGAGTATCTTAACTTGTTCATTTGAATTCCCAGCGAAAAAATTACAACACGTTTAGCTGGATTTTTGCCGTAACCATCTGACAACTGTGTGTTAGCCCTAAGAATGGTAATAGTACCTTACAAACCTTATACATGAAGAAGAGGGTATTGTTCTTGTGTCTCGGCTGCCAAGCTAATTATATCACTGACTCTAGTCTAAGCCAGGACGGTAACTTTTACCTCAATACATAAAAAAGCTCTGGTCTGAGATTACATATGAGTGTCAAAGATTATTAGCTATGTAAATTTGTATATTATAGATAACAATATTGACGCTATGAATACCAAGATTATATATTATAATTTTAATATTATGCATTTGAATACCTAAAACTTTTAAATTAGGTTATAAAATATACAGATGCTTTTGAGTTAATAGTGCCGAGTTGTTATTACAGATATATATTCAAATATCCATGTCTAGGGCCAAAATAATGCAAATTGATGCGGAGCTTAAAACTACGAGCTGGCAACGGAAGTTTCAAAGAGGAATGCACAGATGAATGGAAAGCTTTGAACGTTTGAAGATTTTGCAAATTAAGAGAGAATTCCAGGCGCGACAAATGCCATTGTTTTTCTTTATTTCGTGGCATTTTAAAATTTTTGAAAAGTACGGAAGTTGCTCGCTTGTTTGAAAGATTTACCAATTTTACATATCAATTTTACCAGTGGACCTTGCTTTTAACTGGTAGATAATTTAGTTTCGAAGTGCTGCTCGTTATTATATTTAGGTAAAGGACTTTTGCTATGCTAACTTTCTCGTAGCAGTAAAGATTTGTGATATCTATACAGCGTTAAAAGCCCACTCTTTGAGCTAGAAGAGCAGCTGAAGGTTGAATTGTATTCACAGATGCACACCAAAAATTTTATATTATTTAGTCTTGCCAGATGTATTATTTCATTTACGAAGGGTAGCTTCAACAATTCAAGATCATGCTTTTCTAGTGTATTTGTACTTTTGATAATATACAAATTTGCATTTATATGTGCAGATAAACACCCTTAGAAAAAAATATTTCATTGAAATAATATCCTAACGATTTTGTGCCAAGAAAACCATGAAGTGTTATAGACATTTGTTTTCACTTCATTTTATATTTATTTATTTCATTAATATAAATGAAAAAAAAAATAAAAAAAAATGTAAATTAATGGGAGGGGTAAAATATTAAATTAGCAAATGCTTAAGTAGCAAAGGGAGAGAATATGGATATTTCAGTTAAAAAAATTTAACATAATAGAATGAAAATTTAAATAAATAAAACTGACAACAGTATAAGATGTTTTCTAGGTGATGTTTGCAAACATCACCTATTGTCCTCTTAATCAAGCGCAATGCCGAGAATGTAATATCCGATGTCCATACCCTCAATTTTGGGTTTCTCTAAAGCCAGTCCCGTACCTCAGATTGCCCAAGGTTCTGTATTACAAAGAATTTTTTCAGCTCTCATCTTTTTTTTTTTTTTAACATTCATTTATTTGATAAAAAGAACAGTATTTCTCGAAAGGTTTGTAAATTCCATTTATTCGATAACTTTCTACTTATTTTCTATATTAATATTAATTTCTGAATTCACTTTTAATTCCCCTGCTATTAAATTTTTAAAATTGAATCTTTCTCATATTACTTTCAACGTCACAATTCTATTTATGTTCTACTTTAATTATTTGTGTTTTTATACTTTAATTATTTACGCATTTTATAACTTAATTATTTATATATTTTATACTTTAATTAGTTGTGACTGTATTGTGTATTTTAAACTTTAATTACTTGTGTCTGTATTGTGTATTTTACACTTTAATTATTTGTGTCTATATTATATATTTACTTTAATTATTTTTTGTTATTTTCTTTTAACGTTTGTCTTTTTTTGTTTCTAATCACGGCAGGTGAAATATGCCTTATTTGGTGTCCCTAACGACCACTCTTATTTTGCTGGTAGAGTTCAAGACCACCTTGTTTCATATCCATAATTGACTAAACACGCGTTGTCACATATTCGGTACAGTGTCTCACAAGCACACAAAATACATATTAATATTTCTTTCAAGCGCTTACATAAAAACTACGAGTTTCGCGTGTGTGCAAATATCAAGTCCTTTATTGGAATTGAATGACCACTTTTCAATTCAAAGCTGTAATGAATATCTCATGTAGAAAATTCTTCCTTTTGTACATAAATTTGCAAGATTTAAAATTCGAATCTAAAAATTTGTCTTTGGTACTGAAATTTTTTTAAAAACTAGAAAAATTTGTTTGAAGACCAGTTTCTCATCCATCAGGAGAAACATGCTTTTTATAAGTAAATGCAAACGAGTTTCAATATCCAGACGGGCACTGGTTTGGTTTCGAATAAGGAAATATTTCTGTCTTTTAGACAGGGGTTTCTTCGAATTTAAATTTTTGCAACGTTCTTGTTCGGAGCTGTGCCAACTGAATAATTTTAAAATTGAAATTTTGGAAGAAGAAATAAAATCTTAATGTAAGGAAAAAAAAATGACAGTCAATTGTAGAGAAAAAATTTAAAAATATGAATCGCTTTTTTATTAGTAAAAGTGGAAATAAGAATATTTTCTCTCAAAATTCCTTAAATTATTAAAATTATAATTGAGGCTATATATATTATATTGAATAAAAGAATATTTTCTCTCAAAATATTCAATATAATATATATAAGCCCAGCGGAGGAATTAGCCATAATTTCACCACGCTGGCTAGACGGGTTGGTGAATTAGCCCTCCCCTTCCGCCTTTCTATCCGTGCAGCAAATATTAATTTGCCTCATAAATAGAAAGCTCAGCCTGCACCACTTGAAGGCGGGGTAGGACACTAGGTTACTGGCCTGGCCGGTTCCACACATCGTCACATACGTTCAGCGTGTGGGTCTCCTTCCAGTTAGATACCAGCAACCCTTTTGCATGCTACTAAATTTACTAAATTAGAAAGGCAGAAGCTCATTAGGAAACAAGTAAGTAAGAGGGTGGATTTAATGAAACTGAAAGTAAATACCGAGGCATTCAAGTTGGAATTAAAAAATCGCTTTTCTGCACTGGAAGGACTTATTGATGAAAGTGATATCTCAGAAGCAAATGAAAACATTGTTAAGACAATAGTTGAAACTGCTGGGGAAATTGGTGGTGTAACCTGTAAAAAGCACAATAGCAAATTATCTGAGAAGACGAAACAGCTCATGAAAAGGCGAAGAGATATGAAGGTGGACAATCAAAATACCAGTTCCAGGATCGAGTATGTAGAACTTTGCAAAACTTTGCGCAAAAACATGAAAGAAGATATAAGAAAATTCAATTGTGAGTTAGTAAGGAAGGCCATTGAAAGCAACACGATAATTAGGGATGTTAAAGGAAGTTTGCCTGTTGGGAAGAAACATATCATTTCATTAAAATGAGAGGATGACACCATAACAAGAAATAGGGTAGATATACTTCGAAGTGTTGAAGAATTCTACAAAAAACTATATATATATATATATATACAGGGTGGTCCTAAACTATATGTCAAAAATGTAAAGGCAGGTAGAGGGGACCTAAATAAGCAGATTTCGTATAGGAATGTGTGTGCGGTAATGACACATTAAAGCGCTAGCTTGTAAAGCAGTATGAATCACAGGAAACTGAAAAGACAAGTAAAGACAAAAGAAAACAAAAATTTATTAATAGTTTACAAGAGGTGCTCGAAAGAGCGGCCACCAACAGCGATACAAGATTCACAGCGACGGCGCATGGATCGGCGTACATTAGAAAAGACGTCAGGCATGTCGATCACATGTCCAGCAGCAACAGAGAAGCGGGCAACAAGATCTTCTTCAGATGTGACGGGACTCTCGTACACCAGGCTTTTAATATGACCCCAGAAGAAAAAATCCAAGCAGGTTAAATCTTAAATCAAGCAGTTTAAAACACTTTGATGGCTCACACCCAACGCACGTCCTACAGCTCTCGAGCTTGTCGAAGGATTATCCTCGACTGTGTTCAGTATTCTTTCTTCCACTGCAGGAGTTCTGCGATATCTTCCAAAGCCAGTTCCACGCCTGGAAGCATAAAATGATCCACTCATGCGTAACTCCCGATGCAGACGCTCGAATGTTCGACGATCCGGCTGATTCCTATCCGGGAATCGCTCCCTGTACATCCTTTGAGCAGCTAATCCATTTCCTTGTGCAGCCCCATACATGAAATGCATGTCGGCCAGCTCCGCATTGGTGAAACGATGCATGCTGCTCGAGATCCGTGCGGGAAATGATGAATCCAGCTAGCGAAGCGCTTTTATACGCCGCAGTCATCAGCGCTCTCTACCGGCTCAAGGCGACATTACCGCACACACAATCCTATACGAAATCTGCTTATTTAGGTCCCCTCTACCTGCCTTTACATTTTTGACATATAGTTTAGGACCACCCTGTATGTATATATATCATCATCATATTCAACCATTATCTATCCACTGCTGGATGAAGGTCTCTCCAAATGCTTTCCACACAAGTCTATCCTGAGCAATTCGTTTCCACGTCACCCCAACCTGTTTTCTTATTTCATCCACCCATCTAGTTTGAGGACGTTTTCTAGGTCTTCGGTGGTCTCTTGGAATCCAGTTCAGAATTTCTGTTGTCCATCGTTGATCAGTTCTTCTTGCAATATGCCCAGCCCATCGCCATTTCAGCCCTTTTACTTTAACAATGATGTCCTCTACTCTAGTTTGCTCTCTCACCCAAGTGTTTCTTTTTCGATCTCTCCTAGTTATTCCAAGCATGCACCTCTCCATGCTCCTTTGCGTTGTCTGTAACTTCCGCATTACTTCAATTGTTAGACTACATATCTCTGATATATAAGAAAAAAACTGGCAATACACACTGGTTGAAGACTTTTCTTTTTAGACACAAAGGCAATTTCCCCTTCAGGATAAAACTGTTTCTTCCAAATGCACTCCAGCCAAGTTTAATACGTCTGTTGAGTTCTTTCATAATGTTGCCATCCATTGAAATCAGCTGGCCAAGGTAAATATATGAATCAGCAATTTCTAGCTCAATGTTGTCAACTTGTACTTTTGTTTTCTCTACGAAATTATTACACATGACTTCAGTTTTTGTAGGTTCATTTTGAGTCCAACTTCTCTACTTCTAGTTGAGAGCTCCTGTACCATGTCTTGGAGTCCTGATGGGTTCGTTGAAAAAATGCCCCTGTCATCAGCAAACCGCGGATGATTTAAATATTCACCATGTATTTTTACTCCTTTTTCATTCCAGTTTATCAGCTGAAAAATCCTCTGCAAAGCTGAAGTGGAAAGTCTTGGAAAATGGTATCTCCCTGGCTCACACCTTTACCAATTTTGATAATTTTGGTATTTGCATGTAACTAAAATTTTGCACTTGCATTTTTATACACACGTTTCACCATGTGTGTGTATATATCCTCGACATCTGTTGATCTTAAAGAGTTGATGACTGCTGACGTTTTAATAGAACCTAAAGCCTTCTCATAGTCAATAAATGCCACTCCCAATTGAAGTTCATATTCATGTGTTCTT
>QLNU02014802.1:95453938-95486718 GCA_006491805.2 Dysdera silvatica
TGTGAAGATTTTATAAATAGCAGGTAACAAGCTAATTGGTTGGTAATTTTCAAATCCTCTTTATCACCTTTTTTTATGCAAAAGAAATACTGTTGCAGAATCCCATTGGTTTGGTACCTTACCACTGTTAAGACATTTGGTATAGAATTTTGCAAGTATTTCTTCTACGTGTTCTACGGATTCTTTTAGGATACTGATGTAATGCCATCGTCGCCAGGGGATCTTCCTTTCTTCATACTTTTTATTGCAAATGCTACTTCTTCTTTTAAGATTTTAGGAGCTGTTCCTTCGACTATCTCAGAGTCTTCGTTTAATCCACTGTTTCCCTCATATAGCTTTCTGTAGAATTCTTCAACTCTTCTAAGTATTTTTCCCCTATTTCTTGTTACAGTGCCATCCTCTCCTTTTAATGCAATGATGTGTTTCTTCCCAATAGACAAACTCCCTTTAACAACCCTAAGGCTCTTGTTGCTTTCAATGGCCTTCCTTACTAACTCACAATTGAATTTTCTTATATCTTCTTTCATGTTTTTGCGCAAAGTTTTGCAAAGTTCTACATACTCGATCTTGCAACTGGTATTTTGATTGTCCACTATCATATCATTTCGCTTTTTCATGAATTGTTTCTTCTCAGATAATTTGTTATTCTGCTTTTTACATGTTACACCACCAATTTCCCCAGCAGTTTCAATTATTGTCTTAACAATGTTTTCATTTGCTTCTGAGATGTCAACTTCTTCAATAAGTCCTTCCAGTGCAGAAAAGCGATTTTTTAATTCCAACTTGAATGCCTCGGTATTTTCTTTTAATTTCTTTAAATCCACCCTCTTACATACTTGTTTCCTAATGAGCTTCTGACTATCTGCCTGCCTGCCTGCCTGCGTGCGTGCGTATGTATGTATGTATGTATTATTTACCGCTATACCAATGAATGAATGAAGATAAAATTGAGTTGCATCAAATAACCATACCCCACACATAAATACCTTAAAGTAACTCGAAATCACAAGTAAAACATATTAACCTATCACCATGATACAATATTATCATAGAATATATACAATAAAATACAAATGACAATAAAAATTTTATTTCCATGCTAAAATTACATTTCAGTGCACGGAGGAAGCATAGCAAAACAAAAAATAGTGTTATTATTCTAGTTCCCGTTATGGCCAGTATGACCATTATATTTTTGTTTTTCTACTAAGTAAATTCTTAATTTCCTTTTAACTTCGCTTTTTCTTTCACAATTTTTTATATGATCTGGCAATTTATTCTATTTATCGATTCTGTAATAATTTATATTATTTTTTTCATGTGTATTTTTATTTTTTCTCTTTTTAAAGTATTACCTGACCTTGTATTTCTTGTATTCAGATTTTTGTCTATATTTATAGTTCCGTCATATATATTTGTTTTAATTCCTAAATATATCATTATAAATATTTTGTATGTGTTTACTTCTATATTCATTATATTATTTTCTATTTTTATTTGTTTTATACTTTCGTTAATTCTGTATCCTATTCTTTTTAATAATCTATCAATTATTGATTGTAATTTTTTTAGATTAACCTTGTTTACCCTACTCCACACACTATTTCCATAAATTATGTGACTATGTATCAATAAATAGTATAGTCTTATTTTACAGTGATAAGGTATTAAGTAATTTAATCTTGTAATTAAACCTGCATTTTTTCTTATTTTTTACAAATTTCATTTACGTGTTTATTCCAAGTTAAGTGCTCGTTTATTTTAATTCCTAGAAATTTTATTTAATTTGTTCTACCTATAAATTTATTGTCTAATTTCAATATTTCCTCGATATCGTTTTTTGTTTTCATTATGAAATAAAATATATAATTTATTTTTGTCAGTATTTAAAATTAGACCATTTTCCTTAAACCATTTTCCCAAATTTAGTAATTTATTTCTTGCCTTTTCATACAAATCCTGTCGTGTTTGTTCTCCAAAAATCAATCCAATATCATCAGCCAATAGATTTATGTCGCTATCATATATATATATATACTAAAAAATTACGACGACCTTATCGAATCTCCATACAAATAACATATATTATATATAAAAGATAACAATATTTTTACAATTTATATTAATAAAATATACAACGACCCTAACAAACTCTTTATCAGGAGAGTGGTTTACTAAAGGTCTTAATAGTGGGTTGATTCTGACATATAGTCGGCATTTGCCAATTTGACCATCCAGTCTCCAGAGGCGGATTAAGCCTATTTGTGTACCCCGGTGGTAAAAGTTTGGAAGCCTTGAGATCCAAGCATCAAAACAAAAAAATTGTATAAGGAACTGAGGATTTTTCGGAAAGAGTTCACTATTAGATTTTTACTGAGTTGCTTAAACCGGTAACACGTAGCTAATAATAAATCAATTATACAATAATTTTTGCCACCCACGTATTAATTAGCTCAAACTAGAGCTTATGTAATTTTGGAGAAAAAGAGACGCTTTCCCCATCCTGGATTCGAACCAGGGTCCCTCCGTTTAGCCCGGAGTGTCTTGGACCGCTAGACGAATGAGGACAGGAAACAACGCTCTCTTTCTCCGTATGTAAAGATGTTAAGGTATTATTACCCTCCGCAGGGATAACACAATTGCCAAATATGGTCAACACAAGAAAGCCTCCGGGGCGAGATTTTTGTGAGTTTTCGTGGGGGAATTTATTATACAATAATTTTTGCCACCCACGTATAGCTTATAGCTATAATCAATACGTGAGTATACGTACATATTACATGACGACTATCTATCAGAAACAACCCACTATTCAGACCTTTAGTAAACGTCTCCCCTGATGAAGAGAACGTTGTATATTTTGTTAATATATATTGGAAAAATATTGTTACCTTTTATATATAATATATGTTGTATTTTTATGGAGATTAGGTAGGTTCGTCGTAATCTTTTTAATGTCTAATGTATATATGTTTATATATTCCATGATAATATTGTATGTCATTATGATATGTTAATAAGTTTTAAATTGTGATTTTAAATTACTTTAAGGTATTTATATGTGGGATCTGGTTATTGGATGTTACTCAGATTTATCTTCATCTATTGGTATATCGGTAAATAATACCTTTATACACTGCTTTATAAAAATAATACCAACTTTTTCCGCAATATAATTATATTTTCATATTTACGATAACTCATAATATATTACTTGCTTTGAAAATCCGTTTCCTCATGTACAGTTTTCATATATTTTCTAATGTTGATTATTTGCAGCTGTAAGCGCATTATCATCTATAGACTGGATGTTAAAATTCCTATTAATTACAAACGAGGTTTTTCTACAAACTCTTTTTCAATGCTTTTACCATTCTAATTAGAATGTTTACCTATTATATATATATATATATATATACTCATATGATATACAGATATTTAAAATTTTGAAACTTAAATTCCATGAAGCTTAGAAAACGTGAAACACAATCTCATTTTGTGATGAAACTGTTAAATATGAATAGGGTTTCTGTAATAAAGATTCAGTCTTTTCAGCAAAATTAAATTTGTTTACTGTTTCTACAGTCTGCTTATGTGAAAGCTCATTTTTTCAGTAGCGATAAAAATCGTTTCCCGAAATGCAATATTTTGCTCGCGAAAAAGCTCAATTTTTTTCAGTTTAAACTTTCCAATGCCAACTCATGTTTTTATATTGCATTTAATTTTCATTGTGACTTTTAAAAAGCCTTACGTTTAGGAGATTACATTCCTAAGCTTCGAATTTTGTTTACTTAAAAAACTCATTGAAATGCAATTGCGAAAAAAGCAAAATGCCAATAAAATATTCCATTATTTTCATATTAGTCAGTTTGGCAAGGAAACGAGTTTTCAATAACAATCGTTTTAGACAGATTTCACATTAATCATCGATAAATGGTGAGACAGCGAACCGAAAGAGATAAGTAGATTGGAGTTCGGTTATAACGAGATTCAAGAGGCCGCCGAAATTTGGACTCTATAACCGATACATTAATGTGGAATATAATCTATTAGCAAGGCGGACCAGAAACCGCATAATATTGCAGCGCTGTCGTTGTAACTGAATTTAATTGCATATTAATCACTAATCAATTTAACTTCAAAATTTATATTGTGAGTTCCGAACAGAATAATGTCATTATATATAATGATACGAGTATATGATATCAATATATTTTTTTTTAATTTTATATGTCTCCTTTTCACTTAATGTTCGTCAATGCAACAATTGTCATAGTTTAAATTCAATTGTAGTAGGCATAAACGTAGAGTTATATGGGCCCATGGCGCTCGAGCCCTCAAATAATTTGAAATAAATTAGTATGTTACATATATTTTAATGTATAAATTTGCAAAATATATGCTTGCTTCCTCCAATAATTTTGAAAACTCTACTTTGAAGGTAGCTGGCCACTTTGAGTATCAGACCAACTCTCTTTATGTTTTCGAATACTTTTGTTCCTTTGTTTTTAACTATCTTCTAGATTCTGTTCTGCCTGTTAATTCCTATTTTTAACTATTTACAGCATATGGTATGTTTTAACCTGCTAAAGATATAATTTAACAGTTTGGACTAAGTTTTATTTGCTTCGGATAGTTATACAGTTAAACGCGGATTTAATATTTTCCCCATTTAAAGTTTTCCAGCATATGACGTCATTTTTTATTAGTTCCAAATAATTTCCTATGCGTGTAATGTTAAAAAATCCCAAATTTAACGTTACTACTTTGAAACATTTTCCGTATTTTTAACGTTTTTTCCGGGAAGAACTCGATGAGATTTTTCTAAAATAGATCTGTAATTGTGTAACAAAAAATTGTCTTTTCATTCGAGCTTTGAAAAGAGTGAAAGCGTTCCTTTTAAACTGTGAGGGCCAAGAGTAAAATTTACAGAAACTCACGTGTAGCGAATGCGATTTGCGAAGTTGCTGATGAAAACGAAACATAATATAAATTAGCCGATTTTTATAAAATGTAATTTAGAATATTGATGTCTCAACCATTGTAAGAAAAAAGATAAAGGGTGTTTAACTTAAATTACTTTTCAATAGTCAGTTTTCGGCTATTGTCCTGTCTCTATTCAAAATCATCTCGCATATAACGTCAATTATTGTGTTCTTTGAATGAAGTTAAATTAGGGATTTGCTGTTTTACACAGATAAATGCAATTATATTCATGTACGCAATCTAAGATCTACAGGCTTGAAAAAGCAAATATGTCTTTGTATTAATTTAAATATAATAACCATGTGCGATTTCTGAACAATGGAAAAATCATCCAATGTATCATATGAAGTTTCCGAAAGAGTGTTAATAATCTAGGTAATGCAAAATGTAAATAATGCAGCTAAGTCAAAATACATCGATTGATTAATACAATTATTATACGCATAAATATATTATTGTATTTTAAATATTTCCATAGGGATTAAGAGAACCAAAGTACATACATTTACATTATTGCGCATGGCACGTAATTCTTTCTATTGGACAATTGGTACAGTTAAAATATTCGTTTATCCATCCATCCATCCTAATTTTCCAATAATCACAACTGCGATTTAAGTATTGAATAGGGAGACATTTGTTCTGCTAATGTCAATTTACGCTATTAAAAATAGAACCATACCCTTCGGAAGGTAAATAGAGAAAAAAGTGACAATCTAAGGCCCATATTTTATGAAATCGTACTTGCAACATTATCAGTTCTTCAAGAGGCGTATCACGCAGCATTTTCATATTTCATTTTTCTTTGAATCTTTGGAAAACTATGAATTTTATATTGAATTTGAAGAACTAAATAAGAGCTACACAGTGACTACGACTGGCTTTTGAAAATCATTTATATTTCTTATGTGGGAAGTCATCTTTTTCATATTGCAAAAGGGTAGTATAATTATTTTTCGCCAAGCTTTAAAAATAATTGATATATTTAATATTTCCTCGAAGACGTAATTTAAGATCAAGAAAGTTTAGAGGATGGCCAAAACTTTTAAACACTGTTTTAAATTTATGACCTCAATGCAAAAATTCCCTCATAAGTTTAGGTTCAGGAATCGACGGCATATATCATTTTGGTTTTAGATCGATATATCAGAGATATTTAGGGGAATTTTAATAAACTTGAACATAGTTTAAAAAGTAGGAGAGTTTTCAGTTTTAGCAAAATATATGTATACAGCCACCGCTTGTATAAAATGCTGACGTCTTCTTGTATATTTCCGCTACTTTAAGAGGTATATTTGTTAAATAACTGTTCTGTCAATTAGAAATAGACATATTCATTTTTGTCGAATACATTCTTTCATCTGAAATACGCAGTTCAAATCATATTGAATTCTTTGAATTTATTCCTTTTCTTTAAATGGGGTTTGTCCTTTGAATGTTATTTACTGGAAGGTTGAAGTCATAAAAGCAATAAATCATTTTGGAAAACGTAACTCATGATTTAACAGGTATAGAACATGGCCCTTCTATATTCTGTAATTACTCCATATATTGTTACGCGCGATATTATATTTAAATTGATGGAACTTATCAATAATGTATAGAAATATGTGAATCAGTGTAATATAATAAGGTAATGGATCGTATGTATTATGTAAACATCATAAATACGCATGATAATTGATGAATAATGATCAACAAATATATAAATTTGGGGCAGCAATTAATGCACTATACGGACCAAAGCGACATGCATACTACTATTAATTACACATGAGCTACAAAAAATACATATCGGAAAGCAGCGTAGTGAAGAGACACGAAAAGAGATGAAAATAAAGAATATGGTAGAAAAGATCAGAAAGGAATACCCGAATAACGAAGGAGAGGGCATCTTCTGTACAAGACGGAAAAGAGAGAAAAATAGCCATTATAAAGGAGGTGAAAGAAGACCACCTTGTCAATGAAAATTAGTTTTTGAGGATACTGAAACCTTGGTCAAACTAAGACGTCAGATGGCGTCCTTAGAATATTTCTCTGACGTTTTATTGGACGTCTTTTTGACGTTCCATTTGAATATCAGATAACGTGAGGGGAAAATAGTACGCCAATATTGACCCCAAACAGAAAAATGGAAAAAACATATTATAAAAATTTACGAAAAAAATATCATATTCTAATAAAATTCATAAAGTTGTTCAATCTATCGAGTACAAAAAATATTTTAAAATACGTTTTAATAGGACAAATATGTAAGCATACATTAAACTGATTATATCATTATACTTATAAAATGAGAATAGGTGAAGGAAACACAGGGCTACACTCTAAGATAACTTTTGCTTTGAATTTGAACGAAACGATGCCCTAGGTTATTGCGAAAAATGGCTATAACGCAGGACAGATAACGTTCTGGGAGGGATCGAAACAGAGATATTTCGTGGACAATTTATCGTTGGATCAGTTTGAAAAAGACATCATCGGGATGTTACTTCTTGCGCGATAGATCTCTTGCAATTCATCCATCATTTTCAGTGCCGAAACTTTTTTATCACCTTAGATTTAAACGTAAGATTCATTTCCTAGGGTGTCCCATTGATGTCTGTACGAGGACAAAATTATTAGATAACTTTTCTGCGCTTAGAAATTCACTTAAAAAAATATAAAACTCATAACTTCATTCATTTTAATCACATTTCTTCGTTCTTTTATAATCCCATCAGAGGACTCCTATTAGAAAAACTGAAAGCTTATAATTCGTATCCTATTTAATTAGTTACCTTTTATTTTAAAAAGCAGAACACAATTATTGAGGTGATCACCTATCAACAGGACTTGATTACCGACTAAGTCCCCCAAGACCCAGGAATAGGGCCCCCCAGTTGGAAGTGGGAGGATCCTATATTCTGTTTTTTTAAGCTGACTTTTGGTTTATCACTTTTGATCAGTATCTAGAAAAGTTTTAGGTAAAAGTTTATTTTTTGGGCTATTTTGGATAGTTTACTAAAAATCTGAGGTGTTTTAGAATGAGTACATGTAAGTAGACCTACTCATTTTTTACATGCTTTCAGACCCCCTTCTAAATCTGTCTCACCGCGTAAGGGGCCCCAACTAATACTCTACCTATAGCCCTCATATATCTTAATCAGGCCCTAAATATAAATGTATTTTTCTACAAGTAAATAAGGGTAAATGTACTTGACGAGTTTGGCTACAATAAATCAATTTAAATTTGTGTTGATCCTTGTGTAAGTCTGGTTTGCATTTGGATAGCATACCGGGTAGTAGCTAGCTGATAACGAAAAACGATAGCTATTATCGTAACATAAACATTTGGAACAGTATTAGATACAGCACTAATTCTAGTATTTGAGACAGAATAGTGAAATTGAAGAAAGGGCATCTACTAGCTGTCCTAGCACCATATTTTTCACTGAGAACGCAAGAATTACCTATGTACAAAGGACGCTTCTAGATTAGTAGTAGCCAAGATGAATTATTTTGTCTTTTACACTCTAAATTTCTTGCTTGCAAGATGACAGTGACATTTTGTGTTTGAAGACCTCTTTTTCTGGTGTCAGGATGGTATATTGAACATACCGTCTTTTAGGCCCAGTGACTTCCCCGGTATCTATCCAAATATTTATGGGTTTCTGCTTTCCTAAAATAGGAACCGAGATAATGCGGGTCGGTATGGAATATAAGGGACCTAAGATAAGAAAAAAGCCCCTGCTGAACTAAAAAATTTAAACAACATGAGCTTATTAAAAAATATATATATATATATATATAAAGCTAGTTGTTGGATAGGTGTTGATGGTATGGGTGTCACTGGTTGTAGATTGCGAACATAAATGAAGTTAGGGTCTTGTGCAAGTTACCGACTAATGTATATCGACTCGAGACCCGCATCAAACGTTATATTAGCTCTAAAAAATTTGTTGTACTTAATTTAATCTAGAAAAATGAATTGTTTGTAACATTGCTTATCTTGTTTGAAGCAAATAAATAAAACTATTATTATTATTATTATTAAATGATTTAAAAATAATTTTTGAACGTTAACTTTTGTTTCCGGAACGTCTATTAGTTATCTCCTTCGGAAACTCCAGACCGTTCATTGTCCACATTTTTCAACTCGTTGCATACTAAGCAAGGTACTACGCTCATCACTATATGTTACTAGCTAATATTTTATTATTTAAATTTTAGAGAATTATATCGTTTATAGAATATCCGATGATGTATTCCATCGGTTCCAAAAGGGTTTGATTGAATATGTTTTTGTTATTTCTTCGTCTCTTCTTTCTTCATTTTCTCCAAACTCCCGCGATACAAAACATAAAATCGACACTTAAGTTCTGTAGAATATTATTCATGTAGGTTTTTTTCGGCGCAGGGATAACAAAAAGCATGCTGCGCTGGAACCTACTTTGGAATTCAAACCATTGCTGCCAAGGGAACAAAACCTCGGACCACGGCGAACGGAAAAATGGCACGCATTCCCCGATACTATTGCGAATCAAATTCTGGTTAATGGCAAGATAGACGAATGCGATACCATCAGGCAGTGAACCCATGTATTTTTGAGAATTCAGAACCCCTATGAAACCAACTCCCGGAATAATGTGATCAGTACCCGGTTATCATTTTTTTTCGGGCATCGGTAGGAATTGAACCCCAGATTAAGGACAAGCTGGAAAAACGCGTTACCGTTGCCCCACCACATGGTCATTGATACACAGAATAAGTACGGTATTTGAAATGGACGATAGTTGTTTATTAGTAGGTTTCGATAGATATTGAACCCGTTATTGTTTGTCTGTCTGTCTGTCCGTTCGTGCCCAATAAAAGAGGTGAGGTAAAGATTTTCCGTAAATACAACAATGAGAGCCATTGATATCATGGATATAACTTCGGCTATAATAAGCATGGATATGAACTCTGTTATAATGGGCATGGATATCAACTCGGTTAAAACGAGCATGGATATCAACTCGGTTATAACGGGCATGAATATCACATCGGTTAAAACGAGCATGGATATAATCACACTCACCAAAATTTATTGATAAAAACAAAACAACAATAGATTCAATGTTAAGGAGACATGAAAGCATAAATTTTTGAAAATATCGTTTTTTATTAAATTAGTAATTATTAATACGATAAAATATTCAAGACAATGTAAAGCAAGTAAAATGCTTTTACTATAAACATGAGCGAAGCATTCGGCTGTACAATGGGACAGCCATCACCATATTCAGAATAAGAATAATATCGAATACAAACACATAAAATAAACAATTATACAATAATTTTTGCCTCCCACGTGTATGTAGCTCTAAACTACAGCTTTTCTGGAGACAAAGAGACGCCGTCCCCATCCTGGATTCGAACCAGGGTCCCTCCGTTTAGACGGGAGTGTCTTAGACCGCTAGACGAAACAGGCGTTTTTGTGTTGACCATAATTGGCAATTCTGTTATCCCTGTGAAGGTAATAATATCATACATGCTTATATACGGAGAAAGAGAGCGTTGTTTCCTGTCCTCGTTTGTCCAGCGGGCACTTCGGGCTAAACGGAGGGACCCTGGTTCGAATCCAGGATGAGGACGGCGTCTCTTTTTCTCCAAATATAAAAAAAGCTCTAGTTTGAGCTACATAAACGTGGGTGGCAAAAATTATTGTATAATAAATTCCCCCACGAAAAACTCACAAAAATCTCGCCCCGGAGGCTTTTCTGTGTTGACCATTATTTGGCAATTGTGTTATCCCTGTGAAGGGTAATAATATCTTAAAAAACAAACAATCGTAATCGTGCAAGGATTAAAATCTACGTTGATACACTTAAAGACCATAGTATGATGGTAAAATGGTTGTGAAAATATAAGAATAACATGTATAATGTGTAAAAGTTAAATAGTGGAAAATAAGATAATGCTGCTTTTGAAGTCAAGGCAGGTTTTTAAACAAATATTGTCAAGCATTCCTAATGTAGATGGGTTGTTCCTCATTGCAAGTAACTCTTTATTCGTCTACATTGCAAGTAACTCTTTATTCTTCTACATTGTAAGTAACTCTTCATTCTTCTACATTGCAAGTAACTCTTTATTCTTCTACATTGCAAGTAACCCTTTATTTTTCTACATTGCAAGTAACTCTTTATTCTTCTACATTGTAAGTAACTCTTCATTCTTCTACATTACAAGTAACTCTTTATTCTTCTACATTGCAAATAACTCTTCACTTCTCTAGTTATTATTGTTGTTTGAATTCTTACGCGTATTTTAACACTAAATTCATTTGAATATTTAGGCTAGCGCTAAATAAAAAAGCCATAGCATATAAGTACAACTTGAAGCATTTAACTTTAAACGCGTTTTTCTCAGAACGTATTTTTAAGTGTTGCCCCCAATAATTTAAAAATATTGGTGTGTTTTTCAAAATATGCGGTGTAGGTAATGAAATTTGATATTTTAAATAATATTTATATAATATATTATTTTTAAATATTGAACGTTTTTAAAGTTTAAAATATAAAATATTGCAGAGTAATCCTAATAAATGAATTGATTTGATTGTGTGTGTATGAGAAGCTTTTTTAAATTATTTTTTTTTATAAATGTCTCAGAATAGCCTTTTCTATAGTTCGAAACGGGCTTATAATATGGCTTTAATATGGCTTATAATATGGCCCCTTAATCGAAACCCGCCAAATTTAAAAATCGACAGTAGTCGATTTTCTTTCATTCGCTTGTTTTATATTAACTTAAGAGATAAAACTTGGCACGAAGTAACGTCGAAAGGTTAATTAAAATTCTGAAAATGTTTTCATCCATTTCATTGTTTTCTCATTGTGATTATGGGGAATTAAAAGACACTCTCTTTCTTTAAAGAATCCCTCCTCGTTTTCGAAACGTTTCATTCCAAACAATGTCAAAGCGTGCGGAATCTTAAATAACGAGATTTTGAAACGTCACGCATGTATGTGCTGATATTTACTTATCTGATGTAATCTCCAGAAAATAAATTATTAAATGCAATTTCAAAGCCTTTGAATTTTCAGGAATTGAATTTATCGACATTTCGAAAAAGTGATTGCTTAGAAATCGTACGAGCAGTTGTACATTGGCGTTGAAATTTCAGCTGTCGTAAGCTTTGAGGAAATTTCTAGACAGTTTGAGAAATTACCAATAATTCCGTGCGACGTTTGACATGAAAGCTACAATAAAAAAGGACTTTAGATAATAATGAGAAAAAATATGATTTCAAACATTTTAGATAATCATTATTTTCATATTAATTTTAATATTGATCTAGATTCAATATTATGGATCTGCTAGTAACTCTCGTGTAGCATATTATTTTACATTAATAACACTTTTAAAGTGGTTTTAATCTGAGAATTGTAGTTCATAAATAAAAATATTCTATTTGTCTATTAGCTGATAAACTAATCGCACAGAAAATAATTACTTTTGTTAATTCCCGAGTATTTTATCATGTAATACAACACCACCATTATAATGAGAATTAATCAAATTAAATATTTGTCTATGCTCAACTCTTATCACATGCATTTTCATGTAAAATTTGAATTCAGAAGGTTTCAATAGCATGGTTATTTAAAATGCATTGATTTTATTTACCGCCCCAATGCCATATTAATTCAATCCTTTCCATCATTGATGTCAAACTTTTTCAGTACCCTCTTTCTTATATGGATCAACAAATAGGCCATATGGTAAAACGTCACAACTGTGAAAGTATTTTTGAAAATTTTCCATGCGATCTTTGGAAGAGTAGTTAAGAATATGTGTGTGACAGTAAATTCCTCGCATGACACAACCATGTTTCTTTGCAAATGAGACTTCCTTTTGTGTGAGACGGTAATTATATTTAAAACATATTGCGGTTGATCATTTTAATTTTAGAGTCAAGGATTCCTATTCTCTTCTTCAAAAAATTCAGTAAGAGTTTGCATGAGCTTTATATTATACACGTAGAGCAAAATATCTTACATCCTTCGCTTCTTGTCGTTTAAATTTACCCATGTGCGAATATTCGTTAAGATCTAGGAGTTGGTTTTGTGAATTACATTTACGTTTTTATGTTCTATGTATTACACGAATACGTAGGTACAATAGATTAATATGTGTGCGTGCAATTTTAAAACTCAGATGTATAAATGTCTGTGGAACTTACATATCTTGTAAACGTCGATAATAAAAAAAAACAGCATTTCACCGAATATTCCGAAACAATTTCGGTAAGATTCTTACCTATATTGATAACTTTTTCTGTATGTTTCTTACCTACACTTATCCTTTTTTCTGGTATAATCCTACTTTATTTTTCTGTTGTATTCTCTTTTTTTATTTTTGCTTTTCATATGTATTCTCATTTTTTTTAATTATTACTTTTTATTATTGTCTTTAGCACTTTTTCTTCCAATTTATTGTTCGTTGTATGAACTTTTTTATTTTCTTCTTCTTCTTTTAGTGACCTTCCGCTTTCTTGGCTTTTTGTTCTTTTCTCTTTATTCTTGGTATTTCTAACGACCGCAAATATTGCCAAATATCATAAATACGCGCTAAAACTTGCTATGCTGAAAAGAATGAAAATGAGCAGCTCTATTTCCACTTTCTATTTCACATTTTATGAAATCCTTTCTGGATCGAGTTGTGCGAGAACTCAAGGAATTGGGATCTGTAAACCCGCGTAGAATGTTCAATGGAAGACTCTCAATTTTCCCCAAACTATTTTCGGACAGACCTCAAACCTCTTGAGATACTTTCTATTCGAGCCACAGCGTAACATTCCTCGATCTGGAAAACCATTCAAAATGCCGAGAGCTGGGCATTAGAAGTATATGTATACAAGTTCTTGAAGCTGAATAGTCGATTAAGTTCCCAATTAGACAATTTCCGTATATTTCGTCCCTCACATTTCCAAACTCTTGTTCCTTTAGGTGGATCATTCTTCCTCGAAATCGTTCCTATTTCTTTGAATTTCTGAATCATTTGTGGCTGAGAAAGCATTCTTTCAATAGCGACGAGTAAGAGGAAGAAATACGAAGTTGTATATGGAAAAAGTTCCCGAACTTTCATGTTTAGCTAAATATTTTAACCTTCTCTGTATGTGTGTGTTTTCATGTTCTTTCTACAGTAAAATGTAAATTAAATAAATAGATACAGCATATGCTATCTTAGCTAATTAAATTTGTTACAGAGTTAATACTAATTACAAGGAAGTTTGAAATTACAAGAGAATTTGTGATTACGAGAATATCTGCAATTGTAAGAGAATTTGAAGTTACAAGAATTTTAAATTAGAGTTCGAAAACCTAACTTCCGAAGACAACTTAATTCAAGTCGGGAAAATTTATCCTCATGGCCAATGGCGTGGTAATATTAGATGATACATTGCTTGCAAAGAAAAGAATGATTTCACGTTGACTATTAGGAGCAGAACCCACGACCCTTTGGTATCCGGCCAAGGGTTTTTCCAACTATGCTACAGATAACCTGTCATCGTATCCTCTGTCAGCGTATATAAAGCTTTACTATAGACGAGTTTTAAAATGGGGCAGTGCCTGCACTGCCTTTTAAACCAAATCGACGTCAAAGCAGCGAGCATCCGAAAAGCAAGACTAGAGTGATATTAAAGTCGGGAAATTCTTCTTATCATAGCTGATGATGTGTTATTATTAAATGATAAAATTTAAAGATATAAATGTAGCGACATATTTATTTAATAGGAATAAAATGCCTTCCATGTATGGTTACTGCAGTGTGCCAGTAAATTCAAGCTCTTTTAACGTTAGCAGAAGAAACGTCTTTAGAAAAAACCTTCATCGGCTCACATAAAATAATTATAAGCTGAAAACAATATAATTACGTAGGAATATACTAAAACTATGTAGTTAGACAATAATGCCCCAAAACAATACACTGAGAATGTAATGTATCAAAATAAATGAAATTGAGAGTAATATATCCAAAGCAATGTACAAAGATAGTAGTGTACTAAAGGCAAAGTATTTAGACAATAAATTATCAAAGGCATCATTCTTGAAAATAATGTATGAAAGATACCGTTCTTGCACAGTAATTCATCGAAGACGTCATTCTTGGATAATAAGTATCTATCAAATAAATAAATATGTATAATAAATATGTATTGAAATGTGTATTATATTATGGATAATAAATATGTATCAAAGGTACTTTACTTGCACAATAATTCATCGAAAACATCATTCTTGACAATAATTAACCAAAGATAAATGTACAACACACAATAGACATATATTTAAAAATGTTATCAAAAAAAGGAAGATTGCTATCCCAATATTTTGGAAAAATTTACTAGAATGCATTATTCATTTCTTTCATAATCAAGCCTTCTTCTGAACTTAACATTCTTTATTGATTTCAAAACTATTTAAAATATTTAAATTTGAATGTAGAAATTAGCATATTTTTCTAATCGTATTGCCAAATAAAACACTTCAAACTATTAGTGATTTACTTTTCTTGACACGGTGGAACATTTTATAACTTAAAGACCTTTGCATCGAAACTATCTATTTTTTTAAAAAAAAACGTCAATATTCAAATTTTATGCTAATTTTAAAATCTGAGTCAATTTAAGGTTTATTTAGTCTCACCGCTGTTTATGTCGAATGTCAACTTTAAATATTTATCACTTTGAATATATATTAAAACTTTGGGTGCTATTTTCCCTTTTGAAAGGGGATGGAGGATGACAATGAAATGTTCCCGGGAAAACGACCCCGAATATCATGGGTTTTCAGTCACTAATGGCAGCATTTGGAAGATTTCCCGCAGCGTTCCACATTACCAATTGTAATGAATGTACAATTTGTCACCCATGAAGGGCTTGTGTACTCGTGCTACTTCGGTATTATGTCTATGACATATTCCACCATTTGTCAAACCCAAGGGTCGTTCGAAGACGCTTTAGATGTCTCCACTCTTTAAGCCTCTCGCAGCTTTCTCTCCGTGTAAAAGGTATGTAGAGCTTATAAACAAATTTAATACAAAGAAAGGGGTTTTCAAAATATCTCTAAAGGAATAATCTGTCTCTTGTGAAAAGTCTCCAACAAGTTATTACTACATGACTTAATTATAATATCATTATAATAATTTTAAAGCCTCAAAACCTTATAAGATTTTACCCTTTAGAAATATCGTGGACTGACTGACGTCTATAAAAGTAGAAGATGACATTGCTGACAATGGAAATTTGTGTACAATATTATTAAATTATATGCCTTTAAAAATCTAAACAAGGTGTTCGTGATTTAACTATTATGAAACGTAAAATAATAAAAGGAAAGGGCATGGTAAATACTAATGTTCTCTTTCACCTCCATGTTGTTAGGGACTGGAAGTTTAATCAAGCTATATGACCATGATTCTAATTATTTAGCCGGTAAGCAAAGAGAACGAAGATATCATAGTGTGAAATGCTTTAAACTTTTGTATATATATTTGAGAAATTCCAGAAAAAGTGAAACATGAGTTCAAAATTTCAAACAGTGTCATATATCATATGTCATTTTAAAGCCTAAAATCTCTATTTTCTATATATGCTATCCATTTTTTAATATATGTCAAGTGAAAAAATTACACTTAGAAGTATGACTGTATAGAATATTCAAAAATGTGTTCTTACAAAACTAATTTTAATAGAAAAGTAAACAATGGAAATTAACTTACACTAAATTTTGTATGGCTCATATAATCTTACAGTTCTGTGGAAAAATTATATTTTTTGACAAAAAGAAATTTCAATAGTTTTAAAATTTATATTACTGGAATTGTTATGTTACGTACGTAACAAACATAAAGTAAAAGTTACCCATAATCTCTGAAAAAAAATCAATGAACATTAAAATCTTTTATTGTGTTCTTAGCTTTAGTGTAAGTAAATGATTTGCCATAAATTAAATCCTTCCAGGATTCTTCATTTTAAAAAATGCTGTTATAGATGTAACATCTTGATTAATGTTACATCCGTAACAATTACCCATAGACCTTAATTTAATAAAACAAGTATAGAAATAACCAATAGTACTATGTAATGCTAAGAGAAGCCATAATTAGATATTTTGCTGCTTGAAATTCTCTATACGAGTCAATTAAAACAAAGTGACTTAATTTAATAGAAATAATGTTGTATATTAAATATCTTTAAATACATATATCTGAGCTTCTAAGTTTTTTGCTTATAAATAGTGCACCAAATTTCTTAATTCCGAGAGCAATAATTACACAAAAATAATTGGCAACAGTATTTGAAAATATTATTTATTTCTTCAATTTGACAATATAATTACTCATAATCAATCCAAGAAAGAAAGATACGATCGTCACTCGAATACGTGGAAAGAAAATCAAATGCCAAAAAAGACATTTATTTATGGTTTTGACTAAAATTCAAGTTTTCTAAAGTGAAAATCAAAACATTGAAACATATTTTGCTTTGCTTAGACCACCACTTCCTCTTTCACCTGAAACACCTCCTGATCTGTGTGTATGTATATACCATACCAATTTTGAGTTTCTTGTTTGTAGCGAACAAGATGTTACCCATCTTTCCCAATAGATCAAAGGAATTGGCAGAGAATTTGGTATGTGTAAAAGAAAATGAAGAATGTGTTTTAGGCAAATGTGCCATATGTGAAGGTCAGTATGAAAACTCGGAAAGTAGCATTGAAAATAGATCTTAATTAATA
This sequence comes from Dysdera silvatica, assembly GCA_006491805.2. Classification (NCBI taxonomy): domain Eukaryota; kingdom Metazoa; phylum Arthropoda; class Arachnida; order Araneae; family Dysderidae; genus Dysdera; species Dysdera silvatica. The sequence goes on from QLNU02014802.1 coordinate 95,471,692, forward strand.
CTTTGATATGTTTGCACGTAAAAGGCGACACTTCTCCTGCATGCATGGCTGTACCAGGGGAAGAAGCGTGTAATGGAAACTTCAGGCATATTTTCAGGAGAAAGTGGGGAACCGCTTTCACAGACGAAAAACAAATGATATGATTATATATACAAAAAAATCCCTTCAGTGACTCTAGTTAACACCTAAATATGTGATTATTAAGCCAACTTCTTCTGGAGATATAAATATTTACTTTCAGAGAGATTTTCGTGGTCACCCTATATCATGCACTATAATTCGCCGTGTATATGAGCCATGTGGTCTCTAATTACGAAACTGTAAAATACTCACAAATAGGAAGACAAAGGAAATTGAAACAGATGCAGAGTAATTAAAAGTTAATACGCAATGACCTGTTAGAGAAACACATTTACCATATCTACAGATTTTTAAGTTTTACGGATCAAAGGACAGACGTATAATATATGCCATAAATTTCATAATTAGAGACAACACAGCTCATATACACGGCGAATTATAGTACATGATATAGTGTGACCCTCGAAAATCTCCCTGAAAGTAAATATTTATATCTCCAGAAGCAGTTGACTTAATAAGCTCATATTTAGGGGATACCTAGATTCACTGACTTCCTTTTTATGAATTTCATTCATTCATTCAATCACATCATTTTTTTTTCGTCTGTGAAAGGGGCTTCCTCACTTTTTCCTGAAAATATACCACAAGTCAACCCTACACGCTTCTTTCCTTGCGTGCAGTCATGCCTGCTGGAGAAGTGTTGCTCCTTATGTGCTACTTCCCCTACATAGCACCGGTACATACAAGAAAAACGTCGCCCCTACATAGCACCTGTGCATACAAGAAAAGCGTCGCCCCTATGCGCAACTTCCCCTGTGGAAAAATATGAAAATTGAATTTTATAATTCATCATATTTCTTAAACGATTTTTTTTACACCAGTGGATAGGCTGTGAAATTTTGTACATTTACGAAATTACGCTATCATGATTTGTTCAGAAGTTATAGCCGAAAAACAAACCGAGGATCGGTTTTTGAGGGGCGGGTCCACCGCCTAAAAATAATTTTTAACCGATAAAAAAAATACGTATCCAATGTTTTTACACCTTCTACAAGTCCACAAAATTTAATTAAAATAGGAGGGGAACACATGGGTTGCTTTTCTTGTAAGAGCTACTTCCCTTGCGGAAAAAAACAACAAAAAACGAAAATTTTATTTTATAACTCATTATATTTTTTATACAATTGTTTTACACTGGTAGATGGGCTGCGAAATTTTGTACATTTACGAAATTACGCTATCATGATTTGTTCAGAAGTTACAGCCGAAAAATAAAAATATGTACGATTTTCGAGTGGCGAGTTCACCCCCTAAACCTATTTTGTAGCCGATAAAAAAATACGTATCCAATAATTTGGCCTCCTCTACGAATACACAAAATTTAATTAAAATCGAAGGGATACACTTTGGTTAGTTTCCTTGTAAGTGTAGAGCGCTTTGAGACGTTGCCATATAATAGATAAGATATTGTGCGAAAATAGTAAATGCATATATAAGAAGAAAAGAATATATAAAAAGGATAAAAAAAGTTCTTGGAATTAAATAAATGAGTGTTGATATAATTAAAATAAGAGAAAATATTAATATAAAATAAAACATGTTTTATATTAAATTTTTCTCATATTTTAATTGGTGAATTTGAAAGGAAAAGGAGAGTGAAGTTGATCGTGTGATTCTGTTAGGTAATGATTTGTGTTTTTTTTTAGTTATTGTAACCTTAATTATAAATATATATTTCAATCTATTTCAAATATATATTTTTAAAGCATGTCGTGGGATCAGAAGATCTGTGCACACCTGTATTTCTGATTTGGAAACATGGCTGATGTGGAAACACTCTATGAGCGATTCTCCTTGACAAAGATCCCTGGAGTATCTCTAATACTCATGTCCGGACATTGCTTTAATCTGTCATTTTTGTCCTAATGCAGTGTACTTGGGTTCTCATGCATATTATATATATATATATTGTTAAAGCATATTATAAATTATAAATACAGTATAATCTCGATGTAATGTCATTCAAGGGATCGAAAAGAAATAACGCTATATGCGGGAAAACGCTAAATCGAGGTATGACAAAAACAAAACACTGACCATGAAATAAAAACTAATTTAGGTCACATACCTTTTATTTCCTTCTTTACAATGGTATGGACAAGAGTTTTTTAAATTATTTTTTAAAGAAAACGGTTATTTTGCTTTGCGTCTTGTTCTTATCAGCTACATCGGAAATCACATTCTCAGTTCATATGAGTTTTTGCAAACTTTTTTCTTGCCCTTCACTATATGAAAGGAACACTCTCACTATTTTCAAAGATTGAATGGCTTCTTTCGCAGAACGAATTCCTTGTCCTTCATCATCATCTTAATCATCGGCCGAACTATCCGATTCTGTGTCTATCAAATCACTTAGAGTTGGAGTCTCTGATGTCATGACGTTTATATCGTAAGCTAGATAAATCCTCAAAGTCATCTAAAGTGGGAAAGAACTCTTCTGTTTCATTAAAATTTTCATTCACAAATCCATCACCTTTGACCTTCGAAAAACCACCTTTTACAAAAGAACTTGAGATGCTGAAGAAATCACATGGAGGGCTCCTCGCACGTTTACCGACTTTTTCTTGCCTCCAGATTCTATAGTTAGAAGAGTATTTTTCAGAAGTTGCTTTCGATAGTGCACTTTAAACGATCATATAATCCCCAAGTCACAAGATCGAGCTTTGCTTGTACAATTGGCAGGGAGAAATTCCACTTATACATTTTCTAACTTTAAATCTACAATATGAGCTGTGCATTGATCAATGAACAAAGTAATTTTACGTTTCTATGAGCGCATTTGTCTGTCCGATTCGTGAAGGTAGTTTTCAAAAATTGTTTTTTCACCCAAGGTTATTTGTTTGAGTCATATTTAATAGGAAAACTCTTCACATTCTTGAAACACCTTGGTATTTTGGATTTCTCAACAACTAATGGTGTTAACTTTTCACTCCCGTCTGAATTGATGCATAGCAAAAGAATCAATCGCAGTTTCGATAGTTTCCACAGCTTTCCCCTTTACTGCAAAGGTCCTACCATGAAGAAGATTGTAAAACAATCCTGTATCGTCAGCATTGAAAATGTCTTTACTAGAATATAGTTGTATCGAAGAGGGCAATGTTTTTTCCATCCACTCTTGGACAGTCTCGGAATCGACTGCAGCAGACTCGCCACAAACAAACTTGTTGGATAAATTGTGCCTCTCCTAAAAACGGTCTATCCAACCGTTTAAAGATGAGAATCCTTGAATTCCCAGTTTAGAAACATTTTCTACTGCTCTCTCTTTCAAAACGGGGCCATTTCTAAGAATGTTTGTTGCACAAACTTCGTTGAACCTTTGAAACAAGACATTTTCCAACTCCTCAAACAGTGACGATTTCAAAGTTTTTCTGTTTTTGGCCAGTTTTCCCATCTTTACTGAATTTTGCTTCACAATATCTGCTTGCTTTAAAATCGTTTGCAAAGTTGAATATGGAATTCCAATTAAATAAGCAAAATCAACTTTACTGCCATTGCAAGCTTCAGCTTTTTTGATGATCTCCGCTTTCTCTTTGACGCCATAATTTCAACATCCAGAGCTAACGAAAATTCTCGAAAGAATGTCAACTTTCAAGATCGCAACTACAGCAACTCAACACTATGGTATGGAAGTAAAGTGTGTTATTTTACGATTGTGATACTGCGGTATGGGTCAGAAGGGATTCTAAGAATCCTTCCTTTGTCTTCAAGACCTTCTTCTTCCTTTTGAAGACCATTCTTCCTTTATGACCAAGCGGATAGGGGTTGATAAGCGGTGGTCTTCCCCATTTTAACACAAAGTCACAAAAAGAGGGGCGGATTCCGAGTACTGTATTTCACCTGTTGGCAAGAAAGGTGTTGTTTCTTTTTTTTTCCATCACAATTGCTGACGATTTTAGGAAAATTGCACTGAATTCTGCCCGCTCAAAAGACATCATTAAATGCGGGAAATATTTCAAAGTGATAATGTTAAATCCGGGATTCTTTAACATTACAAGTATAGAAAACTATTTGCGATAAATGCAGAAAACGTTAAACCGAGGTTTCACCGTATATAATCCAGCGACATAGTCCAATCACCAGAACGCGATATTTCGCCGTGGACTTATTCCCCAGACAAGAACGGAAAAACTCTGTTTCAAAGAGATTACCTAAGAACTTGTCGAAGTTTAAAATTTTCTATTCGCCAAATGCAAAAAAACGTAGACGCCAATGGCCATCGGGAGACTGGGTTTGTTGAACCCCTACAATAACTCAAACGGTTAATCAAGAGAAGAAAAGTGAGTCGAAAATCGAAAATTATCAGACGCTTGTAAATCAGACCATGGAGAATATATTATTCTATAATTGCAAAGAATATTGTCAAGTTATTAAGGAACAATATCTTTAATAAGAAATGCTACAAGGGAAAATGCACAAGCTCATCTTATAAATTTGTGCTACTTATCATGTCTATAATTTATAAAACATCCAAAAGAAATATAATGGAAGCGTGTTGAATAAAAGCGGAGGTATAATTAATACCTATATATATATATATATAGAGAGAGAGAGAGAGAGAGAGAGATGGTGTTCTCAAACTGTTTCATCAAATTTAAGAAGGGTGAGATAATGTCCATCAAAACAAACAATATTTACAATGAATCTTAAGTCCGCATTCTACTCAGAATATTAGAAAAGAGTAAAGTTAACCCTATTATTCTATTCAGTTTTAATATGCGGTTATGTTCGTATCAATATGACCCATCTTTACTGTTTTGTATATGGTGCGAAAAAATGAAGATAAATACTTCATTTCTTACAACCTATATTTCAAAACTATAAAGGGACAAGTTTTTAGAAAATAATTTAGATGAGGAATCAAAAATAAGAAGCAATGAAATAGGGTTGAAAAACTGGAAAAACTAAGTTTGGGTTGCAATTCGGGCAATAGCAAGTGACATGTGCCTTACGTATGTAATTTTGTTATTTCCGACAAACAATATTTGTTTTATTGTCATTCTTTAATGAACAAAATTTGCACCAAGCAAGGTTTTTATAAGTTATCCCTCTGCTTAATAAAACAGAGGCTTGAGTTCGAGATGAACTTGGAGAACTTACTCCTCGTGCCTTATTCACCATATTTTCAGATTCTTCGCTTCTTTGTATAGACTGACGGGAAGCTATGTGGCGTTGCAAGCAACTTTCCCAGTTTTTTTTCGAAAACAAACGCCTTTTGGTCAGCTTATTTTTGTTCCACCCAGAATTTATTGATATCCACAAAACATACGCATTATAAGCCGAAATATCAAGTAAATTATAGAAAGCTATCATTGGCCAGCAGTTTCATTTCTCTTAAAAGTAAGCTTATCTACAAACTTATCATGGGTGTCCACTGTCCCTTTAGTAGAATTATAATACAGTATTATTTCAGGCTTTTTTCATCGCTATGATCGCTTTCTCTATTTGTCATTTTGAAGAAAACTCATAAGAACTACGCTTTTGTTCTTTTTGCGGATATAATACTACTGCTGTATCCTTTGTAAAGTAAAAATAATAATTGTTTATTTCCTTATTGTTCATTTCTCTTGGAAATTCTGGTTTATTTTACCGCACATTTCCAACCATTGTAATGTTCTTTTTCAGAAGAAATAAACTTAAATTATATGATGTACAAAATTATCACGTGACATCATGGCCCCTCAAATCACTAATTATATTTGACACCACCTGCATACCGTAATTTTTTCCTGTCTGGTGTCTGTTTCTTTTCTTATACAGATTCGTAATTTTAAAGTATAAGAGGTTTTTCTGTCACATAAAGTCCACATAATAATTTTCGACACTCGCGTATAAGCAAACCGCTCCGGTTTTTCCGGTTTCGATTCTGGAGTTTTCAGTATGGTCATTTTCGAGAAAAGTGGACTAGAAATTTTTGATGCATTTGTGTCAAATTGTACATTATATCGCATGTGGGTGTTCAGGAAGACATGTGCGCCTATATGTGTGATGCCAATAGGCAGAGCAAAAGAATCAGTTGGCGCAGACATGACTTTTCCCGCCATGTCGCACTTGAGTTATAATGGATATATAATATATAAAACAAATAAGAACTTGCAGAAAAAACGCATACAAATACTCTACAACTGCTAGAATCTTGAAGTAAGGTAATGTACGTATACCCACAAAACGTTTTATGTGTAAAACAAATTTGGGTCATATTAACCCGGACGCTACATAGGTAAAAACACATTTTTTCAAAAAAATTGAAAAACAATCAATTTCTTTTTTTTACGAAAATAAAGATCATCCATAAAGAGATCAAGTCGATAAATGACAAAACATCATTACAATTTATAATAAATTGGATTAGTGTTTAATTTTATTTCGGGTCAAATAGACCTGAACAGAACATCAGGGTTAAATGACCAAGTTTAACTTGCAGCAGTGAGAAAAAATCTGAAATAATAAAATTATAAGTTGCATAATCCCATTCAGGTCATAGAAATACTCAGACTCAAAGTAGATACTCAAAATGGCGTCTACGGTTGCCGTTTCACAGTTCACACCGACGCGGCGAATGAAAGTATGGTATACTTTCTCGTAGATTGCTATCCTTGCTTCATGTTTATTTCGTTCACTGCAACAACTATTCTCGCTACGAGATCTTCCACGGAATTCACAGGTTTCTTGTACAGCAATGATTTCAAGTGCTCCCACAAGAAGATGTCCAATTCTTCGGCAAGACAAAATAGACATCAGAAGTGAAGACTTGTACTTATTGGACATGATTAGGAGTTACTCTTCCCTGAAACAGAGTGTAATGCGGGCTCTAGCTTCCACTGTAAACATTCCATTGTAAATATTGCTGATCTTCATGGGTACTATCAAACCTCTTATTTTGATGAAACAGTTTATGGACATTGTATATATATTCGGGTTGAATCTCATTGGTTTTGAATGTTTTAAGCTTTTCCCCACTAACTCTTATTTCAGGGTTTGATTCTACACACGCTGGATATTTTAAACTTTATAGAGCTTCTACGTCTTTGACGATAAGCATCATGGTCTTAGTTGACTTCGCAAAATAAAATAGAAACACTATTTTATACAGTTTATGCTTTAAAAGCATGAATTTCAATTGATTCATTGCTCTTCCTTTCTCCATTTGTTACCCTCGAATGATTGTTCTATTGGCATCTAAATTAACGATGCATGGTTACAAAAGCGTAAGGAAGCGAGTTGACGTAGAATTTTATTTATAGTTTAGTTTAGCATCACCAAAGGAAGCTTCTCGGAAAGGTTTTGAAATAAACGGCTTTCAACACATGTGACACATTGTGTATATCGATACTTCTTTAAAATTAATAATATTTACAAACCATGTGGAGATATTTGTAAATATAGACAATGTGTCACGTTAATATTTAATACGAAATAACGCCTTTTATTCCATTAATATGAGAAGTTTTAATATTATATATATTCTTTTGAAAGAACATTTATATAATAAATATATAGAAAAAGCTTTCTAAATGATGAAAGCACAAGACTGTGCAATATGAAATATAACACCATTGTGATGCGCATAATGCTGCATGACTCCAACGAAGATGTGAATATTAAAAACACTTTAAGTTGAAACATGGAGAACAATGAAAAACATTGAAAAATACACAAAATAATTTTACTTACATGCTGGACGATATATGAAAATCCAAAGCAGATACATCCTGATCCCCGACATGCCATGCTATAAGTTATACGATTTGTATATAATAAACGGAATAGAAATTGGATTGAAGAGATATAAATATACACTGACACACGACAACAGGTAAAAGAAAACCTTCGCTCAGCACAGGCTACTCAAGCTTCTTTGGCTCCCCAACCCCCGCCTTAATTTACGGGAACAAGTTTTTCCACTACAGCGTGTTGCTTAGCGCGCCCTACAGTAACAGATTCAGATACTATATTTCAAATTATTGTAACGTCATTTATACTCGAATACCCCTCTCAATTTGTAGGAAAAAAAGATGGAAAAGTACGACCTTATTTTTTTATTTTATCCAACAGCACTTCTTCTGCTTTGACTGCCTGCTTCCAAAGACCTAAATATCGACCTTGAAATAGGAGAAAGGAAGAATGAGCTTGTAAGAGCATATACAGCGGGTATATTACGAAACTGGGTTTGCACGACATTGCAAGATATACTTAAATGGACATTTGCTTTTTGGAATGCTATTTCTTGTAAGAGTGTTGTAAGTTGAGTGATATCTTTGCCAATTTATATTTTATTATTGCAGATTTTTTAATGCTTGAAATTTGAGTAAAATTTTACTCAAATTTATAAAAAAAGAGCCTGTACGGTGTTTCAAACATTTCATTCCATTGGTCCTTACTTAGTTGTTTGTTAGGCTGGCTTGGCTTTTAATTTTCGTTCCCTATTTGCTTTGCTTTAACAATTTAATCCGGTGGTTTTCAAGAACCCGCTTTAGATTATCATATATCGTCCAGCATGTAAGTAAAAACTATTTTGTGTATTTTCCAATGTTCTTAATTGTTCTCCATATTTCAACATATAATATTTCATATATATGTGTGTGTGTGTATAACTCCTTTTGGAGGGGGACTGACTCATTAAATTTGACTCGCATGTGGGAGCTAACTCCTTTGAGGAACTCAGACACTCACTGATTCCTCGACCTCAAACACCCACTGACAGCGGCATAGGTAGAAAAATATGTTTTGTATTAGTCATATAACCACGAATAATTTATGTCCCATTATTTTATAGGTTAGCTTTTTTAAGAGGCAGAATTTACTCGTTAACTTTCATTCACTTTTGGGAACGTGTTCTTTTTTCCAACTCGATAACTCACTAAAACCTTAAGAGCCAGATAAGTGGAAAAGTATTTTCTCCAGGAGCTGTGGAAATATGGCTATTGTATACAGGATTCCAATTTGTTACCTTAATTATAATATTAAGTAATTTTAAAAATCCCTTTCATACCTATAATTCCTACTCCGAATTAAATTTTGATTAAGCTAAACATAGTATATAAGATAAGTTCTCGAAATATATATATAATAGAGCACCAAAGAAAGGAAATATTTTACCGGATTTAATTTAAAACAATTCTTTTTTGCACCAAGATTTTCTTCAAAATTTTAAGCTAAAAACATCTCCTTATTAATTAAATCTGTCCATTATTAGAAAAAAATCTCTAAAAATTAACAATTTAATCATTCAGGGTTGATTTGATGGAATATATTAAAGACATCTTAAATATAAATTTCTTCACAAATTGAAAACATCCAGAATGATTAAGATCCTGATTTTAAGATATTATAAGACTAATTTTATATTTAAACCATATGTTCTTATTTACATAACGGATACGATAAAATTATTACTTATATCTTGCTTCCTCCGTTATTATCTGCAATCATGCTGTTATCTACAATTATCTGTTCAATATATCCTTAGAAATTTGGATTGCAATGACGTTAGCCTGAGGAGTCTGCACATCTTCAAGAGCTTCTCCAGCTCGAACATTGTACCTCTACCGATGCTACCAATATTAATCTGAAAATAAATGACCTGTAAAAATTACATACAAATGAATAAAAAAATTATATTCAGCAGAAAGCCATTGTTATGTAAATAATTATCTATCTTAATCGTTTACATGCATTTGCTTTCATTGATATGTAGAACTGATACGGTTAAAAAATATACGCAATTCGTTATGACGCTTTCAACTTAACACATCAAATAACGTTCTTAAAAAGTATACATTTCCTAAGATGACGGTAGTTCTATCACATCAGTTATAATCACGGCGTCTAAGGTTAACCAAATTTGCAAATCTGAAATGTGTCTTTAGTTAAGGAATTTTTCATTTATAAAGTGTTCTTTTAAATTCCATTTGAATAACATTTTCCCTATAATATAATTAAATTTGTTAAATGATATTATTATTTGTCTAAACAAATCGACAAAGCGGATTTATGCAAATTTATAAGAAGATATCAAGGTTAATAATTTAGTTAGTGTTTCCAATTTTATTAAATTTATATCTAAAAATATTTCAACACATATTTAAAAATATCAAAAACTTCCCATCAGTACTCCAAAATATTACCTGAGAAAGATTTCATATTTCAATAACATAAAAATAAATATATATTAACGAAATATTAATTAGAAGTTGAAAATTATGTCATTGGTAATTAACTAAACCCTTATTGCCATTTGATAGATAAATTAAAATTAGCTAGAACCATAGAGAATTATTAAATCATGGCTTATTCTGTGAGTTAGCACTTTTGTGATTATCATACTAATTCTTCATATAGCTTTAGTAAAAAATATATGTTCTGAAAGATCTTGTGAGACGTAAGTTCAGATAGTTTGTAATCTTAATTATTAACATCTCGGAAATGCAATTAAAAATTATATATATATGAAAAGGATTATATTTAAAAAGGCTTATATATACTAAACATTTGTTCGGGACAGTAACTGGAAAGGACCGGTTAATATTTATATTTATTTACATATCCTCATCTCATTTGCCTTCAGTATACTTGTATTTTAGTGTTAAATCGCTTATTGTATTTTATTTATACGAAATGTATTATATTGTCATTTCACACTGAAGCTTTTTCATTAATAGCCCAAGTCTTCAGCTATAAATTGGCACAAACAATCATTCACTTTGCATTCTATTTGATAATCCTAAGTACAATGCGCATATTTCATGAACGATTTAACGTGTTTACTCAGGTTTTTAATATTTTATTCCTATTATTTTATATAATATATTAAATTAACTCCTGCATCTCTAAATAAATATACCATAGTTTATAGATTAAATGTATTTAGTTTAAGGTAGAACTGATTTCACACGTACGAGGGATTTTCAATAGGCTCTAACACTTTGCTTACAGAAATATTTGACTACGTTACACAACTCGTCCCTTATATCTCCATTCCCAGAATTTGTTTTTCGCTTCTTGCACTTCATTCGGAAGTTTCTATTTTCCTTGTAGCGCACTTTCGTCCCTGGAGTGTTCCCTAACTCCTCAGCAAGAATCAACACCAAATCTTCCTTTAACAACATCGTCTCCCCTTATTAATGCTAAACTATTTAACCTCTCTTCTAAGTGCGTGAAATTAAAGAGTTCGCTCTCACTCGACCTGAATAATTTATTCTATGCAAATTTGGTGAAGAAGCACGCAAACATGCCTTAATCAGATTTGTGACGCCAGCTTAACTTATGCCGCGCGCCAAACTTAATGCTAAAGGAATTGTTTATCCTTTATTTGAAGAACATACTTATCTTGTTTTCATCCTGCAACATCCTCTTGTCTCTAATTGTCTTCGCGATTATTTACCTAATGGTTCCATGTTTACTCCATCCATACTTTAAGTTTTCAACGTTAGTTTGTTCAACTCTGAGTGATATTTGTAATTCCTAAAGAAGTAAAATATATGCATAGAATAGTTTTAATATCCTCATGTACGTATTTTGTATAATGTATTTTGTGGTTGGCAGAAGGCGAGTTGGATACTTTCTGTGTATTCGAAGATAATAATAATATTAATACATTAATAATATGAAAACCATATGCGTAGTATATCGTTACAAAAAAATAACAAATATCAAGACCTGAAATAGGAAATCAAAGATATGTAGCATATAGAAACTATCGATATTGCATCTATAATTCTGTCAGCCGCAGGTGTAATACAAATAATCACACGACACCGAAGTCTAGAAAAACTTGAAGTCAAACCCAACGAAAGGCCACGATTGTAAACACATATCGAACAGCCAGGAATTTCTTAAACCTAACCACTGAATAACTTTCAGAAAGTAGTATTGGGCACTTAATACTGCCTGTCTGAAGTCTTTACTACTCAGTACGAGAACACACGTAAAATAATAATTTATTGAACTAGAGATACATGTTGAAGGATACAATCGAAGATAGATCAATATATTGCATACGACAAGAATGATGAATTTTCGTGTTATTTAATATTCTAATTAAGTTACAAATGGGGAATAGAAAAGCATAACTTATTACAAGGTTCTTCTTCAGAGTGATGAATCTAAGTAAGTCAGGATGAAAGATCGTACGTTAATCGATCATGTACGTTAATCATCTAAAAGATCGTCCTCGATGGGTGAACAAACTGCTGTAAGGCTCATAGGTAAAAGTGCAAGAATAGTTAGAAACGGTGAAAGGTTATCGAAAATAAAAAAAAGTATTTGTATCCCGTTTGGTGATCTTGAACAAATCAAAATACTTCAGACATAGATAAAAAGCTTTAAGTACAGAACAGAGAAACGTGCCAAAAATGCAACGATATTACGTCTGTTTTATTATAACATTAAATTACACTTTGACATAAAACATATATGAATTTGTTGATACCGATATTAAGGTTCAGCTATTATTATAGCACCTTTTGTATACCTATATTTTTAATGCGAGTCGTATTTACTGGTAGACATATCCTTTGAAAATTGGGAAACGTGATGTGCAGTTAGAATTCCTCAGATCTATATATTTGCCGAAAGAATCCTGGCCTTTGATATTGCCAAAGCCGTTTGAGTCAAGCCTGAAGATAATCAACGAAGATAGTGATACCATTTTATCAGACCTTTGGGGAACTTTATGTGCCAACTCAACCTTGCAATAGGATATTTAACCTCTCACGATTACCAACAGTATCAGCACCGATAAGTAAATCCCCAATCTGAAGATGATTCCATTATCAGTTAACACTGCGGATAAACAAATGATCTTTATAAACAATGCCTCTTTAGGATTTTACCTTAATTAACCTATGTTAACTTCGTAGTTAGTCAAAATAAAGATATATTTGTATTGCTATGTATTGCAAACGCACACCGCATACACGAAATATAAATATGTTTATCTGTATATTATATAAAACAAATGTGCATGTATATCTATAAGACAGTTTTGTCAAATAACAAGCAAATAATCCTTAATTTGAAAGAGCTTCCCGTGGTTAATTTGTTTAGGTAAAAAATTATAAAGTTTTTTACTGAGATACGATATACTTGTATATCCTGATATATTTGATATCATATGATATACTTGATATAAATATAATATACTTGAGATATATAATAATAATACTTTATTTATTCTTCTTGGAACAGTCGTTGTGACAATACATGACCACACAAAGAAAGGTCCTAAGTAAATATCTATCATGAATATAACAGGCTTGAGGACCTCAGACTGATTCAACGTAATAATTCACATAAACAATATCTGCCATCAAGCTATTTCCACATATTTCAACGTCCTACAATCTTTACCAATGAATATCATGCACTTCTTATATGAGTTGTTTTTATAATTTGTCTTTAATTGATTGCTTATTTTAATTATCGATAAATTGCTAGACATTACTGACTATCAAGTAGTTTTAAGTTCTTTTTCAAATTTTACCATTATTTAACCCTTTGGATTATATGGTTTTTCATTGCAAGAGTTTAGGTCCTATGTAGTTTATGTTGCATCTTCAATATTTCTGTTCTTCTTTGGGTAATACAGGGTTTGTCCCAGAAGTTCCCGGAATGATTTTTTGTAGTTGGCAACGCTGGCTGACGGGGCGGAGAAGTTGGTGGGGGATCTGAGCTTGGAAACGAGACCGGTATCAGTCGCCTGCGGGCAGTTGTTGAGGCAGGGTCACGCTCCGCGCAGAGGTATCTACTGCACCCTCGTCGATCAAAAAATGGACCAGTTTTTGGAGCAGCGTTATGCAATCAAATTTTGTGTGAAACTGGGTAAAAACGGGGCGGAGACACTCGAAATGCTTCGGAAAGCCTACGGTGACGGGGCGATGAAAAAAAGCCAAACTTTCATGTGGCACAAGCGGTTCCGGGAAGGTCGGGAGTCCGTCAACGACGACGACCGCTCTGGACGCCCGTCGACATCACAAACGGACGACTCGGTGCAAAAAGTGCGTCAAGTTTTGGACAATGACCGACGATTAAGTGTTCGGGTGATTGCAGAGGAGTGTGGAATACCCAAAACAATCGTTCATCGCATTTTAACGGAGGATCTTCAAATGAGGAAAGTCTGCTCGAAAATGGTGCCAAAAGTCCTGACGAGTGAGATGAAGGAGCAGCGTTTGTTGAAGTGCCAGGAATTGCATGAACGCTACGAAACGGACCCAGAATTTTTGGACAGAGTGATCACAGGGGACGAGACGTGGATTTTTCAGTACGATCCCGAATCAAAGCGCCAGAGCAGCGAGTGGCACACCAAGGAGTCTCCTCGCCCGAAAAAAGCAAGGATGAGCAAATCGCGAATCAAGGCAATGCTCATTGTGTTTTTTGACAGAAAAGGTGTAGTTCACAGTGAATTCGTGCCACAAGGACAAACAGTCAACAAGGAGTTTTACTGTGAAGTGCTCAAACGGTTGCGCAACAGGGTTCGACGCGTCCGAAACGAAATTCGCGACAATTGGATCTTGCACCATGACAACGCGTCAACCCACACCGCGCTCATTGTCTCCGAGTTGCTGGCCAAAATGGGTGTGGCAACGCTGCCCCAGCCGCCGTACAGCCCCGATCTGGCACCAGCGGATTTCTTTTTGTTCCCAAGGATCAAAAGAACCCTGAAAGGAACTCGGCATGGGACGCTGGAGGCGGTAAAAGCAGCCGCGACGACCTCACTGAAGGAGATTCCCGTTGACGACTTCCAGGGCGCCTTCAATGATTGGGTGAAGCGTTGGCAACGGTGCATCGAAGCAGGGGGAGAATACTTTGAAAAGTTCTGAAAAGATTGTAAACTGATATTGAATAAATGATAAATTATATAAATAAATAAATAAATATAAAATATAAATA
>QLNU02014802.1:95486818-95501827 GCA_006491805.2 Dysdera silvatica
GTTTTTCACTATGCGTGTTGAGGATTTTAATTCGTCTTTTTCTATGTAAGAGAAATGAAAATTAATGAGTGTATTTTTAATCACTCCATTGTTTCTCCTTTTGAAGTACGTAGAGCGTCCACACTTTTCATTAGTCTAACCACATTTGGTTCTGTTACGGGACACATATAATCCGAATTTGGTATGCGAATACGACGCAGCGGTTTTGAAACAATATGGGTACAGGATGGAAATTGTTGATTGCTAAAAGAACAGTTGATTTAAGGGAAATCGAGAAGCGACCCATTGGAACATTTTCAATCATTCAATAAATAGGTGATGATATTGACGATATTTACTTTCGTGTATTTTATTTATTGAATTTAGTTTTAGTGGTTTGATTTCAAATAGCATTAACAACCTTAGGATGGGAAAAATCAACACAGTATTTTTATCTTTTGAGCATACATTTCTATTATTTGATTTATGTGCGCTTGGATCGTGGTTGCCGATTATTCGATCCACCTTTACATGGTTTTACAACCCTCTTACACATAAATACTCATATAAATACACATAAATACTCATAAGTTAGGGCTGTTATGTTGTTTCGATATTATGTCTAGTATGAAGAGGGAGAGAGAGAGAGAGGGAGTGGGGGAGAATTTTAACGTGTTTGCGTTATTTGCACAAATATGGCTAATTATTAAGTTGAAATTGTGTATTTTCATAGTTTTTGTCTATTCATTCGTTGTCTGTTATATAATAGAAGGCGGCAAAGTAGAAATTCATTGGTTAAAAATAAAATGCTCTTCAAGAAGATCTTCTAATTATTCTTATTAGAAGATCTTCTAATAAGAAGAACCTTCTAATTATTCAATAACCATAATACTTCTTTGCACTCTGAAAATAAACAAAATTAAATAAACAAAATAAAAAATTTGAATAGAAAATCTCAAATTAGCGTGAATGTAAGTTCTTTAAACATTCGTATTATATAAAAAGTAATATGGTATGTGCACTTGTCAACGTTTAAAATGCAGCAAGTATTAAAAGTGTTGAAATGTGTTAAAAGTGTGAATTGTAATATCTTTTGAAATTCAATTACTGGCTCAATAATATACCAAAGGCCTGGATTAATAATATATCGATATAATATTATTTGACATAATTTATTGAAAAGATAATCGATCATTTCCTCTTTCTTTATCAGTTTTTCTAAAAATCAACGCTGATAAAATTATTCTGCGCTGTTCTTTTTTCGGCCGATAGAATACATGTATTAATGTAGCGCCAAATATTTGGATAAATAGGTGACCACGCAAGGCTTTTCCCTTACTCTTAAATCTTTATTAGCTTTGGTTTACTTCGCGAAATGCCTGAAAAGCAATAACATCGAAAACTATTATTCCCTGATTACCGGAAAAATTTCCTTTCCATTTTTGCGAACAGCCAAAAGCATTAAATATAACTAAACGCCCGTTTAAATTCTCGTTTCGAAATTTTAATAAAACCCGGGAAAATATTTTGGGCGGAAAAATTAAAGTGTAATCTAGTTTATTTTCCTCCAAAAGACGGTATATTGCTCAGGAAATTGAAATTTCTTGCCATAGGAATAAAGGACCAAGTGATTGGGCTTTTATCTGATCTATTGCACAAAGCAATCACGCATGCATGCCCTGCGAAATAAGAAGCCATCTTATTTTGTGGGAAAATTTTATCTTCACTCGAAGTAACTACAAAGCATCGTCGCCTTAAAAATCGATATATTTCCTTTTATTATTTTTTTCTTATCATAGTATTGAGCTAGAATATTGAATAAAAATGTAAACGTCATCTGAAATAAAATTTGATATTCATTCTTATTTTTCTCCTACCTGTTTGTTATCGTGTATTAAGGGACAACTGGGTTTCGTTATTCTGTTATAAAATATCATTTTGCCAATATAATTTTTTTTCTGCGTTATAAACATATTCTCTCAAATTACTTATAGCTTCATATATCCATATATGAAGTAGCATTAAAATTCGTAATTACGAGGGCGAATCAGAAAGTCTTTGCCCCTATTTTTTATTAGCCAAAATAAGGTACATACAGGTAATTACAAATATACGTACTATTCTACGTACCTTACACTATTTTTCCACATAGTCCCCACACCGGTTCAGACATTTGTCCCATCGCAGCACTAAATTTGAGATGCCCCTGTGGTAGAATTCGTCCGGCTGACTGTGGAACCACCGTCGGACTGCTGTCTTGGCTTCATCGTTGCACGTGAATCGCTGTCCTGCCAGGAACTTCTTCAGCGGACCGAAAACGTGGAAATCACTAGGGGCGAGGTCCGGACTGTATGGTGGGTGGTCCAGACTCTCCCAGTGAAATGACCGGAGCTTGTCGGCGGTTCTGATTGCATACAGTCCGGACCTCGCCCCCTAGTGATTTCCACGTTTTCGGTCCGCTGAAGAAGTTTCTGGCAGGACAGCAATTCACGTGCAACGACGAAGCCAAGGCAGCCGTCCGACGGTGTTTCCTCAATCACCGAATTCTACCACAGGGGCATCTCAAATTTAGTGCTGCGATGAGACAAATGTCTGAACCGGTATGGGGACTAGTGTGGAAAAATAGTGTAAGATAAGTAGAATAGTACGTATATTTTTACTTGTCTGTATGTACCTTATTTTGGCTAATAAAAAATAGGGGCAAATACTTTCTCATTCGCCCTCTTATATCTGTAGTTCAGTAATAGTAATACAAGCAGGCAAATGTGTGTTTACAATCGCATGTATGCATTGAGCCCAAATTAGTACCCAACGTCTTAGCTCCTGGGTCTTGAAGATACTAAAGTTTTTGCAAATGCTGGCTATCCCCAAAGATGTGAGAGCATGGATATGTGAGAGATGGTACATGGAGGTTAAAGCTAAAATCATAAACTACACATAAAAACCAGATAGCAAATTATCCTTGGTTTTTATTATAACTTTTCTGCAGTTTCTTCCCGAAAATTGACTGGGATTCCTTAAAAGAAAACTTAATTAAATACATAGATTTTAATGCAAACGTATAGACACTAAATATGCAATCCGTATTTTCTGTTACGAAGTAGTAAAATCCCAATCGTTGGAATTATTTGGGGTAGGTTTAACCCCCACCCACTATATATTATTACGCAACACATAGAAAAATTCTATAAATCAAAATCAACGGTTTCACCAAAAAATTCATCTATGCAGAAACTACGATTTATAAAAATAATCTGTTTTATAGATTTATATTACATAATATATTGCATTTAGAGACATCTTTCTAAATCAATACACCTTTCTTTATAAATAAATACAGCTGAACCATACTATATGTAAGTTATGCTCGGTTATAAGTTGGATAAAAAAAGATCTGGTCAAAGCTCAACGAACTTTTAGGAAAACTAAAACCACCAACAATCAAATTTCAAATCGTCATAGCGAGATACAAATCATCACTAATCAGAAACATACTCACAGCAGTTAATAATTATTTTATTGACTTTCCCTTCAATCTAATTAAGAATCAAAGTGATGTGTTACTTGTAAAGAAAGATTGCTTTAATTACAATGTAAAAGACATTATATACTCAAAGTATACTGATACTCAAAGAAACTAATTCCATAAAAGACTCAGGTCATGATCAGATTGACCCTATTGTTGTAAAATACATTTTAGATATCATCGAACTTCCTGTCCTTCATATTTATAATCTTATTTTCTGTACAGGAATCCTACCGCGTGATTTTAAAATTGCTGACGTTATTCCCATATATAAAAAGGGTTCTAGAACTGACATTCCCAACCATAGGCTAATTTCAGAACTGACAATTTTTGCAAAAAAATTCGAGAAATTATTCTTTAGTAGACTTCATGCTTACTTCACATCCCATAAAATAATTCATCAAAATCAGTTTGGATTCATTAAAGGCAAATCCACTCAGCAGGCTCTCCTTTCAGCCATTATATTTATTTAACTATAGATTCTAAACAATCTGCTATTGGCGTATTCTTCGATTTGTCAAGAGCTTTCAATACTATCAATCACAACAGACTTCTTTTCAAACTTGAATTGGCCGATATCCGTTGCCTTCCCAACGCCCTTCTCAGAAACTACTTGACAAACAGAGAAAAATTTGTGCACGTATGTTGCTGCCGCCCTGCATTATATCATACACTCTGAGGTGTTCCACAGGGATCGATTTTTGGGCCTCTACCATTTAACTTCTACATTATTCATATCTTCTATCCACCAACTTCTCACAAACCTATCTATTTTGCTGACGATACTAGTGTCTCCTTTAATCGCACCGAAATTAACATGCTAACCTCTTTGGCTAATAATGATATCAAGAATTTTACTAATTTCTTTAAAAGTAACTGTCTAATACTCAATACCTCAAAGACTAAACGCCTTCTTTTTACCAACAAAAAAATATAAACCCTAAACATTTTAATCTCAGTATGAATAATACAATGATCCCATTCTCACAAAACATAAACTTCCTAGGTGTAACTCTTCAATCCAACAATATCTGCAACAAAATTAGTAGAAATATTGGAGTAATTCAATGCGTCAGTTACTACTTACCGTCTCTATTCTTCTTATATTGTACTACTCTATGATTTTTTCTTTTCTTTACTATTGCCTTCTGATATGGGTAAACACTTCCAAGTCTAATGTCATTAGACTTAACAGACTGCAGAAAAGATTCCTCCGCCTCCTAAATTATCAATCTCATACTTCTAGAACTATTGAACTAGCTTACGATCATCATATATTATTCATCGAAAAATTATTTACGTACAAAACTTCCATCTTCATGCTTAACACTATACAAAATGGCACTCATTCTGATCTCATTTCACTGCGCTTCCCTGACCATACCCACTTTAAAAGAAATCTTAACGATATGATACCAGAGTATTCACGAACGAAACTTGGACTCTCGCTCATCTGTTGCTTTGGCCCTAGGGTGTGGGATCTTCTTCCTAACTCACTTAAATCTATTTATTCTTTTGCTCAATATAAAAAACTCATCCGCAGACATCTATTGGATAGAGAATTATAATATCACTACATCTTTCTCTATTTATACCTTCCATACTTTTGCTAAACAACCAACTCTTTTATCTTATTGTATTTAGTTTATTTATCGTATGTTTAGTTTGTATATTGTATTTATTACTTTATTATATCAAATTACACTTATTACATCAAATCTTGGGCAGCAGGGGCTTTGTTAGACCCAGAAGTTTTTACTCTTTGCTGCCTAGACGGATTAACCTATCTGATAAATTGTAAATAATTATCACATTATGTAAAAAATAATTTTGAATCCGTCTGAATAAAGTTTGATTTGATTTGATGCTTATAGAAATAATTAATAAGAAGAATCAACGAGGGAAACGTCCTGAGCGTACCATGTAAACCATCGTATTTACATAGCTTTCACATAAATTTATGTTCGTGTAATAAATTTTCTAATGTATTGCCAACGCAATGAATTTTGACGACAATACATAATAATTTAATTATCAGTTACGAAGCCTATTGAGTATGCAGAAGATATTCGGCGAATAAAAAGCCACGACGTTTTAGAAAGTTTGACAAACAAAAAACCCAAGCAATCATAAAAATATTCAATATATAAAATCAATTTTCTTATGTAATAATCACGGAAATTCAAAAGAAATTCCAAATAGTGTTTTTATATAAAGATATGAGATCTGTGGCAGTTTTATCGTACATGATACGCCAGTGAATTATTTATAAATTATTACTTTTCGAGATTCTTTCCAAATTTGAAATAATTGACATAATCATGTTTAATTAGAGTAATTTCGGTGTAGGCTGTATTGGCTTAACGAACGATAAACTTGCCCTAGATGTTGTTCACACCATTTAAACTCCCTACCATGGTCAAATTTAGTCTGCACATAGCACTATAGCTAAGTAAATGAAAATTGGACGCTGGAACTGCAAGCTATTGAACTGTACACTGTAATCAATGGTAATGGCATTGCGCTGATTCTGTACAAACGGCATCGATTTCCCATTGTTAATTTCATAGCCAAACTTACTTGGTCATCTGTTATATACTTGGTTATCTATTCACCTGAACTATAACAAATTGATCAGCTTTGGAAATATAATTACTGCGAAATGTTTATAAAATTAAAATGCCAGTAACGTAGGTGTGGAATAACGCAGCACGTCCCATTTTCGGGAATTCCAAGTAGAGTAGAACTATTATTCCTTGTATGAATTTATGGCTCCATTGATTATTACATACATACATACATACATACATACATACATACATACATGCATGCATGCAAGCAAGCAAGCAAGCAAGTAAGTAAGTAAGTAATACTTTATTCCTTATTATTATGTACATCAGGAGACCATACAAACGATTTGCTTGGGAAATGGAAAGAGAGCAGTAGCGATGCTAGTAACGGGGCTCTCTTTCCGGTAGAAAAAGCAAGGGATTTCTCGTATTCAACAAGAAACAATAACGATATCGATTCGCGCGTACAGATCCTCAAAGTTATTAAGAGATTTACATTCGCAGGTGTATCACATTTACAGAGTTTATGAGCAGAGTCTTGACTCGAAGACGTTACAAGTGAAGGTTGAAGTCCAAAGATGAAATCTATGTAGGCTGCAGGGTAAGAATGTTTTTCCTTGTAGCCTGGACCGAGAGAAGAAGTAGGAGAAACAAAAATAGTAGAAAAATGTAAATGAATTTTGAGTTGACCGTTGCGGGTGCAGTTTTAAAGGACATTTATAAGGAAAGGCAGACAAAAGAAAAATGGAAAAGGAAGAGCAGGGAGAGCAGAGGAGGGGGAAGAACTGAAAACTAAAAGGAAAGAGTGGGAAGGCAGAAGTAGCAGGCAGAGCATACTTGATTTAAGTACTAATCAAAGATTTTGGCTTTAAAGGCGTGAAAAGACAGGGCTTTAAATTCTTGAGGGATCGAATTCCAGATTTTAGAACCCGTAACGGAGACACTGTGTGTTTTATAGTTTGTGCGAGTCCGCGGTAGCCTGATATCGTCCTGGTGACGTGTATTGTAATCATGTGTCGTCTGTGAGATGGAGAAAGGTAAAACTAGGTCACCTTTTGTGACTTTGTACATAAGGAGTGCAAGTTTATATTTTACTAAGAGAGTGAAAGGAAGAATGCGCCATAATTTAAAAAATTGGCCAGCGTGTTCATGGAAGCCTGCAAAGTTAACTATTCGCATAAGCTTTTTTTGTGTTTTTGTAAAATATGTGATTCCCCAGACCTCAAGACAGTAGGTAAGTTTTGAATAAAATAAAGACTGGTAAAGAATCATTAGGATATATTGAGGAACGACATGTCTGAATCTCAAAAATATTCCCAGGAGACTGCTAAGAGAATTGGTGAGATCGTTAATGTGTTCTTTCCAGGTTAAATTTGAATCGAAAATTACTCCAAGAAGTTTGGCTGATTTCGTTTCCTGAAGGATGGAGTTGCGGAAAGTAATAGGAGAACTGTTAGGTAATATTTTTTGCCGGGAATGGAAGATAACGTAGTTAGATTTTGCAATGTTTAGCTCTAGTTTGTTAACGTAAAGCCAACGTGAAATGTTATCTAAATCTTGGTTGACTTTTTGCACTGTTTCTTCGATATTTTTTCCCGATACCAGAAGTGTCGCGTCGTCAGCATAAAGAAACAGCTGACTATTCAGGACAGCTTGGGGCAAATCGTTGATGTAAAGAAGGAAGAATAGCGGAGCTAAACAGCTTCCTTGAGATACACCAACGCAAATAGTTTTGCGAGTTGAGGGAGTTTTACCTATGAAAACTTGCTGTTGCCTATCAGAAAGGTAGCTGTTCAGTAATTTTAGAGGTGTACCCCGAATACCATACCGTTCTATTTCGTCAGAAATCATCTCTTTGATATTAAGGAGGGCGGTAGTTGTTGACCTATGTTTTCGAAAGCCGAATTGATGTTTGTAAAGTAAGTTTTTACTTTCGAAATATGATTCAAGTCTACTGTGTAAAGCCTTTTCAAAAATTTTGCTAATAACTGGAAGGATAGAAATAGGATGATAATTCTGAATGTCAGATGGGTCGCCTTTTTTAAATATAGGAATAATTTTAGCCATCTTAAGCTTCGAGGGGAAAATACCCTTATTGAAGCTGATATTGATTAAATGCGCAATAGCATTTGCAAAGAAATCTGGGTTGGCTTTAACAATATGCGGCGGGATATTATCGAGACCTGTGGACTTGGAACTAAGAGCATTAATAGAACGCTTGACCTCGTTTCTGCTCAATGGTTTAAGGAAGAAAGAAGACCCGGCGGCGGGGAAGGGTTCAAATACTTCTGAGTGGTGCGGGGGAGTGGAACTACTGTTGGGAGGGGGGGATCGTTTGCAAAAAGTTCGTTGAAGCCGTTGGCTATTGTATTAGTTGTGTGGAGCTCAGTGCCAAAGGCATTGATTTTGGTGGGGAGGAGATTATTTGATTTTTTGCGGTTTAGGGCCTCGTAAATTGTTTTCCACGTAGATTTGTTGTCTCCGAGTGAGATTTTAAACTTCGCATCAAAGTAGTTCCTTTTGGCTACTCTCAGGATTGTAGTTAACAAATTTCGATAAGAAACATATTTTGATTTTAAAAGGGGGTCAAAAGGACTGTTCCTGTATTTAGCATGAAGCCGATCCCTATTGATGATGGATTTCAGGATACCTCCTGTGATCCAAGGCTTTCTTGGAGTGCGTTTATAAGACTTATTAGTTAAATATTCGGAATTTTTTAAAGCCCCAGTTACCCCTTTTGTAAGAATATTGTAAGCCTCGTTGGGATCGAAACTGTTGTACATCGCGTCAAGCCAGTTTGCATTGTTGAGTAGTGAGGAAACTTTTTCTAGGTTGTAGGAAATTCTCGGGGTTTTACGATCAATAGTGCATCTTGGTAGTAAATTCGATATTTTAATAAATACCGGAAAATGATCTGAGATTCCCGTTTGAATTATGCCTGCCTGAAATGGATAGTCGGTGATGTTGGAATAAATATGATCTAGGAGGGTTTTTGACACGTCTGTAACTCTGGTAGCTTTATTAATGAAGGGAATGCAGCCGTGGGAAGCAAGGATGTTAGATAAAGAACGGTTAATAGGGGTGTTCTCGAGCGAATTTATATTAAAATCACCGCAAAGTATTAAATTCGATTTTGAAAAATTTTGGAAAAGAGAAATTTCAAGTGCTTTAAGGAAGTCGGCTGCATTGTTGTTTGCAGTAGTTTCTTATCTGAATTAGCGGTTATACAATGGAGTCCCGCTAACTCTACCCTCAGATAAGTCGACATTCAGGATAACTCGACATTAAGATTTTGCTTCGGCTAATGCAATGTGTATGGAGAGAAACCTCACTAAGTCGACATCTCAAAACGGAAATCCATGTAAGTCGACGCAAATTTATGTCCATTCTAATTTTCGAACGTTGACTACGAAAATTAATAGGAAATTTTTCATTGAGAAATCAGAAAAATTGTAATGTTTCTCAATAATTGGACATCCCATCCCCGTATATAGAATCTTTCCAAAGTCGAGCTATGATTTTTGCCTCTCAATGTAACACCATATTACCAGCCTCTACACCAAGGCATTATTTAAAATATAAGTTACTTTTATTCTGTTAGAAATTAATGGCCTTCATGAATATTTTAAAAGTATTCAAATGCATGTATTTACGTATTATGCATTAAAATCATTTACCATGAAAATCCTTCATGACAACGTGAGAAATAATTAAGAAAAATCTTTTATAGAGTTAAAGAGCTTATGACAGTAAAATATATTTATGTATCGCCGCAAGACTGATTTAACACTGTGTAATTTAGTATAAACAAAACTATTTATAAAAATATTTACATTAAAGTAAGAAATAATTAGAAATTTTTTTCATATTCTTTAAAAATTGAAACTATTTTTAAAAGTAATTTTTTAAATATTCTTCTATCGGGAAAATTCGACACCAGCATAACTCGACATAAACCGATGGTCCCATGACGTGTCGAGTTACCGGGACTCCACTGTATATAAATTAGTGTATACAGTTTGTGTAATGTTTCCCAGTCTACTAATCCGCTGAACCTCAAGTAGTACAGAACTTCGAAGTCACGGTGTCTCTAGCCAGTGAACCAACTCTCCCCGTTTTCTTCATAATACCAAAAAAAACAAAACCTTTTAGATCATTTAATGTACTTTGACCATTAATGTCCATATACACTAGGGTGTCATTTAATTACAAGTCTTACGAATTACATTGCAACACGACGAACTTTCTTCTCTACAAAAGAACAAGTGACCTCACTATATTCTATAAACTGCATAATTTCTGAATCTATTTACTGCACTGAGAGCAAATTAAGCCTCTTAACGTCTCTATTAGATTTTAAATAATTTTCTACTTTATTTAGAGCCGAAAAAATGAAAAAAGGGAGGGAGGGAGGGAGGAGAGCTTTCGGCGCCAAGGCTTCCTGCGAGGATGGGGCCCTAGCCCTAGGATGGGCCTTCTCTGCCTAAGCGAAAATGTGGCACTGACCTCAAGCTAACTCGATGACTCCCCAGAGGTTCTCAAGTAACTTAAAAGACATTGCCGATGATCTCAAGAAAACCTTTAAATGCTGCAAATGTTCCCCATAATAACAGTTATTCCAACATATATTCCAGTTATTCCATAATATATAACCAGTTATATTCGCGTTAACTAACTATAATCAATATTTAGTAGTAATAGATAAAGGTATTACTTACCTTTTCAAGTCAAAGGAGCATCAACAGTATTGCAGTGGTAACGTGTTTTTCCCCAACAGTAGAAAAAAAGAAAGAAGTTAACTGACTAACTACTCACCGCAGTCCGCAGGCTGGTTTCCTACATCATAAGACATGCGTATTGCTCGGAGGACAATATATCACACGTCAGCATTAACTCTCATGTGTTTGTTTGTCGTTAAGCTTAGAAACGTCTCAAAGGATGTTTTAGTTAACATTTAAATTCGCAATGATATTCGATATACAAAAGAAAGGATATATTATTTTATATCATGGAACAGACCCCTTAAACTTATCGGGGTAAAAAAAAACTCTGGAAGGCCAAAGCGCACGAATACGAGGCAAAATCGGTTGGTTGTGTTACGGGCCCGAGCTGACCCGGCGGCATCATTATCCCCCATCCAAAGTGATACAGTCTCTCCCACAGGGCAGGATTTAGGATACGAAGCACCTTGGGCACAAGGGTTTTTGGCGCCCCTCTCCATTGCCCTAGAAAATTTCTGCTAAGCATTGAGGTATAAGGCTTAGCCCCCCCTCCACTAGAAAAAATTAGCTCCCCTAAACGTCGAAGCTAGTTACGCATATGCTCTCTCCCGACATACTAGCAGAAATAAATAAAATTATGTAGTTCCGTTCCCTAGAATGCAACGAAACATCCCGGAGGATAGGGAAAGGGCGACATTTATGATTACCTTATGTGCATTATTATAAGATATAATAATGATATTTTTATAAATAAATTTAGTTTATTTGACGAGGACATTTTTTTTCCAGAATTTCAAATTAAGACAAAAAAGGTGTGCAGGGGCGCTTTCTAGAGAAATGCGAATCGTCGCAATTTTAGGGTAGATATATTGTAATTAAAAGAAAAACGAAGTTCACCGTTTTTGCTTCTCTGAAAATCTGGCACCCTATCCATTCGATATTTTTCTATGAATAAATTAATTTTATTTGACGACGATTGTTTAGATGTTTTGGATATTAGGTGGGTGGAAAGGGCGGATGCATAAAAACATTTCAGGGAGGGCGTAAAACGAAAATTCACTTGTAAGTTTAGTTTTATTTTTTACTTGAAAATAATCATTTTTAATGTAAATTTATTGTTTTAGGGGGGCGCTCTCCCCTGCCCGGATCCACCCTTGGGGGTGGGGGTTGTTTCACCCGATTTTTCAGAATTCCAGATTTAAAAAACAAAAGGTTGAGTGCGCCTTTACGGGGAGAGCTGATCGCCAGAATTCTACAGTAAATAAGTTTCAATTAAAAAAAAAAATCCACCTCATTTTGCGCCTCCAGAAATTTGGCGCCCTGGGCAAGTGCCCAACGTGCCCATTTATAAATCCGGCACTGCTCTCCCATACCACCTATGGCACTTTCCATCTTCTCAGGACGCTTGTCTGAGGTGGGGTTACGCTCATAGCAGTTTTTAAGACGTTTGCCTTTAAGCCCATGACCTCGACACGGTTGTCTGGAGCAGCGATGCCAACCTAATAAAGTAAGTGTCCGTAAAAAAGTCAAGAATTTTCAGCAGTTTTCAGTAAAACCGCATTTTTTTCCTGCAAAAATATTTTTTATAAGTAAAGCACTTGCATTGTTACAGAGCAGTTTATGTACCTCCCCCGCCCCCACTTGAAACAACATGAAAATATTCCTGATAATGTGACTCAACTGCGTATGTTTATGTACGTATACAGTGATCACACTCTCACCAATACCATTTGTAGCAGGAGAAATGACCTTTTGTTTCAGTTTTGTAGCAGGAAAAATGGCTTTCGGTATCGGTTTTGTAGGCAAATAAAAGCCTTTTCACCAGCTTTGTGGAAGGTATACAATTTTATATTTTGTACAGGAAAATTGGTTTTCACAAAAAAAAAATAGTTTAATTAAAAATAGTAAAATATAAAATTAATAAAATTGTTTAATCAAATGAATGAGAATGAGTATGATAAAGATGAAAAGTCAAATGCTTCATTGAAAAAGTAAAATTTCGTAAATATCAAGTTCTTTGTTTCTTTTTCTGTAATTTTGAAACCTCTTCCCTGTTCTTCTCTTGAGAAGCTAAAATTGTTGAAATACGCAAATTAGCTTTTGTCAACGAAACTTCTTTGCGTGGACATTTATAGATACTAAATACGACTACCGACCGCTTATTTCATTAACTGAAAGTAGGTGGTGTATCAGATCGAAATTTCTCTATTATGATGGAAAAGTACAAAAAATTAATAACAGACCTTAATTACAGAATATTTAAAAAGTTTAAAATTTCGCTGGTAGACAGTGCATAGAGGACGGAATCGCTTATCGAAAGAAATCATCACTCGTTAATTAACGTTAAAATCGTTTTATAAGTCAAATCATTAAATTATTATTTTTTTGACTTCTATAAGCACCATGTAGCTTTTTTTTACGGAATAGAATTATAAATTACGTAAATTAATTAAATTTATTTAATAGGTAAATTTACTTTTAAATTAATCTGCACGCCTCCGCGCTTTTAGATACGAAAACAGAAGGGGGAATATTTCTAAATATATGTCGTAATATCTCGGAGCAAATCGCGCGCTATTTTCTAAAGTATCGTGAGGAAATTTTTCTGAAATTTTAATAAAATGCTGCGAGTAAAAAGTTACTCAAAACATGGTAGGTCCACGAAAAAATGTAAAAATTTTTGATGCTTCGCAAAACGGCCATTCCTTACTACAAATATCGCGATACACTTGACGAGAAGTTTTTTCGGCCCTATTTTTCAGCTGTTTCACAACCACGGTTGCGTTTCATTTCATTGGTTTAATCTAAATTCAAATAATTTTCACACACAAAACTAGACGTAAAGAATAACAGAGAAACAGTTCACGTGCAAACATATACACAAAAAGCGCCAAATAACTGATTTTATTCTCCCTCTCGGCTGATCCACACGGCGCGACGGGGAATCCCATGTGTTTGGTTCCTTGTGATATATGCTGGATAGACGGTAGTAGAGGGGAGTGCAAAAGTCGGAAACGTTGTGTCCAAACAAAGAAGGCACTAGCCATCTGCAAAGTGCGGTTTTTTTTTATTAAAAAACCATTAAAACTATGAATTCTTGAGGGGCCGATAGAAACTGCACTTGAGGATTTTGAATGAGGTTTCCGTAGTTTTCTTGGTATCGACCGTAATACAGTAAGGTGGAGTTAAAATCCGTACAAGTTGGCATCTCTGGTCTGTAGTGGTGTCGTAGCCGATCATCAAGACTGCTGGCAAATTGACATCGCATAGCGTTCGGCGATGAATCCCGCTTCCGTCTAGGAGCAGATGACCATCCGACCCGTGTGTGGAGGCACCAGGGCCAGTGGTCCCAACCACTCTTTGTTTACAGAAGCACAAAGTCATTACCACAACGGGATGGTGCAAGGTGCTATCTCATACGACAGCAGGACACCCCTAGTCATCCTGCATACAAATTTAACAGCTCAACGATATGTTGATAAGATCCAGTGACTATTTGCGTCGCATTTGAAATCACGACGGCCTGGGGCGATTTTCCACCAAAATAATACCAGACCGCATACGGCTTGCATGTCTGTAAGCTGCCCCCGTGCTGTTAATACTCTCCTTTGCCAGCAAGTTCACAAGACATTTCATCAATCGCATATGCATGGGACATGGTAGACCGCCAGATTCGGGCAGCGCTAAATGTCGCAGATCTGGAGCAGCAAGTCAAGAATGCTGCCCAAATGTGTCGCAGTATGACATTAGGAAACTTTATAACTCCTTGCTAGACATATTGAAGCATGCATCGTCTCCAAAGATGGGGTTCCCCAACTATTGATTTGAACATTTAATGTGCAATTCCTAAACATTGATGGGTCCCACGGCCTTGAATTGTTTACCATATCCTTACCCGTGTATGTGCTGGATGTACATTTAATTTCAATAAATATAGATAATTTCTTCATGGCGCTTCGCTTTTTTACAAAAGAGTGTAATTTCCAAAACGAATTTGATTCAGAGTTGTCTCATATTTGACTTCGACAAGTCTTGGAACCATTAACTGTTTGTACTATGAGTCAGGAAAATAATGGCATTCTTTTAACAGGTTCTGATTTTGCATTGTTTAGGAATTTTGCCCAGACTTACTAAAAATTTTTGAACAAAAGGTTATCGAAATCTATATTTCTACTTGCATAATAATTATTGCGAAAATTACAGGATTTTGAGG